>CM045766.1:163937124-164327610 GCA_025200525.1 Camellia lanceoleosa | reverse complement strand
TTTTCAACTTCATTCTTATATTGAAATGAAAATTTTCAAAAGTTTCATCCTGGTTGAATAAAATAAAACATAACTATATATAAGTATAGTTATCTGTAGAAAGTGATAAAATATTTTTTCCACTTTCTCTAGTTTGAATTGATTTAAAATCCCCAAATGTCACTATAGAATTAATTCAAGTACTCAATTGAATAAGAAAATGAGTTTTGGATAATTTTGCCCTCTTAAAAATTTCCACATTTCATTTATTTAAATCAATGTCAAATTTAGATAAACATTCCATATTAATTATTCCTACTTGCATGATTCATAATTAAACATATTTCCAAGTTAACCATGTCCATTAAATTTGAAGACCTCAAGCCAAAGTGAAGAAGTGAAAATATATTTTATTAATAACAAAGGGTATAAACAATCATTACATTCATTTTGAAAGGAATACCTGCTACTGTCGGACATGTGTAACTTTTCTACATATGTTGTTTGGTAAGCTTGCACAAACTTGTCACCTTTCAAAAACTAACTTAAACCCACTTTTTTACTCAACAAAGATCCAGGGAAACAAGGTCATTGCAGATATGTCTAAATTATATGCAACACATTGTTAAGAGTGGTTCCTTTTCCATATGTCCATATTGAGAATAATCTTTCCTGTCCTTCAACTTTGAAAGTTGAGGAGTTCCCCATATAAAAATTGTTCACCATTGTCACTATAGAATAAGATAGTGAACATCTTTTGTCGGTGAGATGTGGTGAGTAGCACCGTGTCCACCCACCATTCTTTAGTATTTACGACAAGGTTTGCCTCGAAACAAGCTGAGAAAAGATTTATGTCATCTACACCATTGGAAATTTTATCCACTTGTCATATTGGCTTGAGTAGTCTTCTTGCTTGATCTTCCTTTGACTTTGTGAATATCGGTTCTAAGAACTTCTTTAACTTTTACCATGATTCACTAGCATGATGGTCACAACATGAGAGGTTAGCCCAGATTATCCACCAATTGTTACTCTACTTGTTTGAGCATTAGTTTGTCGGATGAGCCATGAATTTTAAATTATAAACAAAATTAAAATTAGAATTTTATACTACACGAAAATTTAAACCAAAACCACATAATTAAATTAGTAAAAATAAAAAACAAATTGTAACTTTTTTTCAATTAATTTGAAAATAAATAAAATTTTATTTAAACAAATTAATTCCACAGAAAAATTAAATTTCTATCACACTTCAATAATTAAAATCTTTGAAACATAATTTTAATTAATGAACACTCAGAAATTATTTAAAAACCAAAATTAATTTCGACAAACATCACAAATAAATATTCTCAATTGTTAATGACACGATATTACTACTAGTTGTCAAAGAAAAAAAAAGTATATTACTACTATTTGTTTTCCGACGAGAATATTATTTTATAAAACCATAGAAAATAATTTACAGAAGAAGAAGAAAGAGAATAGAAACAAGCGAAAATTCTATATAAGCGAATAATTGAATCTATCTTAAGATTGTTGAAACAATCTTACGTATAAATTAAATAACTTGAAACAAATCAAACAAAAAAATAAGTTACTTACAATTTATTTTTACCGAAATGTAAAAGTACAAAAAGATCAAGTCGAGTGTGTGACCTCGCGCCTTAAAACGGTCGCCTGCTTGGTGCTTACGGATAAAGCGTCTATCTCAGGATATAATGATCTTCACAAATTGTAGTAGCACTCAAACAATTTGTATAGTGAACAAAACACAATGTTCTTATCTCAAATATTTCTCCTAAAAATAATATGAAGAATAAATAATGCAAAAGCAAAAGGAAGGCAACAAAAATGAATTTTGGAATGTAGAATTATGTTGGAGCAATTAATTTATAGGCACACATGTATTTGTTAGAATCTGAGCAATTATTCTGATGTGGTTTCAAATGAATAGGTACAATTCAAACTTAGATCTATTGAAACCCAATTTGAATTTGTTCAAATCTGTGATTAAATCATTTAGGAAAAAGCAGAATTTGTCGGTGCCAGCAGTTTGAAAAGCTATTTGAGCAGTTAATCTATTATGGAATTTGGACTTGGAAGAGGCATAATTTTGGACAAAAATTGAATTCAAATTTGAATTAATTTCATTTGAAATTCAAATAAATTCTGCCAGAATTTGAAAAAATTGATGTTAAATGACCTAACCATAACCCACTTTGGCTTGGCGGGGCGGGTGGGCGCATTTGTGATGGTTTGAGCCAAGGTTCAATTTGTCCATAACTTCTCCCTTCTACAAACTTAGGGTGCCCTTGGAGCCCAACCCAAGTGTTGACACCTAGAACTTATATACTCACAAAGCTCACTTAAAGTTTCAATGTGGGACAAGCCATACAAGTAAACCCCACGTTTAATTCTTTAATTGTCCATTCCACGAACCGAAAAGCAGCGTCAAGTTCCCATTCACTCATAAATGATTTTGACAAACCGTCTTCACCATGTGACTTGCTATGCGGCAATAAACCGTCACCTCTTTGGACCAACCCCAAAAGGCGTGTGGAACCCATTCTATTTTGGGCTCAAAGTTGGCCTAAAATAAGCTTAAAAACCAAATTTCCAACAAATTCTTGGTGTTCAAGCATCATACAATACATTTATGCACATAGAATTTGGAAGAAATTTAACTTTACACTAACAATATGTGACATTCAAAAATAGGAAGATATTTTGTTTCGCTAAAAAGTGGAATTATATACTTTAGGAGTCAACTCTCCATACCTTGCAATAAAATGCACAAATCAACAACATTTGATAACAATAGGAATCTCACTATACCGCTCGATATTCACAAAATATTGAACTATGATCAGCTTGTCTTCGTATAAGTACCGTGACTAAGAAAACTATACTAAAATCTTGGGTATACTCTACCAATGTAATCAATAAAGATAAGAAACTTAGTAATGCATTTGCCAATCCACTTGATCATCAAAGTCGAAATTGCTTGCACAATCCAACAATGCATTCTTTGCTCATACCAACATATATAAGTTAGCCTAACTAGAAGTTCAAACAATTGTCTTAGTCTTTTCCTATCGGCAAATATGTAGTGCACAGAAGGACATTTGTCCAGAGTAACAATCTCTTCGTTGTTCAAAAATTAAGCTCACTTTGCCATCGATCATGTTATGTGCTAATAAGGCAAACCATTTCGGTATCCATCAAGCCTCTCTTTCCAATCATGGGCAAGAGGAGCATCACATATTGCCAAGTCTTTGACATAAGACTTTAGACTAGTCTTCAAAGTCATTTTAAGCTTGTTGGTAACATCTGAAAAACGATGAAGGAAATCTGTCATAAGAAAGATCTTGGGAAATAGGATGATAAATATTACTCAAATAATTCAAGCGATTTGGAGGATATCGATCCCGATGTGGGTTATAAGCGAGGAGTTGAAGAAAGCTAAAGGAAAAGAGTTACTTGACCGAGGTCGAAAAAAGCCGCAGAAGGGGCTAAGTACATGGATGACGAGAGTTTACTTGCAATGGAGGAGGAAGTGAAGGTTGAAAAGAAAGATGGAGGATAGCCTAATTCCTAACCTTGTCTAAAATGGTCACTGGATGAACATGCAAAGAAGGATTAGTACCAAAGAAAGGAAGATCCTACAAAACATAATATCCAAATTGTGGTGAAAGTGATGAGACACAAGGTCATTACACCTATACCCTTTGGACATGGAATAGTACCCTAAGAAGATACAACGAATAAATTTGTCATCTAACTTTGTGCGAGTGGGACTCGATTTTGAAGAAAACAAGTACACCCAAAGACACGAGGTAAGAGTGGAAAGCAGTGGTGTTGGGCATAAGGGTATGAAACGGAGTGAGTCCATGCAACACGACTAGGGTTCCTATTAATGAGGTAAAGTGCAGAATGACAGCCATATGCCAATAAGACTTGGGAAAACCCATACCTCGAAAAAGACACGGAAATGTACATAATATGACGGGTTTTATGTTCTGCGACACCATTTTGTTTAGGGTGCGAGGATAAGTAAGTTGTTGAAGAATACCAACTTGATTAAGATGGAACGAAATGCATTAGAAATATATTCTCCACCATTACCAGAATGGATAGTCCTGACAACTGCATGAAACTAAGTTTTAATCATCTGTAAAAATTGGACAAAAATGGGAAAGTCGTTAGACTTACGACGAATTAGATAAACCCAAGTGCACCTAGTGTGATCATCAATAAAAGTCACATAATATCTATGACCAGAAAAAACAGTGGTAGGGGAAGGGCCCCAGACATTAAAATGTATAATATCAAAAACATTAGGAGAATGAGTCATATGAAGGATATAGCCAGTACGGGTATGCTTAGATAACTCAAACCACACAATGAAATTTAGAATCTTTGCAAGCTTTATTAAATAAAGGAAAAAGTTGACATAAATACTGAAAATTAACATGACTCATACGTGTGTGCCATAATTCTAAAGTTTGAATATTAAAAACATAAGACATGGAAGCAGACAAAACAGAAGCCTGAAAACTAGGGAAGAAGATAAAGGCTCGTCCAATGGATCCCCAAAGTAGTACAGCCCATCACGTTCATAGCCCTTGCCAAAAATCCTCTTAAAACTCAGGTCTTATAAAAGGCAAGATGAGGGTAAGAAGATGACAGCACAATTAAATTGTTTGGCAAAACGACTAACAAATAAGAGATTATACACAAAATTTGGAACATGTAAAACAAATGATAAAGTAATGGTAGGGGATAAAGACACTACACTCTTATGACAAATAGAGGATAACGAACCATCAGCAAAACACACAGATTGGGCAATAGTAGTAGGGACTGGCAAAGAAAGAAAAGAAAACTCACTCGTCATATGATCATTAGCCCCAGAATCCAGAACCCATGAGGGACTAGCAGACAGAACATGGAAAGCAGTAGAAGTACATGTTGTAAGTGTGACAGCAATAGTAGATGATAGGCCAAGAGAACTGGTAGTAAGAGATCGAAGCTGAGCTTGAAACTGACCAATCTAAGTCTGTAACTCTTACAAATTAGGGAGATGAGGAGACCCAAGAGCAGCAGTAGCAGAATCCACTAGAGCTGCAGTGTGAGGGGTGCCAACACCACAAGGGCGAGAGGAACGTTGCCTCAACTCAGGATAAAGTTTGAAGTAACGAGCCTTAACATGACCAGAAACGCCACAATGATGACAAGTAACTAGACTAGTAGAACCCCGAGAACTAAACTTTACAGCAAGAGCCATCTGATTAGATGAAACTGGAGACAAAAGAGACGGATTCAGCTAAACCAGATGCCTATGACGCTCATCACTATCAATGACGGCAAAGGCCTCATAGAGAGAGAGAGAGAGAGAGAGAGAGAGTATAGGTGATGTGTTTAAAATCTGAGTTTGAAATTATTCAAACTCAGAGTTTCAACCCATCAGAAACTGGTAAATATGCTGGCAACAAGGCATTTGGACACAAGAGAGGCAGCATCTGCTAGTAACTTAGTCAAGGGCTCATATTGAGCCAATTCTTTCCAACAGGCCTGAAGGTATCCGAGCCAATTCTAACACAGAAAGACCCAAGGCAGACTAGGAAGCACGAGCAATATCCTGATAGAGCTCAAAGATACGAGCATCATTATGAGCAAGAGCATACATCTGTGACAAGTCATGCCATAGACCGGAAACTATGTCACAATAGAGCAGCATGTGATAAATACAATCTTCCATGGAGTTGAACATCCATCCCAAAATAGTATAGTTATCAATATCCCACTATGTACGGGTAGGATCTGTTGCAACAGGCTGTGTAATCAAGGGTGGAGATAGAGAGGAGCCAGGGGGGTCACGTGCCTCCTCCTGGGTTTTGGGTTTCTTTTTTTGTGTTTTGTTTTGTTTTTTTTTTTTTTATACCAAATATAAACAAAATATTTTTTTTAATTATAAAAATATTATTTAGAGTGAAATGTCATTGACATTTTTAAAATTATAAGAACAATAATGGTTATTTTGATTGAAAATTAAAAAATTACGATAAGTCATATTATTATCTATGATTTTTTTTTTTTTTTAAATTAATGTAATAGTGATGTCTATTATTATTGGTATACAAGTAGAATTAATTTTACTATGAAGGTATATAATTTATTGGATTATTAGTTACATTTAACATGTGAGGTTCACTTTTTATGTGATTCTTTATTATTGGTTGATGATATCACATGTCAATGATGACGTAATATTACCATTATATTAAATTTTACTCAAATTTTGTATTAAAAAATTACTTTATCATTATATAATTTATTTTAAGACTTATATTCATAACCTTTTTTTGTATTGTCCATTATACATTAATTATAAATAACATTATTTTTTTTATCTTTCTCAAAGTCAATCGAAAAATTTATGTAAAATATTTTTGTAAAAATTTCACTATTATAATTAATAAGTGTCCTCTCTGATTTAATTTCCTTGCTCCGCCACTGTGAGTAGTGGAAAATAAAAGTCAATGAGCTTTTCCCTTGCCCTCTATTTAGGTGGGTATATCTGCAAATGATGAATCAGTCATGGTGGAAAAAAGGGCTAAGAAACACACAAAGATAGCAACTCGTCTAAGAAAAAATAAGAAGTTTAAAAAAAAAACTCCACGACTTATCTAAATAGATACTACCAAATAAACTCGGTAGCCCAAAAAAATAAAAGGCAGTTGGTGGTGGTGAGTGGTTGAGAGAGAGACGGTTAGGGAGGCTCTGATACCCAAAAAAAGGAAAAGAATTATTTGGCTTACCAATCAATGAAGTAGAGGTCATGTATATATAATATATTCATGATACACTTTAAGAAACAATATACACAAGGTAAGATTCTTATAAGGAAACAATATATAAAAGGTAAGATTCCTATAATTAAAATAATTTCTATTCTAATTTTCATATTCGAACATAATATTTTGATTTCTATATTCAACCAAGCTTTAGAGACACAGACTTATAACAGCAAATCTTGTGTGGAACACATGTACAGAAAACGTGTTGTCTGTTGTGCTGTGCAAAATTGTTTGAACCCAATAAAAAAATTGTCGAATGTGACTGACGCGCTTGTGAAATTGCAGTTTATAATAATGGGTATTTTGATTCAAAATGATGAAAAAAAAAAAAAAAAAATCAATCTTTGTGTACCAAACTTATGTATTGTATGTCATCCATTTTGTTTCTTTTTGTCAAGACTCAAGACCCATTGACAATGGTAGATCTTTCAGCATTCAATGCACGGAAATCTGAGTCTAAAATTAACTTAGACCACACAAACAACAGTTTTGTTTGTGAGGGGAAGAGACAACAAGGGAGACCAAGAAGACTTGAGCGGGTCAAGCGGGAGAATTTATTGGGGGGTCCAGGACCAGGAATAAGCTCTGGGTCTCTCGGTCGATACTTCCGAGATGCTTACAAGTTCTACTTGGGTCGAGCTGGAGGATGATGCTGAGCCCAAACAATGGACTTGGTCTTCAACTCGCCAAATTCACTTTCATTAGCTATAGTAGTGAATTCACTATATTATTATTATTATTTTATTTTATTTTTTGAATTGTAGGAGATAATCAAACATGTGTCAATTTTTAAATGATGTAGAATAGTGATCTCAACAAAATTGAAATGATCAAATACACATTGATTTTCAAAATACATACTTTGTTGTATTTTGATTCTCAAAATATGCCCTATGTTACATTTCGATCTCTAATATTTTAAATTAATTCAGTTTTTTTTTTTTTTTTTTTTGTGAAGTTTTGAAAATACCTCAGCTCCCCTAATTAATTTAGGGCCCATTTGGCAATTTAATTTTTTAGCTAAAATAATTTTTAAAAAAACATAAACACATAAAAAAGAATCAAAAAGTCTAGACAATACTAAAAAACAGTTAAACATCTTAGTAATTCACAATTTTTTATACAACTACAAAAGTCACACATTAATTTTTTACCTATAAAGAATAATAATAAATAAAAACCACTAAAGGTCAATTTCTAAATGCGGCCTTTGATAGCAGTGTTATTAGGACCATTTAAATTCATATTGTCTAATTTGGGAACCAAATTAACAAAAGGAAAAAAAAATTCAAAACTAAAGTGCTGATATGAGTTTTACTGCCAGCCAATGATTCCTTCACACGTAATCAAATTTATTATACAGAACTTCAGCAACTTATTATAAGTTGTGCTCCTAATAATAATGATAATATTGCATTATAAATTAAGTAAATCAAAACAAGGTTTCCCATCGAATTTGGCTTGTTCAGCCTATTTCATCTACCCTATTATTTCAACATTTCCCTCACTAGCACTGGCAGTAGTAATTTCTGTTTCTGTCCACATCTCAGAATCGTCCACAATGCCATGTTTCTCCCCAATGGCCCTCATTGTTTGGTACACTTCCAGCATTGTCGGCCTCTGCTCTGGCAACGATTGAACGCATTTGCATGCAATATTGATGAACTCAATGATCTCAACATCAAATCCCAACCCGATCAGAGAGTCATCAACTACATCTTGCAGACTAAAAGAGGTACTTACAAGATTGATGATCCATTCAACCAAATTGTTATCAGAATTTGCAGAAGCTTCAGCAGTAGTTGCCATACGATATTCCTTCCTTGTAAGCAGCTCAAGAAGCACAATTCCAAAGCTATATACATCCTTCTTATCAAAACCCAGCTCCAACAAATCAAAACCCAACTCCAACAATTCCTCATTCGTGAAAGGACTCCCACCCAAAGCAGCATCATTCGAGTTCATGAACTTTGCCTCCCAAAATTAGAGATCTTGGGCTCAAAATTCTTATCTAGGAGTACACATTTTGAGCTTATGTTCTGATTGAATACCCGGAATTTTCTGTCGTTGTGGTGAAGCCATGCCAATCCTCTTGCTAACCCAACAGCAATTTTAACCCTCACAGGCCATTTCATGGTCTTGAGCTGGCATTCCGGAGGGTGTAGCCAATCATGGAGGTTACCATTTGGCATATATTTGTAAACCAACAGTTTTTCCTTTCTTTCATAACAGAAACCAAACAGAGGTACTAAATTAATGTGTCTCAATCTACCTAGAGTCATTACCTCGGACATAAAGTGTCCTTCGGAGAATTGTGAGTCGAAGAACCTCTTGATGGCAAGGAACGAACCATTTGGGAAAACTGCCTTGTACATTGTCCCTGTCCTTCCCAACCCGAGGATGTTGTCTTCTCTAAAATTGCCAGTAGCATTCACGAGTTCTGTGAAGCTTATTCTAGTAACCAACTTCTCCAATTTAGAAATCTGTAAACCAAATTATAGTATCAACTACAATGGAAAACAAAAAGTAATTGGCTGAATAGTCTGAAAATGAGTGCAGAAAGAAAGAACACAGACTCTAATTTGGATCTGCAAACAATAAAAATATATTAATCCAAGTGTTTGAACTTGAGTCTAGAAGAAGATGCCATCACCCTGTTTATAAACAATATGTTATAGACAAACACTGTTTGTTACCATAATAGGAGGTTATATATTATACCTATTCAGATTATAATTAAGAACATAAGATACAGCGGCTTTGGTATGTTGTAATTGCATTTGCTTTTCTTACACCACTTGAAGTTGAGAAAGAGCAAAAATTCTAATTAGAGGAATAACTGACAATAAACAAGGAACAACTGAACATGGAGGGAGGAAACAATGCAAAATGTATGAAGAGAGAGAGAGAGAGACGTTCAACCTTAGTATCCTCAACTCTATTCATCGCAGTTGGGCGCCATTGTCTTCGTTGAGCCACCTTTTGGTTTCTTTTCTTCTTCTTGCTACTCATAATCTTCTTTAATAGTGGATCGAAGGGCAAATAAAACATAGTCAGAGCAAAAACTACAACAGTAGAAACCGAACAACCAACTGCGAAGCCATTTAAGAAGAAAGCATGATCGTAAGCATCAGGAGCCTTGCAGCGCTTCAAAGGACCCCCACAAAGTCCTTTATTATTTGCATAGCTCTCAGCTGTCGTAACAGAGGTGCTACCAAAATCCGGCACCGGCCCCGACAATAGATTGTTAGCAACACTAATGCTGTGTTTGGTTGGGAGATTTGGGGAGGGAAAGGGAAAGGGAAATGGAAAAGGTAGGTGAAATGTGAATAAAATATGTATATATTTTACATAGTTTCACACACCTTTTCCTTTCCTTTCAAATCCTCCCAAATCCTCAACCAAACACACCATAAAAGACTTTATCTTGAAGCAACAAGCCAAGCTCATGTGGGATTTGTCCAGTGAGCCGATTGTCATCAAGTTTTATTATATTGAGATAAGTAAGATTTGCAATACCGGGCGGAATTTCACCACTGAGACTGTTGGCCGAAAGATCGAGATATGTAACAAATCGGAGGATTCGCCCAATATCATCAGAGATGATTCCGAAAAGATTGTTCCCTGAAAGATCTAAACCGGTCAAGGCGGTGCAGTTTGAGAACCCTCGAGGAAATTGACCCTTGAGTCCCAAGCCTGAGAGTCGGATATTTAACACCTTGTTCTCATCATTCTTCCAGCAATCTATTCCCTTAAATTTACAGATGAAGCCCTTACTCGTGTCGCTGAAATTCCATGAAGAGCCTAAGTAATTGAAAGGGTCTTCCAAGGAATCCTTAATTGATTTCAAGCAGTAAATATTACTCTCTTCAATCTCAATTTCATTGGATATTACTATGAGAAAGTTGCTCATAAGTGACAACCAAACAACGGTTTTGAGGACAGTAAGGACTACTGCATTGAAAGCCATTTGTATGAAAACCGACACTAATACAGAGAAAGCAATTTAGAATCTCTTGGTAAGTAGAAAAGAAGGGCCAAAAAAATAAAAAATTGTGGGTTGGAACTTGGAATTAAAAGCTTCTTCAGAGACAAGAGCCGTGCAAAATTGAAATTGTGATCTACAATAACAGGTATTTCGATTTAAAATGAAAAAATAAATAAATAAATAAATTCACGAAAGTCCCATCTTTTCATATAAGCCTTCACTTCTGTTTCTTTTCTCGTGTTGCAATGCATGCAAATCAAACTGGGGGAGGTTTGTTGGGAATTAGGATTTTCTTTGCTGGGTCGCGTCCACTCGGGAAGGTAGGAAGAACATCGCTGTCTCGTGGCCTCACAAATCAAACGGAGAGCTGACGCACTACAAGATTGAGAGGGTTGAAAAACCTCACCACAATCCTTTATCATTTACACCTTGAGAGAATTTTAATGATCCATGAGACACTGCATACATATTTCGTTTCATTTTATAAGATGTTGTGTGTATACCATTTATGAAAAAAGTTAAATATTCATAATTCATAACATATTCATCCTATGACATTTGTCCTTCAAATTTTTTATTTTTTATTTTTAATAATATACACGTTGTCTATTTCTTTTATAAATAAATGTGATAAAATGAAAATATTATAATTATCCAAGGTGTCATTTAGTAACACTTACGTTTTTAATTTTCTATTTATATTTACAAAAATTTTAAAAACTCAAACAAAAACTTATTTGGTAAAATTTTTTATTTATAAATCAGTGGTCTCAGTTTATAAATTTGGCTAAAAAATGAAAACACAAAAAATGTGTTTCCATTTTGAGTTTTCAGTTTTTTTTTTTTTTTAACCACCCAACATTAGCCACCACCCGCCACCATTTTCCACCACCGTCTTCCGCCACCACCACCCACCCCCCACCACCACTCATCACCCACCCGCCACCACTACTCACCACCGTCACCACCAGCCACCGCCACCCACTTGCCACCACCATCCCTCGCCGCCACCACCACCCACCACTACCATCCACCGTCCGCCACCACCACTCATCTCACCACCATCCACCACATGCCACCACCACCCACCTGCCACCACCCACCACCCACCGTCACCACTTTCCACCGCCGTCTTCCGCCGCCACTTGCCATTTCTCACTCTTTTATATTTTTAAATTTTTTTAAACATTTTGTCAATTATCAAACGCGTTTGTAGTTCATGTTTTTCTAAAAATAAACAAAAACCAATTTATAAAATTTTTGTAAATATAAACTGAAAACGTAAACGTTACCAAACACACCCCAATTGATTTTTATTTTTATTTTTTATGAATGATATATATTAATGGTCTTATAAAACACATGCTTCAAATACTGTATTGGACCCCACAAACCCATCAAATTCTCTTAAGTTCATATTTGAACTTACAGAAAAATTCAACCCATTTTTTATTAATTTTATTTATCATTTGCATGACACACTTATGTGTATTTAATTAATAAAATTTTAAAAAATTATCTTTTCCTAACATTTTTAAGTTCAGTTATTCTTTAAAAAATTTGTGTACTTTTTTTTTTCTTTCAAATCCTTCTAGTTTAAAAGAATTTAAAAAGTTAATTTTTTAATAAAAATTAATAAATAAAATAAAATTCCTTTTTTTTCCATTTAGTGGACTTTTTCCAAATTTATTTATTTATCTATTTATTTAGGACCTTTTAGTCTAGTAAGACATACAAGTGAAAAGTTTTTTTTGGAATTTTTTTTAAAAAAAAGTTTACCCTAAAACAAGAGAAAAAAAAACCAACAAAATAATTACTAGAAAAATAATTGGCAAACAATCACGATAGGTGTACTCTATGATCATGTTTGATAACCGAATTAAAATGAGGTTGTGAATATTCGCTTTAAATTCTTTTTATACCCATTATATGTATTTATAACTTTCTAATTTTAAAAAAAAAAACTGATAACATAAAAATACAGAAAAATATTTGTGCACTTATTTTAGAAGACACATTAGAAGGATGAATTAGTACTTGCTTAGAGGCCGAGACATTAGAAGAATCAGTTATTGTCTTCCAAAAATTTTGTATTGGTAATATGCTTTGACGAATAACATAAATTATATGAATACATAACCCTAAAAATAAGAAAATAGTAGATAAGTTATAAAATATTATTAGACGGGCACACCAACATGTAATATTCGATACCTACTAAATAATTCCTGCAATAGAAGGAAATTAGGAGAGAAAAATATGTAGGTCATAGTTGTCCTACTCCATTGTTCGTTTGGCCATTTTTTTAGTTTATGATAACTTCTGAATTTCTTATCCTCCTTACGGGAAATAACTAATACTACCTTATTGGGCTTGTTAGGAAAGTTTCTCTTAACAAGGCATTTTACTTATTATAAAACAATTATACAATAATTTACACACATAATGAGCTATACTGGAGTTTGTCTATAGTGCTCCCGCCATCCAAATTGATTAACAGAAATAAGAATATTTGAAATTTGACATGAAATCTCAACAAAATTACAATGACCAAAGATACAAACGTCCCAACAGTATACACTTTATTGCCAAGTCGCCAATCTTTTAATTTTATTGTATTTGATATGTATTGTTCTGAAAATACTCAGCTCCAATTAATCAATTTAGACGGCGTGAATATTGGAAACCATTTAAACTTGCATTTTGTAATTTGGAGATCAAGTTGACAAGCATAAAAAATTGGAGATTAAAGTGTAACAAAGTGTATACTTTAGAGACATCGGTGTAATTAGTCTTAAGATAAACTACCAATAAGTCCTAATAGTTGGATTTAATTCTCATTAAGTCCTATTGAAAATTAATCCTAATAAAATCATCGCTAAAAATAATTGTGACAATTAGTGATTTTTTTTATCACGATTTAACTATCGCAAAAAGTTAAAACGATTTTTTTAAACTATTGCTAAAGCTTATAATTAGTGACATTTTTTTAATAGTGTTTGATGAAAAACGTCATTAATTATCATAGGACCTATTTGATAATAAGTCCACTTATTAAAATTCACACGTAAGTACCCTCAGTTCTACTTATATATTGACAGATTATGTATATACAAAGATTAAAGAATCATGAATCATACCTAGTCTCAGTAGTCGGGTTATACAATCAGCTGATTCCACTCTCTTTACACATGTCAATACACAGGCATTGTCAATTGTCCTGCACAAAGTCATTGGAGTGGTCAATAAAGAGAAGTATGAATAGCATAACCAAGTCAATAAAATCTTAACTGGACAACCATAGTAGGGACTAAAAGAACAAATACTAAAGATTAGACAAACCCTAATTGGTTTCCAATGTAAATATCTGATCAACAATATAGTATGATAATTCACAGACTACATTTCCATAATGAAAGCCTTGGAATTTCACAAGTGCCTGCCAGTAATTTAGTCAGAAACAGAGGTTTTGACATCTATGCCTCTACTCAATTCATGATTGCCTACATTATTTAATCAATTTCTCTTTATTATCAAACTCAAAACAAGTATTTATGCCACAATATAGCACCAGCTTCATGATCACAGGACAAAAGATTTATACACCTTTGGAATAGCAAGAACAAATACAACAGTTTGACTATTGTTTTGCTGTTAAGCTTCCAAGGGAGAGTCTACTTTCCTAGAGGACCAATTATGAAGCCAAGAAATCTAACTAGCTATTTGGAAGGAATCTGATTTGGTATAAACAATTTAATTGCTGATAAAGTATATAAATGCTTGATAATGATACACTATCTAACCTCACAAGTGACCGAATTATATCAACTGTTGAATCTAGTCAAAAATATTTTTCACATTTGAGGAAACTGTGAAAAGATTCATCAACAATTATTTTATGAGCATGATCAACAAAAAATTCCAACCACCCCTGAAATTTTGAGAATTCCCCTAAACTTTATGAATTTGATAGTAATACGAGTTTGAAATGTAGTTACCTATAGCATAATTCTCTGAGTTGATGCTAAATTTCATCAACATAATGGAAGCTGGGAAGAAACTCACGAAAAAAAAAAAGGTTTCATTTTCATGGCTCACTATACTTCTTTTGTATGAGCTCATTAGCAATTTTCTTTCCTAGCACATAAGGTTTCTACAAATGCAGTCCACCTGAAACCACAAGCAGAAATGTATTATTGTAACCTCTAACAGCCAAAAGTAACAACACATCTTTTGGTAAGCAATAATTTATAATTCAATTAACTCAGTTATCTAACTTGTACGGCGACATAGAATATAAATCAGAAGAATGAGGTAGAAGTTAAATGAATACTCAAAATTTTCAATGTTAGCAACAATTTAAAAGTTGAGTTTGCAATGTAGTACAGTCTTTTTTATATATAACAAGGAACCCCTGACCCCACCTTTGGTGAGCCACGGAGTAAAACCCCAGATATATGCAGCCACCCGCTAGTCTCACATATCAGGGAAAGTAGAGACTCAAAGCTAAGACCTCCTTGTTGTTTACCTAAGGACATACCATTTGAGCTAGCCCTCATGGGTCGCAATATTGTGCATGTTGCTTGATTTTAGTACATTTTTTGATTCCCTTGCAACTTGCAATAGTACCAGTATTGGATGAAGGCCATATAAATGGGACAGATAGTCAAGATAGATGCTAAGTAAAACTTTAACTGTACAGGGATTTTAAATTGAAACAGACATAAATTTGGAAGACCAACCAATAGTTCCAATAAGACCAAAAGGGCATTTACGGTTCACATTCATGTATACTTGTGGGTGTTTGGAAAGTTACTATTTTAGTAGGCTATTATAGTTTTGGCTATTTTGGTATGCTAAAATATTTGGCCTTGTTTAGTTTGCTTTTGAGAGTAATTTTGGAAAAAAATTTCAAAATTTTGTTTGGATTAGTGATTTTGGAAAAAAAAAAATTCTAAAATCACTTTCTCTCTCCTACACACCAATCAATAACTTTTCTCCTCTCCTCTCTCTCCTCTCCTCTCTTGTCTCTTCTCTCTCTTTCTCAATCACTTTTTCTCTCACACACTTCTACTCAACTACAACAAAATATCAAATCATCCCAAACTCCCATACTCCAAAACAATTTTCAAAATATACAACCAAACAAACCAAAAAAATTTCTAAACTCTCTCCCCAAAATTTTTTTTGAAAATTTATCTCCCAAAACCAAACCAAACACACTCTTTGTGTTTGGAAAGATAATTGGATTTTTTTGTAGTTAGATGTGATGTGTGTGAGAGAAAAAGTAAAATGATTATGAGTTTGATGTGACATCTTGTCTTATTGGCTATTTTAACTTGTTTTGTCATTTTGTGGATTTTAGCTCAAAAAGCCAAAAAAAAGCCTTTGCCAACACACACTAGGTTTTAGAATTATTACCTGAGAGAAGTCAATGCAGGCTGTTTGGAAGAAGGAAAAGAGTGCTGATCTAACAAAAGGAGGTCTTCAGCACCACCCTGGGAATTCCCTCAATCCAGAAAAGTACCTATGTTAACCAATGAATAAACCCTTCCCATGGATCGTATAATCCACAAGGAATACATATAAGTTGGCATCAACATCCAGCTTGGAGAAATAATTCAGTCATAAAACTACCAGTCATGACCTGTGAGTGCATGAGCAAATTCTAAAATTTAAATCAAAGTTAAAGACATCGATCACAAAACTACCAGTAATGCCAGTGAGTTCTTGAGTAAATTGCAAACTTCAAATAACAACTTCCACATTTTATACTACCAATGACCTAAATAGAAGGCTTTGTTTATCAGCTAATACAATAATGCACAGATAACTTGATAATGAAAACAGATATTGTATACACATTATATATATGCAAATTATACAGAATGGAAAGATTCCTAATTTTCACAAGAGATGGAAAATGTACTTCAGAAGTCCAAATTTCACATACCTTGAAAAAAAGTAAAGAAATCAATCCACATGCAAATTCTGGTTTTCACAGTATGTTGAACTATCATTTGTCTCTGTAGAAGTATTAGGAATTGAGAAAACTACCAACATCTTTAGCTATCATTATCACGAGAAAGTCCATTAAAAAATTACAATAACATATCTGGTAAGTCCTATATTAATCCTGCTCATAAGATTACAATCATTATGCAGGCAATCTTCAACAAGCAGAATAATTGAAATCAGGAGACAGGATCTCTCCATGAACCATGATTTCCATTCAATCTGGATTTATTAGGCAACCAAAAATTCCACATTTAATAGAAATACAGGATGTAGATACCAAGCTCACATTATGTTTCTTCTTAGCAGCATCACTTTGGAAATCTCTCAATACACTGCAGTGCCTAAAAAGTCTACATAAAATGATCTCCCCATCAATTCTTCACATATCTTACAACTCGGAATTCATGGCACACCCAATGGCATATCTAAGAATTTTGTCCAATGGGGTCAATTTAGTTTTATTTACCCACAAGTTGAATTACATCAGACCAAATGAAATTATTCATTAAAAAATGTTTAATTTCAACCCAATTCAATTTAGCTCATTTTAAAATAATTAAAAATTAAATCCTATTTTTTTTTTTTTTTTTTTTGGTCTACTAGGATGACTCTAAGATTCTATTTTTACGTAAGTGTTCATTCAGATCAATGAGATTACATGAAAAATCCACTCAAAACTAACAAATACATTACAAATAAAGTTAGTTTTCTTTTTTTCAATTTGATGGGGTCAGCTGACCTCATACTCATACTCATACACCTAGGCTTATGATCCACAAGGATACAAGGCTATGTATATGTTGGCATCAACTTTCACTTTAAAGAAATACTCGTTCATAAAACTACCAGTCATGAACAGGGTGAGCCAGTCAATTATATACATAAATTGAACTATTCAGGTTCAGTCCCCCTCACCCCCGCTTTTTCCCCTTGTTTTGCTGGATTAGGATTTTAGTTCTTCTAATCATCGGGAGCTGAAATAAGGCAAGAACCTGAAGCCTACAACTGTATCAGGGACAATCTAATTCTTGGTGTTCAAGCATCATACAATACATTTATGCACATAGAATTTGGAAGAAATTTAACTTTACACTAACAATATATGACATTCTAAAAACAGAAAGATATTTTGTTTTGCACTAAAAGAAGTGGAATTATATACTTCAGGAGTCAACTCTCCATACCTTGCAATAAAATACACAAATCAACACCATTTGATAACAATAGGAATCTCACTATGCAAAAGCTCTGATATTCACAAAATATTGAACTATGATCTGCTTGTCTTCATACACATACCAGGAGCTAAGAAAACTACTGAAATCTTCAGGTATACTCTACCAACGTAATCAATGAAAGAAGCTTAGTAATGCATTTGCCAATCCACGAGTCATCAAAGTCGAAACTGCTTGCACAGTCCAACAATGCATTTTGCTGCTGCTCATACCGACATATATAATTCAGCCCAACTAGAAGTTCACAGACAGCTGTCTCAGTCTTTTCCCTATCAGCAAAATATATAGTCTGCAACAGAAGGACATTTGTCCGTGTAACAATCTGCTGTTGTTCAAAATTACGCTCACTTTGCCATCTGATCATGTTATGTGCTAATGGGGCAAGCCATTTCAGTATCCCATCGCCTCTCTTTCCAATCATGGGCAAGAGGAGCATCATATATTGCCAAGTCTTTGACACAAGACTTTAGACTGGTCTTCAAAGTCATTTTTAAGCTTGTTGGTAACATCTGATATAGATCGTCCCTAGCTTCTTCCCCAACCAAATGTGGGTATCGAAGCAATTTTTCTATGACAATTATAACATTCGCATAATGCAAGGCAAGAGCAGAGCCTCCAATAGTGGAAGGAGGAGCATACAATGCTAACCTACTTTTGAGGCCAAAACGAGAGCCATTTATTGCACTACACTTAGCTTGCCATTGGTCTCCACTGAAAAGAGCTCCACTTTGAGCCCGAGTAATCCACCCGGAATGATTTGGGAGTTCTCTTTTCATTGCACTCGCCACACTACAAGAAGCCGAAGTTTGACTACTTCGATCATCATGACCAACACCTTCACCATCATCATCATCGTCCACTTTAGAAGCTGAACTGCTCAAACTAAGGCATTCCATGAAAAGCCTCCCCGGGCCAGTCCCACACGCAAAATTAAAGTCTTGTGGACGGAATGCCAGCACTTCAGCTCTATGCGATGCAAGCCGAGGACTAACATCTGCCCTTCTTTTCTACCACAGCTCGCTCAATTGGTCCTGAGTGAGAGTGATTATTAGCATTACTCTTGCGCAAAACAGGCCTTAATTGATCAGAACTCATCCGAAAATTGTGATGCATATCAATTTGACCAGATTTCTGCCCACATTCATCCTTTGAAGGAGCCAAACCGCCTTCAAAACCAAATTGCGCACCGAAACAGAAACAGAATCACCCATTAACTCTCCCTCAAAACAGCATCACCAAACACCATACAAATCCTTGCGTAAATCGTACACGCGGTCCTCGCCAACAACTCCACAACCTTATCATAGGTTTGGTTCCAAAGCGAAACATCCTTGAGATGCCTCACATCCTGCTTCTGCCACATCAATTTCTGCTCGAAAGCCTTCCGGCTCTCCTCGTGCTGGTTCTGCTGAAACTTCTTGGTAGCAATCTCCAATTCATTCAAAACCTCCATTTCACTGTAGAGATTTGCAGTGGAATTCACATACCTCTCCATCTTCCTCACCATCCCATCCATATCCTTCACCAAAAACCCTAATTCCTTCACATCTATTGCTCCCCTCACTATATCCCCATACACATGCTCGAACCCTTGAAGCGCAGGAACCGAACACTTCTTCCCCAACCTCGACACGACTCCGGCTACCCTGTTCAGGTCTTCGAGCTTCTCCGAAAGGGCGAGCTCGAGGAGATAGGTCTCGTCAGAGGAAACTAGGGTTTTGACGCCCTCGGATTTCAAGATCTCGTTTTTAAGTCTAGAGATCTCGCGAGTGGTCAGGGATTTGTGGAGGTGAAGGGTTTTGGACATGACATTGGCGACTTCGAAAGAGAGGATTCCGATTGTTTGCTTGTGGGTTTGGTGGTTTTGGTGGTTGTTTTTTTGGAAGATTGTGCGAGGAGAAGAGCGTGCTTGAGATTTGAACTTACTTGGTTACCCATTTTCAGAATCCAAGGCTGCGCCGCCACCATTGCTGTTGCAGCAAGCTCTCGAAATCTTGAACTTTGCTACAGATCTAAATCGAAGTTTTGTCCAAGTTTCAGCATAGATAAGGAGAGCTTGAAGGTTAGAACTTTAAGGGTGCAGTGTGTATGGAGGGATGGGATGGGAAGAACAACCCAAGTGGCGAATGAAGATTGTGGAGTGGTAATCGATTCTGTGGTGGGGAAAGTTGGAGTAGTGCTTGAATGCGCGTGGTATGGAGAGGTAAAAAGCGATTGAGGAAGATATGAGAGACAGAGAGACAGAGACGTTGAGAATGGAGGGAAAGGGTGAGCAGTGGCCGAGACTATTCTCTCTCTACCATTTGTAGTCTTTTTTTCAAAAGAGAGAGAGAGAGAGAGAGAGAGAGAGAGAGAGAGAGAAACAGAAGCAGTTTGAAAAGAGGAGCAGATGACCAGAGGGAAGGGGGATTTGAATAAGCTTTTTCTTTTCTTTTAGAATAATGTTTAGCCTGAGAGTATTTTCTCCATCTTAATCTTTAATTCAAAAACGACGTGATTTTTTTTTTTTTTTTTTTTTCTTCTTTTATTTTTCCATTTAGTTCAAGAAAGAGAGGAAGAGAGGGAGAAAGAGAAGTCAGGGAAGCCACAAAATGCCGTCATGAGGCAGCCTCCGCCCGGCCAGCTGGCAGCTCTGAAGAAGAAGACTCAGTCAGCCTCCGGTCATTCAGCTCCAGTTAGCCCTCCGCCCCTCCTCCCTCCTCCTTCTCCTTAAAAAAAAAAAAAAAAAAGGGGAGGATCGTTTGCTGAAGCTCCCTAGCACGGTTGTTCTTTTTAATCCATTTTTGGTCAGCATCCTAACAAAACCATTTTTTAGGACTGATTGGTGGTAAAAATAAGGGGCAATTAGAGGTTGTTTGGCAAACATTAAAAGAAAATATATTTTTTAGAATAATTTTAATGGTAAATATTATAATAGTATTGTTATTGTTATAATTTGGTAATGTCATATGGCACTATTAGAGCTTCTTGGAGCACCATTTTTCTTTTTCGGCTGTTAAAGTAGTAGTTCCAATGACAAATCATTAGAAATGCTCTTAGCTTTTTATTTTTTTTGAATTATATCATTTTTTTATTTTTTTTTATATCTTTTCGTACAAAATTAAAACTTATATCCCAAACAGCACTTTACACCCACAAAAATTTTACTAATTTATAATTATTATTTTAAAATTTTACCAATGCGATATTTTCTCTAAAAATAATCAAAAAAGTGTTTTATTTTTTTAAAAAATATATTTTAATTTTTTTAACTTATTATTAAATATTATAACCAGTTATAATAGATTAAAGCCTCATTTGTCAACTATACATTTTAGCTGAAAAGTCATTATAAGTTGTCATGTCACTCTCTCTATTTCTCTGCATATCTTTTCGTAAAAAGTCAAAAAGTTACTAAAATAATCTGTTTCCAAACGAGACTTAAAATTGAAAATTTATACCAAGCATAATTTTTTTTAAATTATTTTAGTTTTAAGATTAAAAATTATAATCAATCAAAACTAAAGTGTTATTGTTTTTGCCATCCACCTATATTGTACTAAAATAAATAAGTAATAAATTACTTATTTAATGTCTAATTTTTATATATTAGTGGAGTTAGTAATATCATTTTTTGTGTCAAGCATAGTGCAAGTAAGCTAATGTGAAGTAGTTTATACATTTCATTTTTATATGTTTATTTATTTATTTTTTTTAGCAATAAGAAATAAATATTCAATATTTCATAATTTCATTAAACTAAACTTTAAGAAAGTGCAATATATAATCACAAACACAAACATATAAATACATAGAAAAAAGACTCACAACTCCCGAGGGTTGGCCTAGTAGTGAAGACTTGGGGCTTAGGAGTTTGCTCCTCTCTAAGTCTCGGATTCAAAATCTCTTAGGTGCTATCAACTCTTGTGTTGGGTCAGTCCATATGGAACTCTGCTCTGACTTTAAATGGGCCCCCCACTAATGGACTGTGAGATTGGTCCCTCAAGAATTAATCGAGATGCGCATAAACTAGCCTAGACACCTGAGTTATCCAAAAAAAAAATAGAAAAAAGACTCACATATAAATAGGGAGAGTTGAACTCCTCAATTTTTCACACTATTATTGTATTCAAGCATCATATCTATAACGCACCATAATTTATTCTCCTTATCACAGTACTTTTCTTTCTAATAGGCAAATCTTAGATCAACAATGATTCATTCTTCTAATTTGAGAACTCTAATTGAACACTAATGAGATGAAAATTATAAATAAATAAAAAAAATAAAAAAAAACATCACATCAATGAGTGGGGCTAACCTCCTAATGCTGCTTTAGAGCTTATAGTTTAGAGTTCTCAAACATTTTTGATCTTTGATATTATTTTTCAAAAATACTTGGGAGCTCTAATTAGAGTCACCAGTGGCAGTGGGACGCACCCACTGCCACAGTGTATGTTGTGTTTTTTTTTTTTTTTTTTTTTAATTTTCACCTCACTAGTGGTGGATTTAGAACTCTAAATCATTGCTGATTATTCTTTTGGTTAACAAGTTATTATGTACAATGCCTAAAAAGAAAGGTAAAACAAGTTTTAAGTCTCTTACGGTTGAGTTTTTCTAAAACTTATGTTAAAATTAATTGAAGCAAACTTTAGTGAGATATAATGGAGTGTTTTGAGAAATTAGTAAAAAGTTGATTTTTTGACTTTTTAATTTTTTTGGTGATTTTTTTGGTAAAAAATTGGGTTCTTTTGAATAAAAAAGCTAGTTTTTTTTGCTAAAAAAATTAAAAAGTCAAAAAACTAACTTTTTTAGCTTATTGCCAAAATGCTCCAATATAATTTTCCTATAATTTTTTTGTCTCTTGGATTGATAACATCTTGATTTGGTATTACCAACATTTCCTTCAAAATTGGGGTTAATGGTCAACTTTCCCTATGTTTTGAACTTAATGACAGATAATGGAGACCAATTTAAAATTTTAAAATTTAAATTGAAAAAATTAAAAACTTAAGATTTGTATTTTTTTTTAATTTTTTAATTTTTTTTTCTGTTGATAATCCCCACACCCAAAAAAGAAAAAGAAAAATTTTAAAAAGGGTATCACGGCTTGTTGGTTCTGTGTTACCGTGAGTCCAAAAGGTGGGAATCATATACCATCTGATTATTTTTAAATTGTGAAGCAATAACTCACATTGTAATTAATTCCGGATAGTGTCAGATCATTTAAAATGTTGGGTTTAGATAAAGAATAATGTCATATATAATAATTAACGTATTGATTAATATGTTAATTGATAATGTAATATAATTTAAAATATTTTTAATATTTATAATGTGATTAATGAGTAAGATCAATAATAATATCATAATTAATGTTAATATATTAATTAATATATGTAATATCACCGTTAAATAAAAGATATTCATTTAATACATGTGTCCCTTGAAATTTCAGGGCATGACATGGAAGAAGATGATGTTGATCATAGAGATTCTTTCTGAGTTCATATAATTCCAGATTTGAACTCATATTTACTGGCGTATCACTCGTGCTATGCACGGGATAATTATAAATATTTATATTTATTTTAGATTTTTTTAATATATAAATTATGTTTTTTTAAGATTTTTTATAAAAATAATCTAACAATCTTATTACTAATCATAGTGTATGAGAGAAGTTGAAAAAGGTACTGCAGTAACTATACATAGATTGTATCTATAATTATTTGTATGAGGGGATTTTAAGGGTTGGTTTGGCAAGGGCTCATTGGGCTTTTTTGGCTCAATGAGCCACAAAAGATAGAATAGACTCATGAGCCACAACAGATAAAACATCCCATCCAACTCCATAATCATTACACTCTTCTCTCACAAAAAAGTAAAAAAAGTCAAAAAGTCCTTCCCAAAACTTTTTTGAGCCTGTGCTCAAAAGCCAAAAAAATCAAAAAGCAAAAAAGCCAACCCACTTTCCAAATGGAGGCTCTGATCAAGTGATTTTGACTAAATCAATAAATGCAGACATGTGGAAAGACATGTGAATTGAAAAAAGTTAATAAATGCTGATTATGAGATTTTGACCAAATCAATAAATGTTGCGTTTTTTTTTAATAAAAAATTTAGAAAATTCAGATTGGGATTATTTAGAGCCATTAAATAAACTACAATCACATTTTTCTTTTTGTGAGTTAACTTCAAACATATTAAAAAATCAAATTATAAATAAAAGGAGATAATTTCAATCATACAAATTACAATTTTTTTAATGCTATCTAACTACAATGACATTTTTCTCATAGTAAAAAAAATTATTGAAAAAAATAAACATTAAATTAGTAAGTAAAAAAGATTATTTAGAACCATTTAACAAACTACAATTACATTTTTCTTTTTGTGAGTGTTTATATTTATCTAATTTCAATCATATTAAAAAATAAAATTATAAACAAAAGGAGATAACTTCAATCATATAAATCACAATTTTTTTAATGTTATCTAATCATCATCAATAATTAAAAAAATACAATAATTTATTTTCAAAAAACACAGTGAGTTAAAAAGATCAAATACAATTTTTTTGGGGTCAAAATACAATCTAATTATCATCAATAATTGATACATTATGTGACCCTAATGAGTACAATCCATTTTGTTTTTCAAAAAACACAGTGAGTTAAAAATCAAATCACAAATTAAGTGAATTGATAGTTAAAAAAACACAATAATTTCTTTTTTCAAAAAACACAGTGAGTTAAAAAAATCAATTACAATTTTTTTTTCAAAATACAATCTAATCATTATCAATAATTGGTACTTTAAAAATTAAATCAGAAAAAAATCAAATCAAATCACAAATATTTTTATGCTATCTAACTACAATCATATTTTTTTCATAAATAATTGTAAAGAAAAATCATTAAAACAGTAAATAAAAGATTAAGGGTTGGTTTGGGGTGTCCTAAAAAAGTGCACTTTTTGTCTTTTTACGAAAAGATGTGCAGAAAAGTAGAGAGGTGATGTGATGGAAAAAAGATAAAAAGATAAAAAGATGGATTATATAGTAGATGCCAAACAAGGCCTAAATCACATTTAAAAAAAAAAGAACCGTTGAATAAACTACAATCACATTACATTTTTCCCATAATAAAAAAAATAAATAAATGAAAAAAAGAACCATTGACTAACTACAATCACATTAAAAAAAAAAAAGAACCATTGAACTAACAACAATAACATTTTTTTCTTTGTGAGTGTTTATATTTATCTAACTTCAATCATATTAAAAATAAAATTAAAATAGTAAATAAATAGATTAAATAACATTAAAAAAAATATTGAACTAACTACAACAATCATATTAGAAAAAAAAAAGCCATTGAACAAACTACAATCACATCATATTATAATCACATTTTTTTCTCTGTGAGTGTTTATGTTTATTTAATTTTAATTATATTAAAAATAAAATTAAAATAGTAAATAAAAAGATTAACATTAAAAATAAAAAAAAAACATTGAACTAACTACAATAATCATATTAAAAAAATGACCATTGAACAAATTACAATCACCTCACATTTTCCCCATAATCAAATAAATAAATGAAAAAAAAAACTATTAAACTAACTACAATCATATTAAAAATAATAATAATTCAACTAATTATAATCACAGTTTTCTCTTTGTGAGGGTTTATATTTATCTAACTTCAATCATATTAAAAAATCAAATTATAATTTTTTATTCGCTAAACAAATCACAAATATTTTTATGAACTATCTAATTACAATATTAAAACAGTAAACAAAAAGAAAAGTCAATAAGGAGAAAACAAAAAGAAGGCTTACTGTTTGCATACGTGATCACTAAAGTTGAAAGTGTAGAAGTGAGAAGTCAAACAGGAGAAAACAAAAAGGAGACTCACTGTTTGCAATAGGTATGTGAAAAGTTAAAAAAAATGTGTAAATTGGAGAAGTTAAAAAGATTTGGAAGAATTTAATACTAACCTATCACCCGTACTATCCACGGGATAATTATAGATATTTATATTTGTTTTAGATTTTTTTAATATATAAATTATGTTTTTTTAGTTTTTTTTTTTATCACTAACCATAGTATATGGGGAAAGTTGAAAAGGGTATTGCAATAACTATACACGAATTGTATCTATAATTATTTGTATGAGAGGATTTTAAATGCTAATCATGGGATTTTAATCAAATCAATAATTGGAGACATGTGGAAAGATATGTGGATTAAAAAAAGTTAAAAAATGCTGATCAAGAGATTTTGACCAAATCAATAAATGCTGAGTTTTTTTTTTTAAATAAAAAATTTTAAAAATTCAGATTGGGATATTGAAGCTCTCATAGGCCTTGGGGGTTAAAAAACCCTTTTACTTAATATATAGTATAGATATAGGTAGATAAATAGATATATCTTTTTATTTTTATTTTTATTTTTGTGTGGTTTCTATTCGGGTATTTTTTTTTTCAATTTATTTAAGATGGAGTTGTGGGTATCTTTTTTTTTAAATTTAATTTATCTGTGATTTCTATTTGTTTTTAATTATTATTATTTAGGTAAATTATGATTTGAGTTGGATATGTGATAGACATGTGAGTTTTATTGATTTAAAATTTATTTAGATAAATTTTAAAGATTTTTTTTTTAGTTTTTTAGTTTTTTTTTGTTATGTTATAATATAATATATGAGAGGGAGATTTATGACCTGGAATTGGGTCGGACAGATTTGGGCTGAACAAGGTGTGGACCAAGGTAGAACGGTCCTATCTTAAAAGGACTTGCTTGGTTAAGGCAATGCGTGGTTTGACCGAGCTACGTAACTTCATGTATCGAAGTCGGTCAAGCAAGTAGACCGACACCAAGGAAAGGCGTGGTTAGACCGAGCTACTTGTGTTTGCACGGCAGTAAGGCCGACGGCAAACCTGCATGAGCTATCCCGAGCTCGGTCGTGCCAGGATGCAGCCGAGCTCGGTCCTCGTTGAGCTTAGCTATTGGAATATAGCCGAGATGGAGAAGCTCGGCTGTCGAGCTCCCAGTAGAGTCGGCAGGCAGTTGGGTTAGGTGATGTTCAGCGAAATTTGTGCTGACGGATGAGATAGCAGAGCCACGTGTTGAGAGATCACTGGGGGTAGATTTGGGACGCATAAGGTATATAAGCATGTCTGCGCCCCTCATACGCAGATGCATCTAACATTTTGTAAGAAATACTTACACTCTAACACTCTCTCCTCTTTCTCTCTCTATCCCAAGGTGTGTGCTAACTTGATCGTCGGAGAGGTTTTCCGGCCACACACCGCCGGGTAGCTCACCGCCGTTGTGGCCACAGGTGATCGGACAAAAACGAAGCTTGGAAGAAAGGAGTACGGGCTTGCCGGAATATTTGCTCCCCGCACAATTGGCGCCATCTGTGGGAAGCTTTACAGACAAAACCTTGTCTTCCAAGCTCGTCTGATCGCCGTTCATGGCAAACAACAAGGAGATTCCATTGTCCGCCATCGACGGACTTACCCCGGAGTCAGGCAGACGGAGAGGAGGTCATACCATCATCCCTCCAATGGCGGACTTGGAGACATTCCCAGGAGGGCAGTCGGGAGACGCGCGGGATAAGCGCGGAAGGAGCTATGGTCATTCACGGAGCCCAGACGGTCATCAGCGACGAAGAGAATCACATGCGAGACGTTTGGAACACAAGCTCAGGGACCAGGACGCCGTCATCCGGCAGATGGCGGCGGAGATGGAGGAGCTGAAGCGGCATGTGAAAAGGAAGGGTATAGTTGGAGTGGGAGACCACAGTGAGCGCACCCAACCCCGCCATTCAGGCAGTCAGAGTCAGCGACACACTCCGTCCATTTCTATTACCAGAAGTTACAAGGTTGGTGATTCCGATGTGCGTGCAGAGAAGTCCAGCACGCAAGATAGCACTTACCAGCCCTCACGTCCGGCGACGACGTCGAGGTACTCCTTTTCCGCCCGTTCAGAAGATTTGCGGGCAGTTTTAAAGGAACGGGCTCGCCGGCAAGAGGCTCAGAGGGTGCCGGCGTTCCAGCGGCTATCCTACGGAGTTCACGCTAGCGAGGAGGTCGGAATGCCTCCACCCTGCCAAGCAGCGCCGCTCCTTGTAGACTCAGACTTGGCAAGGCTGAGCACCACCCCTTTCTCCCTAGAGATAGAAACAACACCGCTTCTGGCAGGCTTCCACCAGCCTAAATTCACACTTTACGATGGAAAGACCGATCCTTACATGCATGGAAACCACTGATGTGTTATGGCCGGACATAGGCGGAATGACGCACTTATGTGCCTTATATTCTCATCAAGCTTAGGCGAACTGGGCTTGAAATGGTTTGAAAGGTTGCCGGAAGGGAGTATTGAGAGGTGGCATCAGTTGGCCGAAGCATTTGTGACGCGCTTCAAAACCAACACCAAAACACCGAAGGAAGTTGATCACCTACTGAGTGTCAAGATGGAACCGAACGACACATTGAAGGCGTACAACTCCAAATATTGGGAGACCTTCAACGAGATCTTGGATTGCCCGGTCAACCTTGCAATCACTCAATACAAGCGTGGACTCCCGATCGGACATAGACTGCGGGACTCACTTACCATTCACCAGCCGACATCCATGGGCCAGCTCATGCAACGTATTAATGAGCACATTCGGGTAGAGGATGATGCGTCGGCATCTACCACGAAGGCGATTTCGGTAGCAACAGGCAAGAAGTCAGCTGGCAAGGTGCATGCAGTTGAGCAAGAGTCCAGCCAATCAAGTGACCGCGCTGAGGAATCGGACCGTGGCTCAAATCGCAAGAACCGGGGAAGGGGACGTCGGAATGATCGAGATGACTACCCCCGCGATGACGTGGCCAAAGCAAACAGAAGGTTGAAGGCCAAGACAGGCATCACCACGGTCTTCAAGATTCCAATCTATCGCATTCTTAGTGAAATCCGAAACGAGGAGTATGTCCGGTTTCTAGCTAAGTTGGGCGACGGTCAGAAGGGCTTCAATCCGCGGTATCGTTGCACGTTTCACCGGGAGCGCGGCCACCGGACAGAGGATTGTTTGCCTTTGAGGCAACACTTGGAAGAGCTAGTCGCAGCCGGACACCTGGACCTTTACATCGACGGAGGAGTTAAGGCAAATCAAGCTCCGGTTGATCCGCGGGGACCGGATGACCGTGATGCGCCCCCACAAGGAGTTATTAATGTTATCCACAGCATAGTGGAGCTGGCGCGGGTATGCGAGCTCCGGGATATGATCAAGAAGGCAGAACACATAAGGGAAGTCTTGTCAGTTCAACCTGCAATCAAGAGGGGGAAGACCGAAGAAAAAGATGTGCTCAGTTTCTCCTCAAGGGATCTAGAGCGCATTCAGACACCGCACAATGACGCCTTAGTGGTGACGCTCCGCGTCAAGGAATTTGATGTCAAACGGATCTTGATCGATCAGGGAAGCTCGATCGAGATCATGTACTATGATGCATTCAAGCAGCTCAAGCTCCGTGATACAGACTTGGCCCCAGCGACTTCACCACTGGTTGGTTTCAACTCACAACCAGAGTGGCCTTTGGGAAAGATTATCCTGCCGGTCAAAGCGGGGTCCGTGGTCAAGCAAGTGGAGTTCTGGGTGTTGCGAGTACCATCTACTTATAACCTGATCCTTGGAAGGGGATAGCTTCACGCGATGCAAGCTGTGGCATCAACCTACCATCAGGTGATGAGATTCCCCTCGGCTATGGGGGCAATCGAAGAAATTTGGGGAGATCAAATCATGTCGAAGTAGTGCTTTGTGGCAGTCAATGGTAGCCGGGCTGCCAAAGGCTTCGTTCAAATGATAGAAGGGGAGGAGACGTGGAGTTCTTGACGATGTGGGCACTGTAAGGACAAAGCTGTCGAGGAATTGGTGGATGTGCGAATTGATACAGAACATTCGGACAAGTTCTTCTTGCTCGGCTCCAGCCTTACTGCCCAAGAAAGGACCGAAATGGTTGAGTTTTTGATGGCCAACATCGAGGTCTTCGCGTGGTCGCCTTACGACATGCCCGGCCTCGGTCCAAGTTTTATCTGCCATCACCTCAATGGCTTTCCAAGACAAAGCTAGTCATTTAGCTTAACAAGGAGATCAACGTCAAGATCACGCCGAGGTAGTTGCAGAGGAAGTGAAGAACTTGCTTGAGGCATGAGCAATTCAAGAAGTGCACTACCCTCGGTGAATTTCCACCACAGTAGTAGTGCCCAAAAAGAATGGGAAGTGGCGAGTTTGTGTCGATTACAAGACAGTCAACCGAGCTTGTCCAAAAGACAGCTTCCTTTTGCCCAGAATTGACCAGCTTGTGGACTTGACGGCTGGGCATAACAGGCTTAGTTTCTTAGATGCCTACCGCAGCTACCATCAGATTTCCATGCATGGGCCCGATCGAGAGATCACCTCATTCACGACTCCAAGGGGACTCTTCTGCTACCGAGTTATGCCTTTTGGTTTAAAGAACGCCGGGGCAACTTTTCAGAGGATGGTGACCAAGATGTTTGCTCCTCTGCTGGGCCGGACAATGGAGGCTTACATTGATGATATGGTGGTTAAAAGCCGGCATCAAGCAGACCACCTGTCCGACTTAGCCGAGATGTTCTCCATTCTCAAAAAACACAAGCTACGCCTGAATGCGTCTAAGTGTGCCTTTCGCGTGGGATCTGGGAAATTTTTGGGATTCCTAGTCACGAACCGAGGTATTGAAGGAGACCCCACACAGATCAAAGCCGTGCAAGACTTAAAATAGCCTAGCTCGGCTAAGGACGTGCAGCATCTGGCCAGAATGGCCGCTGCGCTTAATCGATTTATAAGCCGGTCATCAGATTGCTGCCGCCCTTTCTTTCAGGCATTAAAATCGAAGTTTTCGTGGGATGAGGAGTGTGACCAGGCTTTGGCGGAGCTCAAGGAGTACCTGTCTTCGGCGCCACTATTGGTGACGCCAAAGCCCGGCGAGGATCTCTACCTTTACCTGGCCATTTCACAGCATGCAGTCAGTGCGGTGCTTGTCCGAGCTGAAGAAATCAAGCATCTTCCAATCTTTTACGTTAGTAAAACCTTGCTACCGGCCAAGTCGAGATACTTGCCATTGAAAAAGCTTGCGTTGGCATTGATGATGGCTTCAAGGAAGTTGGCGCACTATTTCTACGCCCATACCATCATCGTTCTGACCGAGTTCTCCCTTAAGGCTTTGTTCGAACGGGCAAACTTCTCTGGCCGAATTCTCAAGTGGGCGGTCGAATTGGGACAATTTGATGTAAAGTTCCAACCGCACACTGCTATAAAAGCCCAGACCTTGGCCAATTTCGTTGTTGAATTCTCACCTACAACTCATCCGGTGTGCCCGGTCAATATTGCCGCGGCAGATGAGGAGGTGAATGCAAGCCTGACTGAGGTACAACAACTTGGTGTAGTTGGCGACGCGGAATTTGCGCGCCTCACTGACGCACCTTCAGTTATTACGTTTACACCTCCCGGTAATGTGATGACGAAGTTGGATATCACCGACCAACCTACTCTGTCCGGTACCGCATCACCAAGGGGGGAAGACATGGAACTACTTAGCGCAAAGCTTGCGGCCGGCATAATACCACAACCTGGTGATTCGCCTAATGACTTAGGCATTATAGATCAACTTGCTGAGTCCGGTGCCGAATCACTAAGGGGGGTTGAAGTGGAACCAATCAGCGCCGAACTCGAAGCCGAGCAGCCGAGCAACCGTAATCCCATCAACCTTCGAGCCTCTCAAGACTCCTCAGAGTGTTGGAAGCTCTTTGTGGGGGAGATGTGGAAATTTTTTGTTGATGGAGCCTCAAACCGTCATGGTGCCGGGCTAGGTATAGTTCTGATTTTGCCGGACGGCCTGACGATTGAACATTCTATCACTCTTGGCTTCCCAGTATCCAACAATGAGGCCGAGTATGAGGCGCTTTTGGCCGCGCTCAAAAGCGCGTTCCAGATGCAAGCATCCGAGCTTATGGTTTACAGTGATTCTCAGCTTGTGGTTAACCAAGTTTCTGGGGTTTACGAGGCAAATGATGACAAAATGACGAAGTACTAAGACCTAGTTAGGGACCACATCAAGCGATTTCAGGCGATTAGGGTCCAACGGATTGGCCAAGAAGAAAATGGCTGAGCAGATGAGTTGGCAAGCCTTGCTTCCATGGTCGATAGCGCATCTCCCAACCCGCTTTTGATTGAATTCCTACCGAGACCCAGCATCGAGGAAACCGGGCAGATAGAAGTACTCTGCACTGAGCTAGGTCTCTCTTGGATGGACCCTATCATCTTGTTCCTCAGAGAACGGAGTCTTCCAGCCGACAAGAAGGAAGCACATACAGTGCGGGTGAAGTCAAAGCGGTTTTGGCTCTCTCCATCCGGCGCTTTATACACGAAATCCTTCACTGGTCCCTAACTAAAATGTGTGCACCCGAGCAGCATGGAGGCCTTCTTGTATGAAATTCACGAAGGCATCTATGGCAGTCACATAGGGGGCAGGTCTTTGGCCTACCGAGCTATTTCGCAAGGCTATTAGTGGCCGTGCATGCAAGCCGACGCACAGAAGTATGTTTGCAAGTGTGAGAAGTGCCAGAAGTTTGCCCACCAGATCCACTAGCCCGCCAGGGAACTTCTTCCCCTCACTAGTCCTTAGCCCTTTGCAATGTGAGGGCTAGCTATAGTGGGGCCGCTCCCCACCGCACCAGGCAACCGGAAGTTCTTCATTGCGGCCACTGACTACTTCACCAAATGGGTTGAGGCAGAGCCTTTGGCAACAATCAAGGAGAAAGACGTGAAGCGGTTTGTCTGGCAGAATGTCGTCACATGTTTTGGCGTCCCCAAAATTCTGATCCCTGATAATGGCACCCAGTTTGACGGTCGCCTTTTCAGAGGGTTTTGTGAAGATTTAAAGATTGAATTTTACAACTCTACTCCGACTTACCCGCAGTCCAATGGTTAAGCCGAGGCGTCAAACATGACCATCCTTGATGGGTTGAAGAAACGGCTGGAGAAGGCAAAAGGAAAGTGGGCTGAGGAGCTCCCCAGCGTCCTTTGGGCATATCGAACAACCCCTCGACGGTCTACCGGGGAAACTCCATTTGGTTTGGCTTATGGCATGGAGGCAGTCATTCCTTTGGAAGTTGGCATGCCCGCACTGAGAAGCGAAAGTTTTGAGCTCGAGCTGAATGCCGAGGCCATTGCCCTAGAACTAGATCTAGTGGAAGAGCGTCGGGAGAAGGCTCTCATCCACGTGGCCGCCTATCAATAAGAACTTTCAAGAAAATACAACAAAGCGTGCACCCTGCACTGCTCAAAGTAGGTGATTGGGTCTTGAGGAAAGTCATGGGCAATACCGTGCCACGCCAAGACAAACTAGGGGCAAATTGGGAAGGGCCCTACAAGATAACCTGTCTCAAGGGCAAGGGCATATCACTTGGAGGACTTGGATGGTAGAGGAATACCCCGGCCATGGAATGCAGCCAACCTCAAGCTGTATTATTTCTAGCTTTTGCTTTCTTTTTGTGCAAAGGAATTTTTTGCCTTACACTTCATGTAATATTCATTTTTGGTCAATATATAAGTGACTCATCTTTGCTTTAGCATTTTTATTGTTTTGAGATTTTCAACCGAGATGATTTATTCCGGTTGAAAGAGTTGATGTTTTGTTCAACTTAGGTATTCTCAACCGAGATGTTTATTCCAGTTGAAGGAGTTGATGTTTTGTTCAACTTAGGTATTCTCAACCGAGATGTTTACTCCGGTTGAAGGAGTTGATGTTTTGTTCAACTTAGGTATTCTCAACCGAGATGTTTATTCCGGTTGAAGGAGTTGATGTTTTGTTCAACTTAGGTATTCTCAACCGAGATGTTTACTCCAGTTGAAGGAGTTGATGTCTTGTTCAACTTAGGTATTCTCAACCGAGATGTTTATTCTGGTTGAAAGAGTAGATGTTTTGCTCAACTTAGGTATTCTCAACCGAGATGTTTATTCCGGTTGAAGGAGTTGATGTTTTGTTCAACTTAGGTATTCTCAACCGAGATGTTTACTCTAGTTGAAGGAGTTGATGTTTTGCTCAACTTAGGTAATCTTAAACCAAGATGGTTTATTCCGGTTGAAAAAAGTTGATGTGGTGCTCAACTTAGTTCCTCTCAACCGAGATGTCTATTCCGGTTCAAAGTTGATGTTTTGTTCAGCTTAATTGTTCTTAGCCGAGGTGTTTAGTGCAGTTGTTTAAAGAGTTGATGTTTTGTGCAACCTAGTTATTCTTAACCGAGATGTTTACTCCGGTTGAAAGGGTTGATGGCCTTCTCAACTTTGTTATTACCAACTGAGATAGTTTATTCCGGTTGGATTTGGGAGTACTACCGGGATGGTTTGTCTTGCCGAGGTATTTTACTCGGCTGAAGTTATGAGGCATGAATACCGCTCAAACACTTGATGAAATTTAGCAACAATTTCATTGATCAAAAATAAGTACAAGGGGTGGGGCTGATAGCCCGGTTACAAAAAGCCACCAAAAAAAAAAAAAAACTAAGCCAAGGGGGAGAGGTTGGTGAACTCATCCCCAGTTGTCTCCAAATCTACAGTTGGAGATTGGTCTTGGGCACCGGGTTCAGTTCGGCCGGGCTGCTCCTGCTCTTGTTGGTCCTCTCCCTCAACATCTAACTCGGCTCCTTCTTCGAGACCTTCCTCGGCCTCAGCTTGCAACGCGCTGAAGACGTCGTTGGCATATGGCACGAGATAGGTTGGTAGGAAGGCAGGCGGCGGAGTGGCAAACACGTCGGTGTCTAGACCTTGACTGAGATGTTCGCAGGCAAACTTCCAGCCGGCTTTGAAGTAAATGTCTTGAGTGGCGAAGACTTGCTTCTTGTAGTTGTCCTCGGCTTCATTAAAGCCGGCGTTGTTGGCATCTTGGCAATCCTTCTTCCTTGACTTCTTAAGGGCATCCAGCTCGGCCTGGAGCTCATCCTTCTTCTTCTCTACTTCACCAAGCTGGCCGAGCAACCTGTTGTTGTCAGCATTAGCGATTTCAAGTGATGATTTTGCTCGGCCGAGCTCGGTCTGACGGCTCTAGACTTGGCTGGCGGTGTCATTCGCCTTCTGCCGTAGTCGATGGATGCGCTCCATGACCAAGTGCTCCTTTTGGATGGCCTGCAAGAAGGAAATTTGATCAGAGAAGAAACCGTGCAAACACTTGTAAAAATTTCAGTAGAGGATTGAGACTCTTACCCTGGTCATGGACTTCACGGCTGATTTCACCAACCGGGTGTCAGGGACGTGGTCACTGCCAACCACGTCGCTCGGCAGCAGAAGGGCTTTTGAAAGGTTGAAGGCAAGCAAGTGCTCCTTGTCGCCCTTGACGGAAGCATTAGCCGGATGTCTTTACCATAGTGTTTTAGCCGCGTCGCCATGGTGGTGTGGGGTCGGCGGTGACGGAAGTTGCTCGATGGTTAGTTTGCAACCAAATTACAGATGGGTCTGCGCGAGGTCTTTTACCAACACGGCGAGTTTCTTGTCTGGCTTGCCCGGCTGCTGGAGATGCTAAGGCAACCACAACGCCGTTGATTGACCTACCGCGGCTAGGTGATGATGCTTTCGGTATTTCTACCGGCGGCGCTTAGGAGGTTCTTGATGCGGCTTGCTTGGCCATCTCTTGTTCTTCGGTCAACCGGATTAGCGGCACGTCCTAAGAGTTGGGTCCAAGAAAGTGATGGAGCACGTGGAAGTTCGTTACTTTGCTCCAAAGATGGAGTCAATATCTGTAAGTGAGTGTGTAGCCGAGCTCGTTACAATCCCGTGGTTGTAGCGGCTAACGGTTTGATGGCTTCAACGTTGAGATATTGGTAGTTAGCTTGCAAGGCTTGGATCGCGGGCGAACAGCAAAATGGTTAAGTACAAAATATTGAAGAAAGAGATAACCGAGCAAGTTAGCGCGACTTACATGTGGAACCGGTTTTGCTAATCGCCCACTAAGACGTCATCGTTGCCAGAGTTGCCGGACACCCAGAAAAAGTCGTCGTCATGTAAGTCTTTATCTAGGGTGCCGGTCACTATTTTCTCTTTGCCCGGTCGAATTTTTAAATAATAGGCAAGGCCGTCGCCGGTGTGCCCAAGTGTGTATTGCATCAATATCTCGGCTAAACCTAAGTTAGTGCCTAGCCGGTTGTTCAGCTCGTGGACGCCGTTTATAATTCGGTAAGTGTTTGTTGATACTTGTGTGGGTGCAAGCCTAGTCCGGCGCAGAAATTCGGTCATCAATGGGTTGACCGGGAAGCGGAGGCCTCCTTCGATGATTGACAGCATGGTGAAGGGGCACTGTTCTAACCTGCCCCATGGTGTTGTTTCAATTTTTGCGAGTTCAAGGTGGACGTCACAGATACCGCATTGCCCCTCGAACGCCAGCGACAAGAAATGTGAGTGTCAACGAGGAAGCGAAATTTCCCCATGTGAAACCGGCTAAGATAGCTTGGTTGAGGAGGTTTGGCACTGTCTGGTGATTGATGGCTGTTCGGTCTTTGAGAGCCTCGGTAATGGTCAGTGATCCCCTTGGACTCTGCAGGAAAAGGATGGCAAGTGTAAGAGGGAGCGCGGTCGCGCAAAGCGAGCTTGACTTTAGCTCGGTCATGAAGAGTGCCAAACCACCTCGGTCGTAAAGTCTAACCCAAGAGCTCGGTCGCCCGAACGGACCAGATGTTAGCCCGGTCGAACGGCCAAGTTCTTTTGCTATCCCGGTTTTTACTAAGGTTGAGGTAAAACAAGTTATTTGCTCGGTCAGAGTGATTTTTTGGATCAAAAGAAGACCTGGAGCCCGGTCCGCCCCAGATCTTCGATGTTCATCAGAGAAAGTGAAGAACACCAAGAACAGTTAAGGGTGTGGGAGGATTTTGGGTGCCTATATCCTAAAAACTATGTGTTTAGTGCCCTAACATTTGAAATACCGATTGAAATAGCAAAAATAGGGGTTCAAGGAACTTACCAGTCGAGGGCAGGGCCAACTTCTTTGAGCACAAATGCTGGGAATGGCAGGGACGAAGCTTGGCTGGGGTTGCTTGAGCTCTGAAACATTGAGGGCTTGAAGAGAGGCAATAGGAATGAGATGAGGGAATGTATGGCGCTCATATAGGCAAGAAAAACCGCCAAAAATTTGAATGCCAACGGACGGCTGGGTTGGCCGCTCAAGAACCAATGAGAGATTGACACGTGTCCCCATTAATGGCAGCACCAGAGTTGAAGAGACAGGAAGGATAGACGAGGCGTCAACCGAGCAGGTCAAGGGACGGGCAAATCAACCAGCCCGGTCAACGATCGTGAAACCGAGGACCGAGGAGATGTTACCCTGGTCAGAATAAGTAATCCCAGTCACGCTAGCGTGGCCGGAATTAAGGGGCAATTGAGAGGGAGATTTATGATCTGGAATTGAGCTGGACAGATTTGGGCCGAACAAGGTGTGGGCCGAGGTAGAACGGTCCTATCTTGAAAGGACTTACTTAGTTAAGGCAAGGCGTGGTTTGACCGAGCTACCTAGCTTCATGTATTGAAGTCGGTCAAGCAAGTAAACCGGCACCAAGGAAAGGCGTGGTTGGACCGAGCTACTTGTGTTTGCTCGGCAGTAAGGCCGACGACAAACCTGCATGAGCTGTCCCGAGCTCAGTCGTGCCGGGATGCAGCCGAGCTCGGTCCTCGTTGAGCTTAGCTATTGGAATACAACCAAGATGGAGAAGCTCGGCTGCCGAGCTCCCAGTAGAGTGGGCAGGCAGTAGGGTTAGGTGATGTTCAACAAGATTTGTGCTGACGGATGGAATAGCAGAGCCACGTATCGAGAGATCACTAGGGGTAGATTTGGGGCGCAAAAGGTATATAAGCATGTCTCATACCTCATACGCAGATGCATTTAACATTTTGTAAGAAATACTTACACTCCAACACTCTCCTCTTTCTCTATCCCAAGGTGTGTGCTAACTTGATCGTTGGAAGGGTTTTCCGGCCACACAGCGCCAGGTAGCTCACCGCCGTTGTGTCCACAGGTGATCGGACAGAAACGAAGCTTGGAAGAAAGGAGTACAGGCTTGCCGGAATATTTGCTCCCCACACAATATATAAAATATAGGTAGATATCTACAACTTTAATAGAAAATATTATCTGATTTTTTGGGGAAGAGAAAATGAATGCAAGTTTTAATATTTTTTTTAAAAAATTTGTGAGAGAGATTAGGAGGGAGAGATTATGAAATATTTTTGTTTTTAAATAAATAAATCAGTCAATAGTTTTTTTTAATCTATTTTGTAAATTAAAAATCAATAATTTTGAAAAATTAATTAATTTGTCCCATTAAGTGATTTAAAATTTTGATAGATATATATAAAAAAAATACATAATTATATTATTAAATCATAATTCAAATTTACATGTTATATTTTTTTGAGATCTATAACTAAATTCTTATCTTTTTTTATTTTTATTTTTGTGTGTAATCATAGTGTATGGGAGAAATTGAAAAGGGTGTTGCAATAATTATGAGATAAGTCAAAAGGGATTGTGGGTTGGGAGAAGTCAATAAATGTTTAGGTTTTTTTTTTTTTTTAAATCAAAAAATTACAAAATTAGGATTAGGAGATTGGAGCTTTCACAGGCCTTGGGGTTAAAAACTCCATTTTGCTTAATATATAGTATAAAAGTATAGAAGTGCTAAGTTGTTTATTCAAAAAATAAAAATAAATAAGAAATTAAGGTTAAGATATTGGAACTCCCACAAACTTATGAGTTATAGATAGATATTTATATTTGTTTTAAATTTTTTTAATATACAAATTATTTGTTTTGGAAAATGAGAGAAGTCAAAAGTCAGGTTGAGAGAAGTTAATAAATGCTAAGATTAATTTTTTTTTTTAAAAAAAACAAAAAATTAGAAAATTAGGATTGGCATATTAGAGCTCTTACAGGTCTTGAGAGTTAGAAATCCCTTTTTGCTTAATATATAGTGTAGATTACCATATCACCCATGCTATGCACGGATTGTTTTTACAATCTATACTATATATTAAGTAAAAGGGGGTTTCTAACTCCCAAGGCCTGTGGTAGTGACAATATACCAATCCTAATTTTTTTATTTTTTGTATTTTTGTTAAAAAAATTAACCTCAACATTTATTAACTTCTCTTAACCGATAAGACTTTTTGACTTCTTTTATAATTACTGCAGTACCTTTTCCAAAATAAATAATTTGTATATTAAAAAAACAATTTAAAAAATATAAATATCTATATCTATATCTCTCTATTTATTTATATCTATTTCTAACTCACAAGTTTTATAGGAATTCCAATATTTGAACCTTACTTTCTTAATTTTTTGATTTTTTTTAAAAAAAAACTTAGCACTTATTAAATTCTTTCAAATCTTTTTACTTCTCCAATACACATACTCTTTTTAACTTTTCACATACCTATTGCAAACAGTGAGTCTCCTTTTTGTTTTCTCCTGCTTGACTTCTCACTTCTACACTTTCAACTTCAATGACCACGTATGCAAATAGTAAGTCTTCTTTTTGTTTTCTCCTTTTTGACTTTTCCTTTTGTTTACTGTTTTACTATTGTAGTTAGATAGCGCATAAAAATATTTGTGATTTGTCTAGTGAATAAAAAATTATAATTTGATTTTTTAATATGATTGAAATTAGATAATTATAAACCCTCGCAAATAGAAAAATGTGATTATAATTTGTTGAATGATTCTTTTTTTTTTTTTTTTTTTTTAATATGATTGTAGTTAGTTTAATAGTTCTTTTTTTTCATTTATTTATTTTATTATGGGAAAAATGTGATGTGATTGTAATTTGTTTAATGGTTCTTTTTTTTTAATACGATTGTTGTAGTTAGTTCAATGGTTTTTTTTAATGTTATTTAATCTTTTTATTTACTATTTTAATTTTATTTTTAATATGATTGAAGTTAAATAAACATAAACACTTGGCTTTGTTTGGGAAGCCATGGTTTGGACTTTTTTTGGCTATTTTAGCCACAAAAAACAAAATAGGCTATTTTAGCCATAACAAACAAAACATTACATCCAACCTATAATCATTACATTCTTCTCTCACAAAAAAACTCAAAAAAGCCAAAAAGTCCTTCCCAAACCAAGCTTTTAAGCCCAGGCTAAAATAGCCAAAAAAGCCAAAAAGTCAAAAAGCCAACCCACTTCCCAAACGGAGGCACAAAGAAAAAAAATGTGATTGTAATATGATGTGATTGTAATTTTAATTTGTTCAATGGCTCTTTTTTTTTAATATGATTGTCATAATTAGTTCAATGGTTTTTTTTAATGTTATTTAATTTTTTATTTACTATTTTAATTTTATTTTTAATATGATTGAAATTCGATAAACATAAACACTCACAAAGAAAAAAATGTGATTGTGGTTAGTTCAATAGTTCTTTTTTTATAATGTAATTGTAGTTAGTCAATGGTTCTTTTTTTCATTTATTTATTTTTTTATTATGGAAAAAATGTGATGTGATTGTAGCTTGTTCAACGGTTCTTTTTTTTTTATGTGATTTAATCTTTTATTTATTGTTTTAATGGTTTTTCTTTACAATTATTTATGAAAAAAATATGATTGTAGTTAGATAGCATAAAAATATTTGTGATTTGATTTGATTTTTTCTGATTTGATTTTTAAAGTACCAATTATTGATAATGATTATATTGTATTTTGAAAAAAAAATTGTAATTGATTTTTTTAACTCACTGTGTTTTTTGAAAAACAAAATGGATTATACTCATTAGGGCCACATAATGTACCAATTATTGATGATGATTAGATTGTATTTTGACCAAAAAAAATTGTAATTGATCTTTTTAACTCACTATATTTTTTGAAAAATAAATTGTTGTGTTCTTTTAATTATTGATGATGATTAGATAGCATTAAAAAAATTGTGATTTGTATGATTGAAGTTATCTCATTTTGTTTATAATTTGATTTTTTAATATGATTGAAGTTAATTCACAAAAAGAAAAATGTGATTGTAGTTTGCTCAATGGCTCTAAATAATCCCAATCTAATTTTTTTTTAATTTTTTATTAAAAAAAAAACACTCGGCATTTATTGATTTAGTCAAAATTCTCTGATCAGCATTTATTAACTTTTTTCAATCCACATGCCTTTCCATATGCCTGCATTTATTGATTTGGTCAAAATCCCTTGATCAGCATTTAAAATCCCCTCATACAGATACAATCTGTGTATAGTTACTGCAGTACCATTTTCAACTTCTCTCATACACTATGATTAGTGATAAGATCGTTAAATTATTTTTATAAAAAATCTTAAAAAAATATAATTTATATATTAAAAAAAATCTAAAACAAATATAAATATCTATAATTATCCCGTATATAGTACGGGTGATAAGCTAGCTATCTATATATGTGAATTGTGATTTTTAAATGTTTTTATTTTTATTTTTTAAATGTCTTCTTTTTTTCCTTTTTTATATTATGTTAAAGTTTAATATTTTGATAATAATCATATGTATTGAACTTTTCAAGGAATTAAATGTCTTTTTTTTTTATTATTATATTATATTAAAGTTTAATATTTTGATAATAATCATATGTGTTGAACTTTTCAAGAAATTTTTTTTATGCTTGTTTTTAATGCATTAAAGTGTTATTATGAGGGATAATAATCATATGTGTTGGGACTTTTCAAGAAATTCATATGTGTTGGATTTCAAAGAATTTTTTTTATACTTGTTTTTAATGTATTAAAGTGTTATTATGATGGTAAGACTTGGCAGTTGGGAGAAGTTAATAAATGCTAAGATTTTTTTAAAAAAAAAATCAAAAAATTAAGAAATTTAGATTGGGAGATTGAAACTCCCACAAGACTTGGGGTTAAAACCCCCCTTTTACTTAATATATAGTATAGATAAGAACTGCATCAACTATAAATAAAAGATTTGATTAGAATTTTAAATTGAATAATGGCATACAAACAAAATTTTATATAAAAACTCTATATAGAATGATGTAATTTTTTTTATGATTTTTTATTTTATTATTTTTATTTTAATTAACGAAAATAAGTTATTGATTGTTAAATTAATCTGTAAAAATGTTTCTCCATGCTACACAGACCTTATATGGTTATTTTATTTCAAGTCAAAATATTTATTTTGCGACTTACAATTACATGGTTATTAATACAATGACAAATACAATTTGTAAATCATTTTACTTTGAAAATTGGGAGGGACACTGCATTTGACTGGTAATTATTTTACCTTTTTGTTTCTAAAATTATCCTTTAAAAATGTTTAAAAAATAATAAAGTAAAAAAAAGTTGCCAAACCTACTCCACAATCCAGCAGTCATGCATAACCACCAGGGTTGGTGGCCTGGGGATGTGGCACATTCCTAGCCGAGAGCCGTGGTCGATTTTTGAGAAGGACGCTTGAAATTTTTTTGAGAATACGCCATACTCCCTCGACTCGCCTGCCACTGGCGTGTGGATGCTCTCCATTGGTGCCTTAGTGGTGGGTCCTCACTTGGTGGAGGTTAATTCCTAACTGCAACCTGCTACCTCGAGCTAGGGCCCAACGAGACCATGATGACACCAGAGCCCTTTTTTTCCATGTTCAAAAAAAAAAAAAAAAAAAAAATCCAGCAGTCATGCATGTGTATGTGGACCATAGTGACTATACTAATGTTGTGTTTAGATATTGAAATTGTGAAAGGATTTAAAGAGAGAAAATAAAATGAAAGAAATCTGTGAATAGAAACTTTTAACTTATGTTTGATTTACTTTTATTTCTTCTTTTCTTTTTCATTCATAAATTTCTCTTTATATTTAACAATTCAAATATACAGCCTAAGAGAGAATTCTATATTTGCAACCCTTAAACAATTATGATACTGTTTTGGCAGCTAAGATGACTGCACTATGTGATTTCTAAAGTCAAATTTAATACAGATAGTTTGAACAAGGAACCAAATTGGTAAGAAAATATATTAGAAATTTAGAAAGTCAAAAAAACATACAAGTGGGCACCAACTATGTAGAATTTTAGCTATTGTCAAGCTCCATTAATTTGTTAGACTTTTTTTTGCCAAAAAATTCAACAACAGATCAATTTTTACAATTAGTTTGCTTCGGAGTTCAAACCATATTGATAATAATTTTATTATATTTAACTTTTAAAAAGAAAAGAAAAGAGAATCTCACAATTAAAAAAGAAAAAATCTATGTTGATCTAATTATATCACTTTCCAAAGTTTTAACTTGTAATGGGTGAATTTGAAATGATTGGTTAATTGTTATGTATAATAAGAAAAAGACATTTAGAGATTGGAACACATGACCAAATTATGAGGAACATTTTGTCAAAAAAGTAACCTTAGTTGGAGTTGGTAATTTTGTTTTTCATAAAGAGAATGGCTTTCTTTAGACACATCCACCTAAAAGAGATCCAAAGACAAAGAACACAATGACAAAAAAGGAAGGACTCACAAAACTTGCCACTTTAGCTATCATTTCAATGTGGATTTGGCTCAACTGTTGATAAGAGAACTCCAAAACATGGTCCATATATTACTATGTCAATATTATTATTAAAAAACAAATAAATTGATCAAATGGAATCAACCACTCTATAGAGCTTAAGTGGTTGGTAGGTTAGGAACAATAAGTTTACAGACAAAAAAGTCCAATGAAATTTTTATAACAGATCTCACTATCTGAAATGTATAATTAAAATTTATTTTACATAATTAGTTTTGTATTGATTCTCTATCTATAAACTTACTGTCAAGAAAAGAATACCAAATAGAATGGTTTCCCAATAAAAGGTAATCTCAACCAACTTTACATTGGAATTTTAAGGTACAGATTGGGTACTTTGTCCCCCAATGTTGGGAGATCAACAGAGTTAAAGTTGCTTCACTTTTTTTGGTTGAAAAATCCAAAGGAGTAGTAGGTGCACTTGCTAAGCTAAAGATTCTATCTCCATTTTTCATCATAATTTGAATTTAAAATTGTCTCTGTTAGTGTGTTATAATTAGGAATAGAAAATCAAAGCCTATTTCTATTTGCTCTCTCCTAAGTTTGAAATTCAAATTGAAGAGTCTAATTTAACGATTAGATAGTGTCATACTAAATTTTTTTCACAAATTAAAGTCATCAATTTAATTACCACAAACAAATCCAAATTTAAATTTAATCAAAAAATTCGATTCAATATTAAGTTTGTCAACATATTTTGTGAGTGAGTGGATAAATCTAAACCTTATAATCACAAAAATTATAACCGTTTGTTATAAGTCCGTGTAATCACAAATAGTGGTATGTCAATTATCAAATTGCATCCACATGATAATTGGCATTTAGCACCAATGTGGCCCCCTATAATTATCCCTCCATGAAATAAAATAAAACAGTACATGTTAGATGCGTGCAGGGAAGAAAAAACCCATGTTGTATTGGTTGATATTTCAACCAATTTCCACACCATATATGCTTGTAAGTTTGTGTTTGGGGTCATTTTTATGTAGAGAATAATAGGGACCCAATTGGCCTCACCTTATAATAAAAGAAAACAAAACAATTCTCTAATTGATGTTGTCACTTTCATCATGGAGAGGGAGGGTACTTTTGTTTTCTCTGCTTTTGTTGTTTTAGGTTTAGCTTTTTTGACAATTCACTCAATTGGGTTGATTACCAAAGCCATCTATATCTATTAACAAATAACAATGCAACCAATCAAGCAATTTAGTGTAACTTTTTGGAGACATGGGACTGATCATGTCCACCTTTAGCAGAAAGCTTTGTAAATTAACAAACTTTAAGTGAGATTAGGCGAAAAGAGAAGAAGAAAAAATTATATTATTATCATCAATTATTGAGTGTTTTGAATATACTTTTGTTGCTTTTGATAGTAAAAGAAAGATTCAGAAACTGTAAAGAGATTTACTTGATAATCAGTCATTTGATTATAGATAACTCATGAAATATTAAGTACGAAGCATTTTAAGTTTTATCTATTTCTTTAAGAACACACCGCTTATGTAACTCAAGATTTACCCGACCAAGGAGGGTACTAACAACTAAAAAATATATAAATCTTATGTTTTAACAAACAAAAGTAACATATCCCATTCCATGGTTTATTTTTACAGAAAGAGAAGTATTAATGTACGTGTCATGCCTTGCACTTGTCAACTCAAGGCCCAGATTGGCCGAAGAAGCCCAGGGCATTGCACATAAAGCTGCTGAGGCCATAATAGCCCACGGACAGTCAAGCCTAGGTTCATTTGACTTCAATTTGGACTATAAAGCACCACCGTTCAATTATGTAAAAATACAATGCACATTTGGGCTTAATTTGAGCCTTTTTTTTTTTTTTTTGGTGGGTTCTTATCTATGTCAAGATATACTAATTTCACTTCAATTTTGTGTCTTAATTTATGAATTTGAAAAGAAATTTAGAAAGATAAATGAAAAAAATATATGAAATGTAATTATATTTCACTTATCTTTTTGTTTTTTCTTTTGCAAGTTTCTATCGAAATTTATGAACCAAATACAGTCTTACTAAATAAGGATCTATTGAGTTGACCAGAAAAGGTTTTTTTTTTTTTAAAAAAAAAAAAGAAGCTGTGAGGCTACATAAAGTCTTTGGGCCGACTATGGGCCTCATTTGAATGGGCTGATAATAAATAGAGTTGAACCATGTAGCCCGCTTACGATATAACCTGAGGCCTGGATTGGGTTGTCTTAGTTTACAGATGGGTTCGAACTAGGCCAGTAAATGAATGGGTTTCACCATAATTCGATCCAAATAACCCGACCTCTCTATGTAAATCCGAATCCAATTACCGATTTTAATTCGGCATAGCCCGAATTTATAAACTGAATGAATTCGGATCAGATTTGAATTTTTTACATGCTAGATCTGAGCAATCACCATTTGGAGCAATTATTCATTATCCCAAAAATTAGGGATGCAACTCAGGCAGGTTCGGTCAGGTTGGGAGGTTGTCCAAGCCCAGCCCAAGTTGTACTGAGACCTGTCTAGGCCCGAATTATAATCCGAAGTTACATGTCCAAGCCCAACCCGAATTAAATCTGATTTGCCTGAATTATCCGAATTGTAAATGATTTTTTATTTATTTATGCAGCAGCTTTATTAAATTATTAAAATTTGACTCTATTTACATTTTTCTTTATATAGAAAATCATTAATACCATCAAAAACAAAGATTTTATATAATGTAAGAGAGATGCCCGCTATAGCAGTTCTTACAATTTATGAGTGAAAATAAATAAAAAGAGTATGATTTTATGTTATTTGTATATATAATATATATTCAATATGATTTAATAATCTAAATTACTTTAATATTATGTAATAACTAATAATTTATATGTATATTTAATATTTTTATATATTTATATATGTATAATTCGGGTTGTTCAAGATCTTTGTCCAAGTCCGTCCAAATTTAATTTGAGCTTCTAAATTTTTTCCCAAGCTTATACCGAATTTAAAAATATCTTATTCAAATCCTAAGAAAATTTGAGTTGGGTTTGGATTACTCGGGTTGAATCCGCCCAAATCGCATCCCTACCAAAAACATTGATGTGGCAATGCCACAAATCAATTTAAGCTATTCATTTGTGTTAGATTAATTTGTGGCAATGTCATGTGGGGCATGAACTAATTTTTCCACCATCTACAATTTCTCACTCGCTGTGGAATTGAATGTCGGCGACAGGGCTTTTTCTCCGGCCCAACAAAACAATCTCAAACCTAGATTCATCTTTTGTGATTGTCCTCGGATGATGTTTTCGTTCAGTAAGTGGTTACTATTAAATGATTAAGATTCAATTCTTTTTTAAAGGCCAAAAATAATCATCTTCTATCTCATCGCGAATCTTAAAAAGTAATTGTCATCATATGATGTTTTCGTTCAGTAAGTGGTTACTATTAAATGATTAAGATTCAATTCTTTTTCAAAAGCCAAAAATAATCATCTTCCATCTTATCTCGAATCCTAATCAAACCCTTTATTTTTTACTTTTTTACATTTCGTCAAGATTCTTTTATTTAATTCACATAGATTAGTACTAGCTTCAAAAGAAAGGCAACAATTAAATGATTAAAAATTAACCTGGTTTTTTTGGTAACCCGTCAATTGGAAAGTTGATTCTATACGACGTCATTTGTCTGCATCTTTATTCATCAACCAAGCAATTAAGGAAATGGAGAAAGATAGGTAGGAAAATGAGGACCATTGCTTGGTGAATCAGTCTAAAACTAAACCATGTTCCTTTGAAAGATAAAAGGGAGAGAATGGAATATAGTCAAGTTTGACGTGTCACTATTATATGTGATTTTGATTTCTTATTCTTTTTATTTGGTTGAAAATTTGCTCCGGTTTTTTAGTCATTTATTATATTGGCCATTACGTCTGGGTTTATTTCTTGAAAAAAATTATAATTTTTTATGGGTAAACTACTAATAAGTCCTATTTTGGAGACTTATTACCTAATAGGTCCTACTTTGGAGACTTATTACCCATTCAGTCCTATTTGATATAATTTATTAAGTGATAAAGATAAATTTATCAGTCTTTTTTTTTTATGAATAATTTTATAGTGATAAATTTATCAATCTCTTTGTTTTATGAATAAATTTTTAGTGATAAATTTATCACTCTCTTATTTTTATAGTGTTAAATTTATTAGTTAGGACATATAGGTAAATAAGTCTAGTTAACAGGACTAATTGGTAAGTACCCCATTTTTTATTGTAAAAGTTTTTAGTGTTTATAGAAAGATTCTATCCATATTTGAAAGAGTCTTCATTCTTGATTCAACTTATTCGTAATTATTCTCTCAGCTTTGTAATAGTGTTCATGACTAATTCAATCACCAAAATTTAGACTAATTAATTGAATCAAATCAGTTTGTTCTTATTAGGGATCCAATAACAACTAAATCTTAAATTCATGGATTCCAAAATCCTTTGATTTGAAATCCATGCCCCAAATCCAAATCTCACCTGGTACTAGATTGCAAAAATCAAAGGATCATTTTGGAAAATAAATTTATTCACACGTGAACAAAACACACTTTTTGATTAGCGGAGAATGTGAGTGATTCCTATCAAAAAAAAGAATTGATCCCATGGATCCCACCACTCTTCCTCAATCAAAAAAATGTGTTTTACTCATACACTTTACTTTAAAATATGTGAATAAAAATCGGACAATCATATTACCTTGATTGGAAAAAGTAATTTAGTGCTCATATGCGCCTGATCATGTAGTGTGACTAGATGGTTGTGATTAGTGTATAAAACGATGATTAGAGAATAATTTAAGAATAACATTTTGTTATTAGTTTGTGATATGATTATGTGGTGCCCATGCAGAACGGAATAATTTTCTCTTGATTAGGGATGGAACAATTTCAAAGTATATTTAGATTCACAAGAAGGTATGAAAAGTATAAAAATGAGAATTCTTTCCCTTTGAATCACATATATATCAAACTTGATCTTCAGAAGGAGTTTTCTAAAAGTTCAAGTGTCCACCCAAGTGATCGACCTCGGTTAAAGTGGGAATATTTTTCTTTTAATCATCAGTGGATAATATTTTTAGTTGTAATGGCGGGTGCACTTATGGGTCGTTGAATACATCAAATTTAAACACTAAATTACACCAAATTCTTTTAGAATAATGGCCAGTCCAAGTATCGATCCACAGGGACAATCGTGAAATTAAATTAATTTAATTATTAAATTCCTAAATTAATTTTGATGAAAAATTTGATTGATCATGACCTAAATTAATAACAAATAAATTAAACTAAGTAATTAAATTATCAATAATAAATGAAATTGGATTTACTGATTTGCGAAAAAACCTAGGGCAATGATTCCACCACTAGTTACGTAAATAGGGGTTCAAATTGAAAATAATTATGCTATGGTTCGAACGCAATAATGTTTCGCAACTACAAGTTCAAAGCATTTAACAAGAAAATCATCACGTTCAATGTACGAAAACGAATCGTTCACTTTAAACTAAGGCAGTGATACGACTCGTCTCTCATAGTATGATTCGTCTCATACCTTAAATGTGAAAGAATAGAAAACTCTTGTATGGAAAACATTCAACAATCACAGAAAGTTGAATATTTGAAGAAATAATAGAAAATATATATATGTGACTTCTAAAACACCATACAAATATTCAAACCTTTACATAATTGAAAATCAAAAAGAAAAACCTAATTACATGGCTAGGGTTTCATCAAAACCCTAAAAAAGGAGACTAGCCGCTCATGGAGAAGTGGAAGGAGGTAGATGGAGAAGAAGTCACCATGGGATACATGCTTCAAGCTTCAAGTTCTTTTCTTTTCAAACCCTAGCCTCTCTCTCTTGACAAAAACAACTTCAGAACCCCAATCCAGCCTTTTTCTTCTTTATTTATACTTTTGCTCTCTTTCAAACAGGTTTAAGACGTCGGACACATTTTCTCAGAAAAGTCAACGCACATGCGGGAAAGTCAACACACGTGCAAGAAAGTCAACTCTCTCTAAATTCTGTCTTTTTGCCCATTTTATGCTCCGACTAGGTACAACCTGATTGACATTCAACACACATAAAGTATACAGTTTGACAAGCAAGTGAAATTAAGAGATCCTAATTAATGGCCTCAATGATGTATAATTCGGCCTTAATCATGCACTATCTCATATCACTCTGTGAGAGATCATAACTTCACTATATAAGTGGACTAACTCCCTTAGACTAGTATAAGGCCTTTTAAAGCCGTGGGGGGTTAGCTGTTGGTTTTCGTCTAACTCCAAAACGGATAATATCGTGCTAGTCTACTCAGGCAACCAATCCACTGGAGAGTATGCTTTAGTAATAGAACTAGATTAAATTCGACAATCAACTATTTAACAAAATTCAACAATATATATTCTCAATTCCAACACTATCACTATTAATTCAAGAAGAAGTTCCCTAATAAAAAAGAAATGAACAACTAAAAAAATATAAACTAATAAGAGAAAAATAATTAATCTTTATCTTTAACCATTATGGGAGTCGAGTATGAAACTTGTACATTCGGCAAATAGAGCTTAAGTTCATCGCCGATGATCCAATCAGGCCCATACTTGACCAAGCCCACTGGATTAGGGATATGACGCCAAGTAATCCATGCACCGATTAGATGACATGCCGATTAATTCAAGAAGTTCCATAATAAAAAAGAAATGAACAACTAAAAAATATAAACTAATAAGAGAAAAATAATTAATCTTTATCTTTAACTATTATGGGTGTCGAGTATGAAAATTGTACATTCAGCAAACAAAGCTTAAGCCCATCGCCGATGATCTAATTAGGCCCATACTTGACCAAGCCTACAAGATTACGGATACGACGCCAAGTAATCCATGCGCCAATTAGATGATATGCCGATTAATTCAAGAAGAAGTTCCATAAAAAGAAATGAACAACTAAAAAAATATAAACTAATAAGAGAAAAATAATTAATCTTTATCTTTAACCATTATGGGAGTCGAGTATGAAAATTGAACATTCGGCAGATAGAGCTTAAGCCCATCGCCGATGATCCAATCAGGCCCATACTTGACCAAGCCCACTGGATTAGGGATACGACGCCAAGTAATCCATGTGGCGATTAGATGACATGCCGATAATCAATTGTCGACAGTTAAAAAGTATTAGTGCCGACTACAAAGGTCAATTCATTAGACTATCGAATCAAAGTGGGCCCAAGCTATCTCTTCCGGGAGTGTAATAGGGACATGGGTCCTAACATCCCCGTTTGGTAGAGCTGTGGGAAACAGCTTATAACTTATGCCTAAACAGCTTATAGCTTATAACTTTCAGCTTAAGCTGATTTCCAGCTTATTCTTAAAGCATCTCCTGCCCCACTCAAAGAATAAGCTGATTTCTGACTTCCAAAAAGTTATAAGCTATAAGCTATAAGCTAAACCAAACACATCAAAATAGCTTAAATTAAGCTGAAAGCTGGAATAAGTTGATTATAAGCTGTGCCAAACAGGGCCATTGTAGTAATGATGAAAACAACTCAATTGACGTAGAGAAATATCTACACAAGCTCTCTATACAAGGAAGGGAACTAGAAGACGAAATATATGCAAGATCACCTAAGTTTTCTCTACTTTTTTGAAGATAAAAACAACTCTCTCAACTAGTGACTAATTTAACTATCGGAGTGCTAATTCTGACACTCCCAACTGGAGTGTTTCTTATTTCAAGTACTAGAACGAAAATCAAATAAAGGTTTCTTTGAGACAAAAAAATATTATAAAATTATCCCTCACAACCATAATTGAATTAAGAGTATAAAAGACTCACCGTATCAACTAATCCTATTTAGTTGAGACGAGATTTCACTCCATCAATAATAGTAGTGATAATAATAATAATAATAATATATTAATCAATTGTAATAATAAAAAAGACCACTAAGAATAAAGAATATGTAAGAGTGAGGACCACATTTAAAAGAGAGCTTTCAAATATTTTCTAATGCAAGCATCCAACTCTTTATATATACTTTTTTTTTTTTTTTTTATGAATACTATATAATATATATTTTTCCACATTGTTTTCCAAGTTATTCGAATACGATTCATATAATTTAGAGATTATTCTACTTATTAACAATTAATTTCGAGTTACATGTCTCTAATAAATTTAATATGATATTAAAACTCAAATTTAGGTGATTTACAATAAGCTAAGTCTTAGTTCAAGGCTTTTTTTTTTTGGTTTTTGTCACCTCCACATATGATAGGAGCCATATATACATGAGAATATAGTAGGTATTTGTCTCATATCGCTTCTCTAAGAGTATCTTCATTAAACTAATTAAAATTTGTTATATTTTAACTTAAAAGTTACATTTTCTATTTTGACATTGTCCAACAAACTCTCTATTCTTTTTCTATATTATTTTTATTCATTTAATTTGACTAGGTAAAACCACTATCTACATTTGTTGAGTTAAAACCACTAAAACTAAAATGACAAACTTGATAACTAGTTTGATGAAAGTGAAATTTAGTGATTTACTCACTATTTTAGCTAAACAATAAAAATAATTAGTTTGATAAAAATGCTCTAAGGCACCTTACTATATTACTCACATTACTATATTGCAAAAATCAAAGGGTCATTTTAGAAAATAAATTTGTTCACATGTAAACAAAACACACTTTTTGATTGGTGGAGAATGTGAGTTATTCCTATCAAAAAAGGAATTGATCCCATGGATCCTACCACTCTTCCTCAATCAAAAAAATGTGTTTTACTCATACACTTTAATTTAAAAGTATGTGAATAAAAATCGGACCATCATATTACCTTGATCGGAAGAAGCAATTTAGTGCTCATATGGGCGTGATCAAGTAGTGTAACTAGATGGTTGTGATTAGCGTATAAAATGATGATTAGAGAATGACTTAAGAATAACATTTTGTTATTAGTTTGTGATATGATTATGTGGTGCCCATGCAGGGCCGAATAATTTTCTCTTGATTAGGGATGAAACAATTTCAAAGTATATTTAGATTCACAAGAAGGTATGAAAAGTATAAAAATGAGAATTCTTTCCCTTTGAATCACATATATATCAAACTTGATCCTCAGAAGGAGTTTTCTAAAAGTACAGGTGTCCACACAAGTGATCAACCTCAGTCAAAGTGGGAATATTTTTCTTTTAATCATCGGTAGATAATATTTTTAATTGTAATGGTGGATGCATTATCTCACATCGCTCTGTGAGAGATCACAATTTCACTACATAAGTGGACTAACTCCCTGAGACTAGTATGAGTCTTTTTAAAACCATGAGAGGTTAGCTGCTGGTTTTCGCCTAACTCCAAAGCAGACAATATCATGCTAGTCGGGAAGAGTTAGCTACTTCATTTGGCACCATTCTACTTCATTTGGCACCATTTGTGGAACTCCCTGGTCAGGCAACTAGTCTACTGAAGGAGTATGCTTCTAAGTAATATAACTAAATTAAATTGGATAATCAACTATTTAAGAAAATTCAACAATATATATTCTCAATTCCAACACTATCACTATTAATTCAAGAAGAAGTTCCATAATAAAAAAGAAATGAACAACTAAAAAAATATATACTAATAAGAGAAAAATAATTAATCTTTATCTTTAACCATTATGGAAGCCAAGGATGAAAATTGCATATTCCATAATACAAAAAGAAATGAACAACTAAAAAAATTTATACTAATAAGAGAAAAATAATTAATCTTTATCTTTAACCATTATGGGAGCTGAGTATGAAACTTCTACATTCGGCAAACAGAGCATAAGCCCATCGTCGATGATCCAATCAGGCCCATACTTGATTAGGGATATAACGTCAAGTAATCCATATGTTGATTAGATGACATGCCGATAATCAATTACTGACAGTTAAAGAGTATTCGTGCAGACTACGAAGGTCAATCATTGGACTATCCCAATTAAAGTGGGCCTAAGCTATCCCTTTCGAAGGTGTAATAGGGACATGGATCCTGACATTATAGTAATGATGAAAACAACTCAATTCACGTAGAGAAATATCTACAGAAGCTCTCTATATAAGGAAGGGAACTAGAAGAAGAAAGATATGTTAGATCACCTAAGTTTTCTCTACTTTTTTGAAGATAAAAACAACTCTCTCAACTAGTGACTAATTTAACTATCGGAGTGCTAATTCTGACACTCCTAACTGGAGTGTTTCTTATTTCAAATACTAGAACGAAAATCAAATAAAGGTTTCTTTGAGACGAAAAAATATTATAAAATTATCCCTCACAACCATAATTGAATTAAGAGTATAAAAGACTCACCGTATTAACTAATCCTAGTAGTTGAGATGAGATTCCACTCCATCACTAATAGTAGTGATAATAATAATAATATATTAATCAATTGTAATAATAAAAAAGACCATTAAGAATAAAGAATATGTAAGACCGAGGACCACATTTAAAAGAGTGCTTTCAAATATTTTCTAATACAAGCATCTAACTCTTTATATATACTTTTTATGAATACTATATAATATATGTTTTATTTGTATTTTCACATTGTTTTCTAAGTCGAATTCGATTCATATAATTTATTCTACTCATTAACAATTAATTTTGAGTTATATGTCTGTTGGCTACATATTTCGTACAAGCCAATCACAGTTCGACACGTGGCAGAATGAGGGCAGTACGGGAAGACAATTCAAATCTTCAATCATAATTGCACACGTGACAGTTAACATTAGTTTATTATAGATCTGCGTAGCACTAAATTAGTAAAGAGATGCAAGATAACATGGCCTCAACGGTTACTCATATTCAAATTCAAAATTAGGAGGGAAGTCTAAACTGCAGATATGGTATAGTGGAGCTAACTGTAAGGCAACACGATCATCAATCATGGAGGAATGATTTGACGGTTGGAACTGCATTTCGACAGTTGCCATTGAGAAGTATAAAAAGCAGAGAAGGCCCCAGAAAGCCGGCCCAGACTCAGATCCAAAAAATCAGTTTTATCAACTTTATTTCCTTTCCAGTTTTTACATTTCTTGTTCTTTACATTTCTGTACTTTAAAATTCTTGCACTGCACTTCGTTCATAGGAGTAGTTCCAAGTAGATTGTTGCTGTAAACCTCTATGAGGCTGAATCGGATCATTGTAAGTCTTTCATTTTTACTTAATGAAATGATACAATTGTTCTTCATTTAATCATTGTCAGTCAATTCTCCTAAGTAAAGTCACTAGTAAAAATCTTATTCATTGAGGCTGAAAGAACTAAAACACAATCGTCTGATAATTGGTTGGCAATTAATATTCTGTAAGGACTGATTGATCCTTACTGGCACGCTCACAATTACAAAAATAACCTTCCAAAGCCAAAAAAGCCAACAATGTCTCTAATAAATTTAATGTGACATTAAAACTCAATTTTAGGTGATTTACAATGAGCTAAGTCTTGGTTCGAAGCTTTTTTTTATTTTTTGTTTTTTGGTTTTTGTCACCTCCACATATGATAGGAGCCGTATATATATATGAGAATATAGTAGATATTTATCTCATATCATTTCTCTAAGAGTATCTTCATTAAACTAGTTAAAATTTTGTTATATTTTAACTTAAAAGTTACATTTTCTATTTTGACATTATCCAATAAACTCTCTATTCTTTTTTTATATAATTCAAATATTATTTTTAATCATTTAATGTTTGACTGGCCCCGTTTGGGAACAGGTTAATTTAGTAACTTTTTGGCTATTTGGCTAAAATATGAGTTAAAAAAAAATAGTATGTTTGGGATGATTTTTTGGTTTTTTATGAAAAGATGTGCAAAAAGTAGAGAGAAAAGAGAATTTTTGACTTTTTGGTATGGATTGTTGGCTTTTTGATTAATTTAGTAACTTTTTGACTTTTTGGTTAAAACGGAGGGTTCCCAAAGTAAAACCACTATTTTACATTTGTTGAGTCAAAACCATTAAAACTAAAACAACATCAAGAGCCTACACCCACCGGTCGAATTCTCATGAGGTGGCGCAGGCAATTGGCCAACACTTTTTTTTTTTTTTTGCTAGGTCAATCCCACAACCACGTGGCAATGGGGTAGTGGGGTGCCCATCCTTTGGGTGTATGGCGCATTTCTGAAACTAAAATGACAAACTTGATAACTAATTTGATGAGAGTGAAATTTAGTGATTTACTCACTATTTTAACTAAACAATAAAAATAATTAATTTGATAAAATTGCTCTAAGACACCTTAGTGTCAATTAATTTAGGTTACATACAACCAATAAATTTAATACTAATCATGGTTGTATCCTTTTATGACCATTCAAATCCAATCAAACCTGACCATTCAAATGGAATGTTCTCAAGATCAATAAGGCAATAAAGTGATCTTTGATTGTGAAAATGGTTTGTCATTACTTGTGACAGTATTCCATGATTCTGCTCTTTGATTGATCATTTTCATTCGATGGTAAAAAAACTAATCAAGAAGGGGATATGTGGTGTTACACAGAGTACCCACTACCCGCATTACTATTTTGGTGCAGATCCTACGCTATTGCAGTAATATTTAATGGGGTCATCGCATTTTAGTTGGACAATGTGAAAATAATTTACTTATGCAAGTTTTTCTTATGTTTGATTTGATGTAAATGTTTGTACTTATAGACAGTGTTTAATTTATAAATTTAGAAAATAATTTGATAAAAAAAAATGAAAAAAATGTATGAAATTAAGTATATTGTAAGTATATTTTATTAAAATTTTATTGTCTTTTTTTATTTTCCTTTTTAAATTTCTCCTCAAATCGTTGAACCAAGCACAACTATAATATATATATTTTTAAGACTATCCCACCTATTTGTAATATCTTCTAATTATTAGGTACCTGGTGGTATTCCTATCAAATAAGGACTGTGTCAATGCTTTTTTACAATGGTTTATTTATTTATTTATTTTTTATACAATAAAATGTGTCAATAAATGAATATTTTTATAAGTTGAAATCCCAAACTCACTTCTAAATATTTAGAGGTAAACTACTTAGAGTAATGCTCAAGTACTGCAAAATTATATGTTATATCATATGATTTTTAAAAAATTACACACCACAAGCAGTTAAATCCTAATTCTAAGAGATTCTTATCCATTCCTATGTGGTATCTTTCTCAATGTTGAATAGATGAAATGATGTTTATCCTAATATTTTATCAAACAACATAGAGTAATTATTTGATAATTTCAAAAAATCATATAACATTATTTATTTAATACTTGCAATTAGTGATGTAACCTAAAAATTTTATTACTAGAATTATATTGATCGACTTTTGTTAAATAATAATTAAGAAAATGAATAACATATAATCATTTTGCAGTTGTTGATTTGTCATCATGATACACCAAAATAGCATCTAATAAAGTTTTAATAATATTATGAATGGCATTTACCGATTAATTTGAGATTTTGTGCAATCCTAGTGAACACATTAATGTCCCCAGATATCCGCCTTGTTTGATTTGCTTTTGAGAGAGTAATTTTAGAAAAAAAAAAGGGAGATGTACCAATAAATCCCAAGTTCCAATCTTTTGACCCATCTAGTCCTACTTTATTTCTTATAATCCAAATGGTCCCAATGTAATGTTAATGACGACATTACCCATTAGTTTTACGCTGCTTACTAAACTGTAGTATGGGTATTTAGGGATTTGTCCGATGTGGATTTTACCTAAATGCCCAAACGTGTTAAGTTGTTGATGTTTAACATTTCCAATCCTGAAACATTGCAATTCATGGCCATGATCAAACCCTACAAACATCATTCGTTCCATCATCAAACATCATTCGTTCCATCATCAACATCAGCGACATCCACAACCACCGTTTCCTCCCTCACGACGACCACCACCACCGGGTTCTCGCTTCATCAATGGCGACATTGTGGATCATCGCTTCGCTTCTTCAAATCAACGCCGAAGCCCTTCTTCAACACCGCTTGCCGATACTCTCAATTTCCTTGATTCCAACCGCCTCTCGAGATCCGCCGGCCCACATCCATAGCCAATCCTTCCTTAGCCCTATCTTTGCTAAACGACTTGAAATTGAAATTATTCGACGCGACAACGATTAAATCTGCCGGATCGTCCGGGCGTGTTCGAGAGGCGCGATTCACGCCCATCATGCTCCGGCAGGTCGGCGAGATCCGAACGCCGACGCCCGATTCGTGAGAATCAACGGCCGAGACAACGATCGATCGTCGGCGCTGAACCCTACCTCCCACTCGATCGCCCATCCAAGGCCGAACCCTACCCACTCCAACACTCTCATTATGGCTCCGGACTCAACACCTTTGCCATCATGGATCTGATTTTTGGGAAATGATGTTAGAATGTTTGATGATGTTCAAATGTTTGATGATGTTGGTTGATGTGGATGATGTTCACAATTTTGTTGTTGATGTTTGTTGATGTTAATGATGTGCACATTTTTTTTTTGTTGATATTTGTTGATGTTTGATGATGCTTTGTTAATGTTTGATGTTAGTGATGTGTTTGACTATGTTTTGTTAATATTTGATGTTTGTTGGTAATGTTTTGATGATGTTGGTATATTTAATGTTATTAATGTAGTTAATGTTTAGATGATGTAATTGATGTTGAAAGGGTACATAGGTAAAGCCTCATCAAAACAAATCAAAAGGGAATATTCTTTAGGACCAAATGGTTTATAAGAAAAAACACAGGACTAAATGGAGTAACATTCTCTCAATTGGGATTTACCGGTAATTTTTTCAAAAAAGAATTTAAAATTTTATTTGGTTTAGTAATTTTGAAATTTTTTTTCACAAAATCACTTTTTTTTTTTTTCTACACATTAATCAATTATTATTCCTCTCTCCTCTCTCTTTCTCAATCGATTTTTCTCTCACACATATCTATTCAATTATAACAAAATATCAAATCATTCCAGACTCTCATACTCCAAAACCAAACCAAACCAAACACACTCCCTCCTTATATTTAATATTTTTTTTCTATTTCTTTTTTGTTTATAGTTTACCTATTGTCAGTGCTCTTAACAAGGAGCGCATTGCGCGCTGTGAGCAAATACATTACCTAACATTTGTTGAATTGACTATTCTACATACAATTTGTCCAACCAGCAAGACAAAATAAATAAATAAATAAATAACATAAAATAATAACAAAAAAAGGAAATGTATATCCAAAATAAAATATACTACTTCCATTGCATTGCATTTACACAAACTCATTTCCAAAAAAAAAAAAAAACTTGGTCAAAAAAACATACACCGTTAGATGTATATATATTTATATATATATAAGTATACACTGCTTTTTATCTATCTCCGGCCCCAGTACGACCGAAAGGTACAAACGGAGCCGGCTCGTAGGAGAAGGGCGCCGCCGGGTGCTGCCACTTCTTGAACACTATCGGCTTCGCAGGCTCCTGTTGATTATTACAAGATTTCATCTCCACCGTCAGATCATGCGAAGTCGGCGACGTGATCAACGGTGACAAGAGGGGAATCGCAGCCTTCCAATCTGCCGGTCTGATCTGTATCGACGCCGGCGCCGCCCGTTGAAGCCTGCTCGACTGCTTCCGGTTGCCTGAACTCCTCATCTGTGTTTCCGCCATATGTTCAAATGGATAGATAGATCGTCGGAATCTGGAGGAGAGAGTTCAGATGAATTGTAGAGAGATAGAGATTTAGAGAGAGAGAGAGAGAGAGAGAGAGAGAGAGATATTTAGAGGAAATTGTGTGCTGCAGATGAAACAGAGGGCTATGATGATGTATATATAGTGGGCGTGTGGGGAACACGTTTAGGAAGGTATTTAGGGAAGCGGTCAACAGATGAGGCGTTACACGGCTCGGCCTTTTTAGGAAGCTGATTGTTGACTGATGAAACAAACTCGGTAAAAATTGCCAATAAATATTATTAGTAATCCCGTTTGATAAGGCTATCAGTTTTTCTATTTTGTTCGAGATTTTAAATAAAATTACGGTAATTATAAACATATTTTCTGAGATTTTTTAAAAATATAAATTACTCAATATAATTTAAAAAATTACAAATACTCTTTTATTAAAATTTTTTATTTAACATAATTACTTGAAAACAAATAAAATTCTCAAATGCTCTTCTATATAATAATAAAATTATTTAAATTATTAATTAAAATAAATTTATAACATCATTAAAAATTGTTAATTAATTTAATGATTTATCAACAAAAATAGCCGTTTGCTATAAAATTATAAACTTTAAGGGCAAGATATAATTTTGAACATTACAGAAGACAAATCATATTTTAAACAAATTTTAAGATTTGTATTTATAATTTATCTAAAAATTATTAAATATTTTATATAATATTTATATTAGTGAAAGATCCACGTCATATAAAATTTTTAACATTTTTAAAGGCCAAGAGAGTTAATGAACGAAATGTTAACAAAGGTCACATAGTGATTGAATGTTGGTTAAAATATGGCCAAAAGTTGAAAATAGTGAATCCAATCACCAAAGTGCACTAGAAGGTGGTTGGACCTCACCAAGAGGTTGCTAGTAGTTAACTGATATTGGTGGGTCTACAGAAGCTTTTGACCTATCACTTAAGGCTCAATTCATGATTTAAGCACTAAAGCCCAACGCCATTGAAAGGGCATTGATTTAGAATCCCTTAAAACACCCACCCTCACAACCCTCTCACATACATGGAGGTTGGAGATTGGGTGAGAAAAAAAAAATAAAAAAAAAGAAAATAAAAGTTGACCAATCGAAACTAAAGGGGGTGAAAAGGGTGACCCCCAAAGGGGGTCTCAACCTTTATTCCCATTGAAAACCCAATGTAGCACCAGGAACCAATGGCATCTAAACACTTGTCAAGAGGAGAACCAGCCACATATGTAGATAAAGATTCTGCAGAGTTATTACACCACACATCAGCCATTAATGAGGCTCCTATAGTATTAAATGCGATAACCCCTTCACGTCGAAATTGGTAGCCTCACCGTGAACAAAACAAGTTAGATCATAGACTTTTGACCAACATGACAAGTTAGAGTGAATAAGGAAATGATGAACAAATGACACAATGAGGCTTACAAGACACACAAAAAGATTAAGTGCTCTATTTTTATTCTCTCTCTACATATCATTGATCTCTCTCTCTCTCTTCTAACTTGGTCGTCGGAAGGTCCGCTGGGGGACTCCCGTTCCCCGTTGGACACTATTGCAAATACTCTAGTAGGCTTAGTGACTGGGGAACGGTTCAGGAAGCGAGGGTCAGCCCGACTCACCCTCTAAGGATCAGCAGTATCATCATTAACAATAGGTGGTAGTGGCCAGTAGTCAATGGCAATAAATGGTGGTGGCATGTGGAGTAGGAAGAGAGGAGAGTGAAATTTTATTTTATAAACAAATAAAAATGGCATGGCTTCCTCAGGGTGTTGTTGGGTTAGTGGGAGTCCACCATAGATTCCGTTTCAATAATTCGAACCGTTCAATGTATAGAACTCGTCAAATATTATATGCTTGTAAAAAATTACATTGATTGGATATCGATAGTTATCTTATCGGATTAATTTTCTGTCAACCATTTATTTTTTCACCATTTATTTTTTATACAAAACTAATTTGATCACATAGCTATCAATATCTGATCAATGTAATTTTTTACAAATATATAGTACTCGACAAGTTCTACACATCAACGGTTTTGATTATTGAAACAGAACCCGTAGTGGGCTCTCACGGGCCTAACAGCACCCTCCAGTCCGATTTGGGACTGAAAGGAAGCCAAGCCAATGAAAATACACATTTTTTTTTTCATTTTCAAATTTTTTAAAAAAGTCCCTTAGTATTATCAAAATTTTGGACCCGTGTAGTAAAAATATTAACTTGAAAAATGTAAAGTAAATTATATTGACCTCCTCCAAGATTTAAAAAATAAATAAATTTATATTGACTAATAAATTATTGATGAAATAATTAAATATTATGTGAATTAAACTTTAAAAGAATCTAATATAATTATATCAAATTTATAGAGCTTACTATATTTTTCTTCAAACCTCAAAGGAGGTTAGTGTAATTTATCCAAAAAAAAATATTTAAAACCCAACTTTTTAAAAAATTATTCTTTAGAGTTTATCTTGAGGTTAAAAGCAAATAAAAGGGATATGATTCTAAGCAATATTTTTTTCTGCAATAATCAAGGATGATAGTATTTTGGGCATAAAGCATCTACTTGCATTATCACTAATATGTTTTGGGCTTAAACTACTCACCTAATTAACCATTGCAAGGTTATTGCAAGGGTGATTATGTTTAAAAATATATATATATATATATAGTCCGGTTGTGATTTGTGGCACTAATTTGTTGAGCACTAATGGCACTAATTTCTATATCAGGTAAAAAAAAAAAAAAAAAAACAAGGTTACCAAAACAGGAAATTAGTGCCATTAGTGCAAACAGTTTTAGAGCCACAAATCATTTTTCTATATCGTCCACCAATCAATTTTACTAAACGGTCTACCTTTTTCAAAGTATAATTACTTACTATGCCTCTGTTTGGTAAGTTGGTTTTTAAGTTTTTTTTTGGCTATTTTAACCATAAAAAATAAAATAGGCTATTTTAGCTATAACAAACAAAATATCATATCCAACCCATAATCATTACATTCTTCTCTCACAAAAAAAGTCAAAAAGTCCTTCTCAAATCAAACTTTTTAGCCCAGGCTAAAATAGTCAAAAAAGTCAAAAAGTCAAAAAGTCAACTCACTTCTCAAACCAACCCTATATGTTAAATTTGAAGCTAAAGGAACACCTATCTAACAAAATTGGTTTGTAACTTATTTACTTAGAATTTAGGATTGGTTTGGGGTGTCTTAAAAAAGTGTACTTTTTGTTTTTTTACGAAAAGATGTGCAGAAAAGTAGAGAGGCGATGTGATAAAAAAAAGATAAAAAGATAAAAAGATGAATTATATAGGTTATGCCAAACCTAACCTTAAATTCATAGAATTAATAATTCTAATTTGTTGTTTGGTAATTTTTTTCATATTTTAGTTTATTAACTTCTTCAACTAAAAAAGTTAAAAATTTTTACTTAAATCGTTATGAAAATTCTTTTTTTTTTAAGATAGGGAATTAATCAAAAATAAAAAGCAAAAAATCTAGAGCCGAGCCATAATCCCAGCCAACTACACCGCTCCGTCAAAACCAATCGTAGCCCAAAGTTCGGTGCATTTTGACGCTTCCGTAACCGACCTTTTCTTTCGCACCCCTGGGTTTTGACCGAAAGCACACGGATGCTTCAAACAGGCGTTTTTCCGCCGTTATATATAATTCTGACTCTGCCCACGTGGTATCCAGTGACCAATCATTCTAGTATGATGGACGGCTCAGATTGAGTAACGTGGTCGATTAGAGTCCATGAACCAACAAGAGGAGAAATGAGGTGGACGCATATTAGGATGGCATTTGTAGATCTCTGTTGTCTGCTTCTGACTTTTTACGATATATAAGATTTTTCAAAATAATATACGTAGTCAAAGATTGTAGTGTCATTTTCTCTAGGATTTTCGAATATCATGTTCCTGAAACTTTTTTTTTTTTTTTTTTTAAATTTAAGGAAATTAGAAGAGCTAATAACGCGGATCACTTCTTTGATTGAAATTACATACACTTACAGCTACTCCTTCACTGTCCTCCCATGTCAAAGTTGTAGTTGAGGTGAGATTTTTCTATGCACTGAAGTCTCGTTTTGCATAAGCACTTCGTTGGCTTAGGTAGTGCAGAGATTTTCTAGATACACTGTGTTACATAGCTCTGAAATTTTTAGTGCTGCATATCAGTACAAGAATTAACATTTTTGGCAATAAAAAAATTAGTCGCTAAAAGTCAATTTTTGGTCGGCAAAAGTTATCCGCGACTAATTTCTTTGGTCGCTACTTTGGTCGCCAATTGAGGGTCGGCAAAAGTAATTCGCGACCAAAATTGTGCTTGGTCGGCAAAAGTTGGATTTCGCGACTAAATTTTTGGTCGCTAAATATTTAATTTCCGCGGCTAATTTATTTGGTCGCTAAAACACTTTGGTCGCGAAAAGTAATATTTTCCCGACCAAAAAGTTTGGTCGCCAATTATCACATTCAACGACCAAAAAGTTTGGTCACCAATTGTGACATTCCGCGACCAAAAATTTTGGTCGCCAATGGTGACATTCCACGACTAAAAAAGGTTTGGTCGCCATTTGTTACTTTTCGCGACCAAAAATTTTGGTCGGCAAAAGTGAGTTTCCACGACCAAGAGCTGTTTTGGTCGGCAATTGTCATTTTTTGCGAAAAAAAATAATTTATTTGTCGCAACTAATAAATTAGTTGCAAAAGCAAGAAAACAATACACCTGTAATTCCTAATAATTCATTCAATCCATAATAAACCTATAATTTTAAAGCATCATTCAAATTAACTGAATCATTAACATTCGACACAATACATAATTCATTAACATTCGACACAATACAACTATTCTAAGTTTTCATTCACAAGTCACATCCATCTAGCATAACAATTTGAAACATAACTATTTATTATCCATGCTCAACTATCAACAAATAAAACTACTAATATTTGTTATCCATACACATCCATCCAAAAATATTTAATCCTCCCAAAAATGCTCATACTGCCAAGTAGTCTTGTACAATTTAGTTTCGTGAACTTGTTAAGAAATATGTTGGGGAGGGTGCTCGTCTGGTTCGTGAACTTTTGATCCACTTTTCCCAACTTTTGATCCACTTTTCAATGATGGCCCTATCGATATTGTTTTAGCCACTTCAAATGTTTCTGGGAACAAAGAAAAATTATGCCACTATGAAACAAAGACTACGAACAAAGATAATAAAACCTCAACAAACTTCACTACAACATACCTTGAAAAGCCCTAGAGTGCTTGATTGCTCAAGAACAATAGCTAAGGCAGGACCTTGAATATCTTTCAAATTCTTGGTCACCTAGTCATGTAACAAGACAATAAACTCAGGAGTTCTGCTAGATTTTTGACAAATTGTATTCACCTCCAAAAAAAAGTGAGGCAATAATAGATTAGTTTCAATTAAATGAAAAAATAATGAAAAAGTAGTCAAAAATAGTTATGATATAGAGATACTTCTTTGTTGTTACTGACCACCATTGATCTGTAAAATGTATCGGGATAGATTGTTTGAAAATATGAATCAACTTGTTCCTTTCTTGTTTGACCTTGGGGTGGAGGAGGTATGTCTCTGATGGAGCAGATTACAAAGAAAGTGCAAGTTCATGGGAAGTGAACATGTAATAGTCTGGTCAGTTAAATAGACAATAATAATAAACAAGGTAAAAAGAATCCTAGGTGCATTTTAAGAAAAATCTATCTATCAATATGCAAATAATCCTAAGTGAAATTTACCACAAGTGAATTAATGTTTTAAGGGTAAATTAAGCAAATAGCTAGTTCCTCAAACATACCACTAATTTCATTTTAGTCTCTAATCTTTGATTTATCACATTCCTAAATTTGACATGTTGTTCCAATATAGTCCATTCCCTAAATTGGGCTGCTCAAAATTTTGTGCCTTGTTAATTGCCTTGTTAAGAGTCATAGATACAAATCTTGCCATAAGGAAGATTTCTCCTTCCTGGACTATGAAGTCATTATCATTTTAATGTATCAAATCTTTTTAAAAGTTGTCAGAGTGCTCGTATCGTGTCATATCTGTGTCCATGCTCCAACATTCTTTAGTAGCCATAAAGGCAACTATCATTCATGGTAGTTATAATATTGGTAGCTGTGAAGGATGGATCCAATCATCTAGATGATAAGCACATAGTGGCTGTTCAGCAGTAGCAATCAAATATTTGTCATCTCCTTCACCAGTTACCTGTACAAAAATAACTAAATCAGGCATCCTCTTGTTATGGTGAACTTTATAAAGCGTTCCAACAATTTGTTAAGCAAAAAATGCTAAATACACGAACGGATTTAAAAAAAACCTGATTAAAGTTTCCTGTGTTACAAAACTACAAAGAAGAGCCCGTAATCGAGAAGTACTACTGACCACATAATATACCGATATATCTAAATACTTTTGATATACCCAGAGGAAATATAGCACATGATTGTGGATATTAAATACCTTCGCCTACAATCGATCAGATCTTGAGTTTTCTGTCTTCTAAAGCTGTTTTTGATTGTCTGTCGTCCATCTGCAGATGAGCACGCTGCATGCTGCTGCAAAGAAACAGAGAATACAGAAGTTATACAGAGCACTGACCAATTCAGTGTCATTATGCTACCAAGCAAGTAACATGGGGTATTGCATTGCACTAACACTAATAATAATGTCTACTTTCCCGACATTTCTAAAACACTGTTAAACAGAAGCATCAGCATGTTGCACACCTCCAATAAGTGTTAATGCAACTGGATTGATGGAAAATCATCACTAAATATAGTTACTTTTATGTCCAAAACTAAAGCACACAATGCAATGGCAACCTTAGAAGTTAAGTGAAAAGGGACAAATTAAAATGGGATAATAAAACACCTGCAAGCTTTACAGTGAAGAGTCCAAAAATCTGTGGGCATATACCTCGCAGAATGGCATTCCTCCATGTGGTGACGTTGACGTGTTAGGCAAAACTAGAAAAGTAGAACAAAGAACCTAAACAAATTTGGTGCAGAAGCAAATAGAATCCAAACATAGATATATGTATGTGTATAAATATATACAACCAGAACTTCTTGAATTTTATAAGATGTTTTTACCTTTTAAAGGTGTATCTTTGAAATTCAACCAAAAGTTCTTGAATTGATTAATAACGTCATCAGGAACATCAAAGTCTGTCTTCAACTCATTAATTCTCCTAAAAATGAAAATAATTCATTTAAAAGAAAATATTGGGGAAAGGACAAATCACTTATTTCAAGTATTCAACCTGATTAGAATTATGAACCTATGACTGCAATTCACAAAGTAAGCTTGCAATAGGGTGAAGGCACCGAAGTACGCTTCAAGCTTTTAAAACAAAGTATTAAGAAATAAAATGCAATTGAGTTGCTTCTGGCCAGAACCAAGAACACATATCATTATGAAACATGAATAAAGGGATTAAATTATCAATAATAAAATAGCAAATATTCATTATTATCAAGATAATTGAGAGGCTCGACCAAAGAGTTAATTATGGGTGCCATATACCGCCTTTTAGTTCGGAATAAAAATGTAAAGAAAGACCAGACGACACGGTAGCTCATTTCATTCATTTCTCCCTCGCTTGGCATCAACCTTGAGATCCACAACAATGGTCTTGCTCTCCAAATCCCAAATCTTAATGCTCGCCAAGAGCGACAGAGCCAAGACCTATTAGGGCTCAAGCACAGAGCATTAATAATCGAACCCGAATCGAGCGAGTAAAGCTTCTTTCCTCACCAGATCCCACAACAAAATAACCCCATCTTTCCCACCACTCGCACACAAATGACCCATCGGCGATACGGCCACCGTATTCACATACCTGTAATGCCCAAAGCGAAGCCCTAATCTTACAATTGGTCAAATTCCAAATCTTCACGGTCCGATCCCAAGACGAAGACACAATCGAGGGTCAAGATTATTAGGGCTAAATCGAACACAACCGACCCAATCGAAATGAGCATCATCATCTGAATCGTACTTACACTCACCCAAAGTGTTCCACACTTGATCGAGCGGTCTTTGGAAGCGAGACGATTTGGCGATTATTGAAGGAAAAGCGACGAGAGGACATCTTTGGAGCGGTGAGCAGTGATGCCAGTGGAGAGGTCCCAGAGGCGGAGAGTGGGCACCGATTGAGAGGAAGAACACAGAGAGGGAAAGGGCGGACCGAGAAACAAAGAGAGAGGGCACCGATTTGATTTGATTTATTTATTTATTTTTTTCTGAATTCATGGTACAAAACGACGTAGTTTTAAAATTAGCGACCAAATTTATTTGTCGCCAAAAAATTTCAATTTCCACCCCATTAAAAATCAAATTTCCCTCCCAAACTTTTGGTGACCAAAAGACCATAGTAGTCGCAGAAAAGGTACCTTCGCCGACAAATTTTTTTAGTCGCCAAATATCAATCAACGGCGACTAAAATATTAGTCGCTAAAAGTACTAATTTGGCGACTAATTTTTTTTAGTTGTTGAAAATAAGTTTTTGGCGACCAAATTTTTGGTCGCCAAAAAATATGTGACCATCCGCGACCAAATTTGTAGTTGGTCGGCAAAAGTATACCACTTTCTACGACCAACTCATTTTTTGGTCGCCAAAATATAACCTTCTGCGACCAATAATATTTGATCGCCAAAAATAATGATCATTCGCGACTAATTAATATTTGGTCATCAAATGTCATTTTTTTGCTACCAAAATTTTTTTGGTCGGCAAAAATGGTCGGCAAATTTGTAAATTCTTGTAGTGTATCTCTTAAAAGAAATTTCAAAGTTTGACATAAAATCTAAAATATCGAGTTCGAGTCATTCTCAAAGCGTTTATTTAGTTATTAAAAAATTTTTGAAAAGAGACCTCCTCCTCCTAAAGTATGTAACCTCATGACGTGAGAGTAAACTCAATGCATAGTTGATTTGATGTTGGTGAATCTGGTGTTATGTTCATGTAACTTTTTACAGATCTCAACAACAAGAAGTGCGCTGGAAAATTTGCTCGTGTTGTTCTTGGATTGTCGACTCCAAATTCTTGGATCTTTGGTTTAATGAGGTCTTGGGTGTTGATGGGATTTGGTGTTGAGCTTGTGATTGTCATGGTTGCCAACTGGATGGTGTTGGGTTGGAAAAGGGGAAAAGAGAAAAGAGGGTAGCAATCTGGTGGTACGATGGTGGCGGCCAAAAGAGGAGGTGAAGGAGGAAGAAGGCAACAGTAATAGTGATGGGGATTAGCGGAGCCAAGAAATTAAATCAGAAGGAGCACTTTGTAACAATTTCGGCTTGTGATTAATTGATTAACCATGATTAATTATGCCTAATAAGTAATTAAAGTGAAATCTTGAGTTAATTACATGTGCATTGCATTATTTGTGTTTATATATGTCAGCGGTAGGAATATCTGTTTCTGTTTCTGATTTGTTCTGCGTATTGAAGGTTGTAACAACCTCGATCCCTGATTAACATAAATCCATACTTAATTATGCCTAATCAGTAATTAAAGAGGAATTCTGAATTAATTTGCATGTGTGCTTTGCGTCATTGTGTTTATATCTGTTTACTATAGAAAAATCTGTTCATGTTTTAGTTTCAGTTTGTGAATTAAAGGTCTTATCGGCATCTGACTTTAAAATTGATTTGATATATGAGTTATGTGGGATTCATAGAATTTTATGGTAAATTTAATTGAAATCCGATTTGGGACGATTAAATTAAATTAAATTAGTGCTATTGATTTGACCCTAATTAACTATGCTATATCTAAGTCTATATTAGGCCTCTATTGAGCCCTACTCACATCTTTTATCTCATTTGATCACACTTGAGTCTTCAAGAAGAGAGAAAATGTGAGAGAGATGAGGGTAGGAAGAAAAGAATTGAATTCAACCTTAGAATTGTTAGAATTGTTGGTGAATTATGAAGAATTAGAGAACTTTAACTTCAAGCCTTGAGAATTCACGTCACTAAGTAAGACATCAAGCTCTTGGTTGTGTAATTGAACTAGATTTTGCAAGATTTCAACAAATTATATGAATTCATGTAAGGTTTGGGCTAGGATTGAAGGAAGTCAAATGGTTCCATGCATGCATGCATGAATCCCCATGTTTTGAGTTTAATTGTCAAGAAAACTTCCATGCATGTGCTCATCTCATTTACATTTTGAGAGTTTACCATGTTTTCCATCAATTCATCATGTTTGATCATGTTTTGAAGTGTTGGGCTCCAAGGAAGTCCATGTATGTCATGTTCATAAAACATCCTTGAGTTTATGTTAAATTTTGTTCAATTGGCAAACTTTTGGGCCATGATTTCTTGAACTGATCCTTGAAACATGTTATTTTATGAGTCTTTATGAGTTTTCCAAAATTTTGGCCTAGAAAAATGGAGTTTGAAGGCTTGAAGGTTGGATTTGAACTTGTGGATCAAATCTGGAAATTCCAGAAATTTGACCTACGCTCGAGCATGGATCTTTACGCTTGAGCGTGCACTTTGAGTACATGCACTTCCGCTCGAGCGGCGTGAATCACGCTCGAGCGTGAAATGCATATACCTAGAAGCTCATATGTTTTGCAGTCTGCTCGAGCGAGGGAATTCATGCTTGAGCGAAGGTCTGAGTCTCATGCTCGAGCGGGGTCGAGTGTCCGTCGAGCGTAAAAATCATGCATCCAGTACTTTTGTCGACTTTTGCAGTCCGCTCGAGCGGGGAAAGCCACGCTCGAGCGTGGACCCTATTTTTAGCAAAATTTGAGAAATGTTTCCAAGTGCATTTTTGCATCATCTTCCCATCCTAGGCATTCCTAGGCCATGTTTAAGACTCTATAATGAGGACAAAGACTAAAGCACGCCGAGAGTAAATAAAGCAAGTTATGTATAATTTGATAGTACGTTTCAAGTGTGTGTTTGTATATATGTTCGTGTAGGTCGCGTGCCTCGAACCATTTGATTAATCTGCTCCATTTGTCTGCACCTGAAGCCAACTGTGAGTAATAACTCTGTAAAGTTATGTTTAACTTTAATTATTTTATGATGATATGAGATGATAAGTTTCTGAAATGCTATGTTTTGTAAGAATAAATGATTGTCCAATTTTCTTTGAAACATAATTGTGGTATCCTTAGCCGAGGCCCTCGCCCAGGGGACATAATACTGTGGCTTATGGTCATGAGGCCCTAGTCCGGGGGTTAATACCGTGGCCCAGGCCCTTGCCCAGGAGAAACAATACCGTGGTCTAGGCCCTCGCCCGAGAGAAATAATACCGTGGCTGATTTATGAGATATGTTACCTAGTACCGGAGGTTTCTTTATGGAACTTGACATGCTTGACCAAAGAGACATGTTTATGCTAATGGATGTACCATCTATGATTTGAATATGAATAAGACTATGACTCTGTTTTTGATTTGCTATGAGATTTGAGATATGTTATGGGCATCATTCATTAAAGTCTTTACTCTGTTATTATTCACTCGGTTTTAGCTTACTATTTATATTATGTATGTAGGTGAGCAAGCACGAGATCAGGCCCAGAGTTGATGGCCTACACTTCAGTTTTGTCAGCCAACCATTGTGCCTTCCGAGGAGGTTCCGATTGAAGTCTAGTTTCATAGCTATTTTTGTAATCATGTTAGACTATGTTTATACTATGTTGTGTTTGGACAAGACGTCTAATAATGTGTATCTGGAAGTGACATGTAAAGTTTGTATTACTGTTATAAAAAGACTTAAGTTATCTGCTCCACGTATGTCTGCACAGCTCTATGGACTATGTATCTTGATTAATTGCTTCCGCAGCCCCTGCTACATGTCATAATGCCAAGAGGCTTTTAGTAATCCAAGGATTACTGGCCGGTTACGATGTTAAACCTATAGGGGCAGGTTTGGGTCGTGACAGAGTGGTATCAGAGCACGTGTTCTACCGCACACACAAGTCCATATGAGCTTAGGATGTCCTAGTAAGAAGTAGGGGCACTCTATCTGTATGTCTATGTGTATTGTTCGAAAGTGAAAGCATAAGTCAAAGTATAATCATGTGAATTTGAATATGAAGTTTTGTTTACCTATAACAAATGGACAATGCAAGAAGTGATGATACAGCAAGGTCCTCGGATGCCTGAATGAACAGGATGGAACAAATGCTTGTCACTTTAACTGAAATAGTGATGCAACAACAGAGGCAACAACCTTTACCACCTCCACTCCCACCGGTTCAAGTTGAAATGGGCAACAACGACATAATTAACATGACTCCAAAATTTATGAAGATGAAGCCGCCAATCTTCCTGGGTGGCATTGAACCACTGAAGGCAGAAACTTGGCTACTAGAGATGGAAAAATTATTTGAAGTGTTCCCCTGTTTCGAGGTTGAGAAAGTCTTACTAGCTACCTACACTCTGAAAGATGAAGCTCGAATATGGTGGTTACTAGTTCGAAATGGTAATGAAAATATGACACGAACTCAATTCAATACAATTTTCTATGACAAGTACTTTCCCCAGTGCTTTCGAAACCGGAAGGTTTCAGAATTCCAAGAACTCAAATAAGGCAGAATGTCTGTAGCTGAGTATGAGACTACGTTTACGGAATTGGCCAAGTTTGCTCCTCATATGGTAGATACGGATTACAAGAAGGCCCTCAAATTTCAGGGAGGACTGGACTTAGATATATTGGATCGGGTGGGAGTTCTTAACTTACCCACGTATGTGAACGTCCTAGATAGAACGCTAATGGCCGAGGCCATTCTGGCAGCAAAGAAACAAATTACAAATCCACCGACTGAATGGAAAAGCAAGAGGGCCAGGTTTAATTTTAGAAAGGCCCGATCATTTTTGAAGAAGCAAAACACAAGATCCTCTAGTAGTTCCAGCCAGAGTAGTGGGTCTATACCAATTTGTGCAGATTGTGGCATGAGACATAGGGGAGTATGCCATCGTGCGTCAAGTGCTTATTACCAGTGTGGCAAAGTTGGCCATATGATGAAAGACTGTCCAGTAGGATCCGGGGATGGTAGTCACCTTGCAGCAAGTTCAGCTGGGTCTATTTCAGTGGCCAAATCAAACGTTAAAACTAATGACAGGGGCAACAATGTGAATGAGACACTGAGACAAGGGAGAGTATTTGCTTTGGTGCCTGGTGATGTACAAAACACTGAATCAGTAGTGTCAGGTATCATTTCTATCTGTGTTCAGAATGCGTATGTGTTAATTGATTCTGGTTCTACACATTCATTCGTATCGCATGCTGTTTCTTGAAAATTAACTAGACCATTAGAACCCATGAACTGTGCATTATCTGTAACTACACCGTCTGGGGGTTCCATGATATGTGCTTATGTATATCCGGCATGTGATCTTATGATTGGCAAAATGACATTGTATGTTGACTTAGTACCCTTGAACATCGATTATTTTGATTGTATTCTGGGTATGGATCGGTTGACTAAATACTGTGCCACCATTGATTCTGTGAATAAATCTGTCGTATTTCATCCACCTGGTATGCCCGAGTTTACTTTCATTGGAAATGGAGTAGTCTATCCACCATACTTGATTTCATTTATGAAAGCCAAAAGACTGTTAAGAAATAGGTGTCGGGGCTATTTGTGTAGCGTGTTGACTGTGCCTTCGAATAGTGCCAGTGTTGAAACTATTCCTGTAGTTTGTGATTTTCTTGATGTGTTTCCCAATGATCTACCGAGGGATTTAATTGATAGGGAAATTGAATTTACGAGTGATGTAATACCTGGAACATAACCCATCTCTAAGACTCCGTATAGGATGCCAACTTCTGAATTGAAGGAACTAAAAGTCCAACTTCAAGAACTCTTAGACAAGAAATTCATTTGCCTGAGCACTTCACCTTGGGGTGCTCCAGTGTTATTTTTCAAAAAGAAAGACGAGTCTTTGAGACTATATAAGTGACCATTAAGAACAAATATCCATTGCCTCGAATAGATGATTTGTTTGACCAACTCCAAGGAGACCAAGTGTTCTCTAAAATTGATCTTAGATTCGGGTATCATCAGTTAAAGGTCATGGCGGGAGATGTAGAGAAAACCGCATTCAGGACTAGATATGGACACTATGAATTCTTGGCAATGCCTTTTGGGGTGACAAATGCACCTGCGGCTTTTATGGACCTGATGAATAGGGTTTTCAAATAATATCTCGATGAATTCATTGTTGTGTTTATTGAAGACATTTTGATTTATTCTAAAGACAGAGAGGAACATAGGAACCACTTGAAAACAACCTTACAGATTTTGAGAGAAAAGAAATTGTATGCTAAATTGTCCAAATGTGAATTCTGGCTTGACAGTGTAGCATTCTTGGGGCATGTAGTCAATAAGGATGGTGTTTTTGTTGACCCTCAGAAAATTGAAGCTATTGTGGATTGGCCTAGACCGACGAATGTAACAGAAGTTAGAAGTTTTCTAGAACTTGCAGGATACTGCAGAAGATTTGTGAAAGATTTTTCAAAACTTGCTATGCCATTGACCTAGTTAACTCAGAAAAATGTGACATTTGATTGAAATGAACAACGAGAGTCTGCCTTTCAGGAGTTGAAGACTAGATTAGTAACTGCACTGATTTTGACTCTGCCCAATGGTACTGATGGGTTTCAGATTTACAGTAATGCTTCCTATAAAGGTTTGGGCTATGTGTTAATGCATAATGGAAGGGTATTGCCTATGCTTCTCGGCAACTCCGACTACATGAAATGAATTACCCAACTCATGATCTTAAACTAGCAGCTGTGGTGTTTGCTTTAAAAATCTGGCGTCACTACTTGTATGGGGTAACTTGTGAGGTGTATACTGACCATAAAAGTTTGAAATACTTCCTCACCCAAAAGGAATTAAACATGAGCCAGAGGAGATGGTTAGAGCTGATCAAAGACTATGATTTACAAATTTTGTACCACCCTGGCAAGGCTAACACTGTAGCAGATGCCTTGAGTCGGAAATCAATAGGGAATTTGTCATGTTTGCTTACTGATCAGAAGGAGTTGTTATATGACCTGGAAAAGAATGAAATCGAAATTGTGATACGTGAACAAGGTGGGATCCTAGCTGCCATTTCTGCCCAACCTGCAATCATTGAAGAAATCAAAGGAAAGCAATTTGAAGATGAGTCCCTGAAAAAGATTGTAGATGAATTTGATTCAAAACCGAGACCGGGGTTTGCGTTTGAGAATAGCGTACTGAAATTTCATAATCGTCTTTGTGTACCTGACTGTTGTGACTTGAGGAAACGTGTTATGTCTGAAGCTCACAATTCAAAATTCGCCATGCATCCTGGGAACACGAAAATGTACCATGATTTGAAACAGAACTTCTGGTGGCCGGGAATGAAAAAGTGTATTGCAGAATTTGTGGCTAGATGTTTACACTGCCAACAAGTTAAAGCTGAACATTAATGACCGGCTGGTTTGTTATAGTCGCTTCCAATACCGAAATGGAAATGGGAGCACATAACCATGGACATCATCGTGGGTCTCAAGGTATGGATTCTATCTGGGTTATAGTTGATCGTTTAACGAAATATGCCCATTTTCTACCTATTAAATCTATTTACAATGCTGACAAATTAGCCCATATTTATATGAAAGAGATTGTGAGGTTACATGGAGTGCTAGTGTCTATTGTATCTGATAGAGATTCAAAGTTTGTGTCAAGATTTTCGCAGAGTTTGCAACAGGCTTTGGGAACAGAACTGAGGTTGAGTATAGGGATGGCAATTTGAACCCGACCTGACGGGGACCCAATCCCCCGACCTCGAATTGAGCGGTTTTTCACCGAAAAATACCCCCGACGGGCCAGGGATGGTATTTAAAAATAAATCCCCGAAGATGTTCGGGTCGGAGACGGGGAGTCATTTTCCAACCTCGGCCCCAGCCCCAGCCCATTCAACCCCCCGATTCTGTTCATATATGTATAAATATATATGTGTGTTGTGTGTTTATATATATATATATATGTGTGTGTGTAGTGTGTGTGTTTGGTACAACAAACATAACACAGAATATATATGTGTATGGTGTGTGAGTTGGCATAACAAACAACACAGAGGCATCATCTGGTCTAGCCCCTCTCTCTCTCACTCTCTAACATATAACCACAGAGCTCCCTCACCGCCGACTCATCTCCTTCTCATGGTAGGTATCTTCGTCTCTCTCTCTCTCTCTCTTTCTCTCTCTCTCTCTCTGCTTTTGTTCTTCAGATCTGGAAAATGGTGAAGATGAAGATGAAGATGTTGATGAAGATCTATTGGTGATGAAAATGATGAAAATGTGTTTTGATCTGTTAGATCTGTTGATGAATTCATTTTCTGGAGCTGTTTTTTTTTTTTTTTTTTGGCCAGGGATTTTTGGGATTGGGGAAACCAATCCAACCGATCCCTATTAGAGGGCGGTAGTGGGTTCCCCGTCAGGGATCGGGGTCGGGGACGGGGGAGTTTCCACCATTGGGGATCGAGGACGGAGAGGGTGATCCCCAACCCCACCCCTCCCGGTTGTCATTCCTAGTTGAGTAGCGCTTATCACCCACAAACAAATAGAAAAACTGAATAGACTAACCAAGCTTTGGAATATATGCTCAGAATGTGTGTATTAGATTTCTAGGGGAATTGGGAGACCTATTTACCGTTGACTGAATTTGTGTATAACAACAGCTACCATTCAAGCATTGGAATGGCCTCTTACAAAGCTCTGTATGGAAGAAAATGCCGGTCTCCAATTTGCTGGGCTGAAGTCGGTGACAAACCATTGTTGGGACCGAAACTCGTACAAGAAAAGATTGAAAATGTAAAACTGATTCAGCAGAGATTGAAGACTGCACAAAGCCGGCAAAAGAGTTATGCTAATGTTCGAAGGTATGATAGAAAATATGAAGTTGGAGATCACGTATTTATTAAAGTGACTCCGATGAAGGGTCAAACTCGTTTTGGTGTGAAAGGCAAGTTGGCGCCAAGGTATGTTGGACCATATGAAATTCTTGAAAAGATCAACCCGGTAACGTATCGAGTAGCCCTACTTTCGGTAATTGAGCATATGCACAATGTATTTCATGTATCGATGCTTCAAGAATATTTGAGAGACCCACTCGATGTCATTGAACCAACGCATGTGTTTTTGAAAGATGACTATACTTACGAGGACAGACCTATTCAGATTATGAACCGCCGGATCAAAAGATTGAGAAACAAAGAAATTCCGTTAGTGAAGGTGGATTGGCAGAATCATGGAGGAACTTATGCAACCTGGGAAATAGAAAAAGACATGATGAAAAGATATCCGGATTTGTTCCCATTGGACCCAATGTTGTTTCAGAACGAAGGTAATTCGAGTTTGGAGGACCAAACTCTTTTAAGGGGGGAAAACTGTAACAACCCCGATCCCTGATTAACGTAAATCCATACTTAATTATGCCTAATCAGTAATTAAAGAGGAATTCTGAATTAATTTGCATGTGTGCTTTGCGTCATTGTGTTTATATCTGTTTGCTGTAGAAAGATCTGTTCATGTTTTAGTTTCGGTTTGTGAATTGAAGGTCTTATCGGCATTTGACTCTGAAATTGATTTGATATATAAGTTATTTGAGATTTATAGAATTTTATGGTAAATTTAATTGAAATCCGATTTGGTACGATTAAATTAAATTAAATTAGTGCTATTGATTTGACCTTAATTAGCTATGCGATACCTAAGTCTATATTAGGCCTCTATTGAGCCCTACTCACCTCTTTTATCTCATTTGATCACATTTGAGTCTTCAAGAAGAGAGAAAACGTGAGAGAGAAGAAGGTAGGAAGAAAAGAATTGAATTCAACCTTGGAATTGCTAGAATTGTTGGTGAATTATGAAGAATTAGAGAACTTTAACTTCGAGCCTTGAGAATTCACGTCACTAGGTAAGACATCAAGCTCTTGTTGTGTAATTGAACTAGATTCTGCAAGATTTTAACAAATTAAATGAATTCATGTAAGGTTTGGCCTAGGATTGAAGGAAGTCAAATGGTTCCATGCATGCATGCATGCATGAATTCCCATGTTTTGAGTTTAATTGTCAAGAAAACTTCCATGCATGTGCTCATCTCATTTACATTTTGAGAGTTTACCATGTTTTCCATCAATTCATCATGTTTGATCATGTTTTGAAGTGTTGGGCTCCAAGGAAGTCCATGCATGTCATGTTCATAAAACATCCTTGAGTTCATGTTAAATTTTGTTCAATTGGCAAACTTTTGGGCCATGATTTCTTGAACTGATCCTTGAAACGTGTTATTTTATGAGTCTTTATGAGTTTTCCAAAATTTTGGCCTAGAAAAATGGAGTTTGAAGGCTTAAAGGTTGGATTTGAACTTGTGGATCAAATCTGGAAATTCCAGAAATTTGATCCACGCTCGAGCAGGGATCTTTACGCTCGAGCGTACACTCTGAGTATATGTACTTCCGCTCGAGCAGCGTGAATCATGCTCGAGCGTGAAATGCATATACCTAGAAGCTCATATGTTTTGCAGTCCGCTCGAGCGAGGGAATTCACGCTCGAGTGGGGGTCAAGCGTCCGTCGAGCGTGAAAATCATGCATCCAGTACTTTTGTCAAGTTTTTCAGTCCGCTCGAGGGGGGAAAGCCACGCTCGAGCGAGCCTTCACATCTTGCACGTCCGCTCGAGCAGAGAAAGCCACGCTCGAGCGTGGACCTTATTTTCAGCAAAATTTGAGAAATGTTTCTAAGTGCATTTTTGCATCTTCTTCCCATCCTAGGCATTCCTAGACCATGTTTAAGACTCTATAATGAGGACAAAGACTAAAGCACACCGAGAGTAAATAAAGCAAGTTATGTATAATTTGATAGTACGTTTCAAGTGTGTGTTTGTATGTATGTTCGTGTAGGTCACGTGCCTCGAACCATTTGATTAATCTGCTCCATTTGTCTGCACCCGAAGCCAACTGTGAGTAATAACTCCATAAAGTTATATTTAACTTTAATTATTTTATGATGATATGAGATGATAAGTTTCTGAAATGCTATGTTTTGTATGAATAAATGATTGTCCAATTTTCTTTGAAACATAATTGTGGTATCCTTAGCCGAGGCCCTCGCCCAGGAAACATAATATTGTGGCTTATGGTTATAAGGCCCTAGCCCGGGGGTTAATATCGTGGCCCAGGCCCTCGCCCGGGGGAAACAATACCGTGGTCTAGGCCCTCGTCCGGGAGAAATAATACCGTGGCTGATTTATGAGTTATGTTACCCTGTACCGGAGGTTTCTTTATGGAACTTGACATGCTTGACCAAAGAGACCTGTTTATGCTAATGGATGTACCATCTATGATTTGAATATGAATAAGACTATGACTCTGTTTCTGCTACTTGATTATGATTCTGATTTGCTATGAGATTTGAGATATGTTATGGGCATCATTCATTAAAGTCTTTACTCTGTTATTATTCACTCGGCTTTAGTTCACTATTTATATTATGTATGTAGGTGAGCAAGCACGAGATCAGGCCCAGAGTTGATGGCCTACACTTCAGTTTTGTTAGCCAACCATTGTGCCTCCCGAGGAGGTTCCGATTGAAGTCTAGTTTCATGGCTGTTTTTGTAATCATGTTAGGCTATGTTTATACTATGCTGTGTTTGGACAAGACATCTAGTAATGTGTATCTGGAAGTGACGTGTAAAGTTTATATTGCTGTTATAAAAAGACTTAAGTTATCTGCTCCATGTATGTCTGCACAGCTCTATGGACTATGTATGTCTTGATTAATTGCTTCCGTAGCCCCTGCTATATGTCATAATGCCAAGAGGCCTTTAGTAATCCAAGGATTACTGGCCGGTTGTGATGATAAACCTATAGGGGCAGGTTTGGGTCGTGACAAAGGCCTTATCGGCGTCCGATCACGAAATCGACTTGGTATATGTGTTAGTTAGAATTTTTATAACATTATGGTAGGTTTAACTGAAATTTGAATAATTAATGTTCAATTAAGCCTAATTAATGAATTCCTTAATCCAAGCCTATATAAGGCCAAAATAGCCTCTAAAAGTCATTTTTGCTCATCTTTGTACTCACCAAATGTGAGAGAGAGTGAGAGTGAGAGAGAGAGTGAGAGAAGAGGAGTTTGAGCCTAAATTAAAAGGAGTGCTAAAGAACTTAGAGACTTTGACTTGGAACTTTCAACAATTCATCATCTAGGGCATCATTGACAAGCCTAGGTAACATTCAACCTTTAGATTATAAAATTATGATGTGTAGGACATGAACTCAAGAGAATTAAGTTCGATGATACAAGAATTGAGTTACAAATGAAGAGAATTGAACTTATATCATGCATGCATGCATATATCATAACATTTTAAGTATGTTTCTAAAGAATTTTCACATGCATGTGTCTATCTTGACTTGGTTTTGAGAATTCTTCACATTTTTTACCATTTGACCTTAATTGATCATGTTTGGAAAGCCTAAGTTCAAAGTAATTCATGCATGTTATGTTCATGGTATATTCATAAATTTCGATTTGGAGTTTTGATCAATTGACATGCTTTTGGGCCTTGATTTAGTGAAATGATCTTCAAATCATGGTATTTTACAAGTTTTTAAACGTTTTCTGGAGTTTTGGCCCAAAAAGATGAGTTTTAAAGTGTGTGATTCGAGTTTGGAGCTTGAGAGTGCAATCTGAAAATTTTAGATTCTACACTTCTGCTTGAGCGGCAGAATCTACACTCGAACGACCACTCTGTAATCTTGCACTTCCGCTTGAGTGACCAGAAGTTCGCTCGAGCGAGAAATGCAAGCCCCTAGGAGTTTACACATTTTGCAGATTGCTCAAGCGACAGAAGTTGCGTTCAAGCGGGGACCTCAGTCTTACTCTCGAACGGCCATCGAGCGGAGAATTCACACAACCAGTACTTTTTCAGAGTTTGCAGACCGCTTGAGCGAAGGAAATTGCGCTCAAGGAGCCCCTCATATGTTTACATGTCCGCAGCAAGAGAAGTTGCACTCGAGCGTGACCTCTGTTTTCAACTAGTTTTGTTAAGAGTTCCAAAGTGCATTTTGGCATCCACATTGCATCTTAGGCCATGATTAAGACACAATAAAATGTAAAGACCTAGAAACACACTAAGAACGAAACGAAATAAATTAAGTGCCAACCGAGTGTATGTTTTATTATGTGTTTCTGTTATGTGTGTGTAGGTCACGCATCACAAGTTGTCTGATTTGTCTGTTCTGCAAGTGGAGCCATCTGTGAGTAATAACTTAGTAAAGTTATGTTCAACTTTATTTATTTTTTGTATGATGGAATAAGATCTGTTTTCTGAAATGTTATGTTCAATACAATGAATGAATGTCCAATTTCTAACAAGTATTCGTGGCATCTTTAGCATAAAGCCCTTGCCCGGGGGTAATAATACCGTGGTCTATAAGCTCAAAGCCTTTGCTCGAGGGTAATAATACCGTGGTCTCACGACCCTTGCCCCGGGGAAATAATACCGTGACTCAAGTATATTACAAGTTCCCCGTACCGAAGGTTTCTTATGAAACTGACAAGCATGATAACGCTAATGGATGTACCATGTATGATGAAGCATGAACTCTGATTTCTGTATATAGTTTGAACAAGAAAATGAATATCAATCTGTTTCTGCTATGAACTCTAATTTTTGAATCTGTTATGGACATCATTCATTTAAACCCTTTACTCTGTTATTATTTATTGGGCTTCTGCTCACTATTTATATTATGTATGTAGGTGAGCGGGAGCGTGACCAGGCCTAAGTTGTTGCATAAAGTGTTTTGAGTCAGCCAACCACTGTGTATCCCAAGGAGGTTCCTTTTTGAGGAGTCAAGTTTTGTGAACCTATTGAAGATGTTTTGTTGATTATTTTTGCTTATCTGTACGTTGGGTTACGTCCCTTATGACATTATATGTATGGCGATTTAAGTTTTCTAGAAGTTTGACATTATATAAGTTTAAAATTTATCTGTCTTATTTAGGTCTACACAGCTCTGTAGACCTTGCATTTTGTATAATTGCTTTTGCAGCTCCTTATATTTTGTTATTTTGTTAAGAGGACTTTGGTAATCCCAGGATTACTAGCCGGTTACGTCGCTAAACCTAAAGGGGCAGATTTGAGTCATGACACACTTCTTAATTACAACTTTAATTTTTTTTCCGTAACAAACAATAAGAAGATAATAATAATTTTTAAATTAATATTAAGTACAAAAAGTTAAATAAATTATTACAAAAATATTTTACATAAAATTTTACAATTAATTTCAAGTAAAATCCAAAAGAAAGTATTGCGCGTAACTAATATATCATGGACAATGTAAAAACAGTTATATATTTAAGTCTTAAAATAAATTATATAATGGTAAGATAAATCAAATTTTTACAAAATTTGAGTAAAAATTTCATATAATAGTGATATCACGTTATTATTGACATATGATATCACCAACCAACAGTAAAACAATATGTGAAGGGTGAACTCCACATGAAAATATAACTAACGCTCTAGTAATTTTTACATATATATAGTGAGATTAATTATATTTGCATATCAATAATGATGGATATTATCTTTATATTGAGATTTTTTCATAAAATTTTCATACATCACTATTGTTTTCATAAATTTAAAAATGCCCTTGACATTTTATTCTAAATATTATTTTTGTTTAAAATTTTATTTATATACATATATAAAAAAAAAATTCAAAAATCCAGGTGGGGACGTGACCCCTCTAAGCCCCATGTGAATTTGCCACTGTTGATGATTGGTAAAATATATGATAAATTATATTGACTTGCATTCAAGTTTAGAAAACGGATATAATAAATTTCACGATTTTAATATATATATATATATATATGTATATTAAATTTTTTTAAAATTTTAATCTATATAAGATGTAATCCAATTTTCATCAATACTTTTGAGGTTATATAGGTAAAAAATAATAATATTGCCAATTTTTTTATACAAAAATATATATGTGGGAGCCGAATAATTGGCAAAATCAGAAGTGCACGCTCTGATAGACAGATACTACTCGGCTTCATCCTGCACGATCAGAAGGCCGAATGCATTTGATAAGCCGAGTACCTATTGAACTGTGAAGCCGAGTACATAATAGAATAATGAGTGAAACGTGAGCCAGGCCCCGAGGCCCAGGAAACGAGTATAAATAAAGGAGCAACAGACAGAGAAAGGTATGTGAGAACTATTACACTTAACTTAAAATACAAGTAATCCAGAGAGTAGAGACTGACTTGTCCGTCGGAGTGCTAATTCCGGCACCCCCGATCGGAGTGTTGATTCCTTTTCAGGTGGCTAGTTGAAGATCACGAGCGTCCCCCAGGACCAGAAGAGTATTTCCGAACCACTTCTCCACAATTGGCGCCGTCTGTGGGAATACTCAAATACATCCATGGGGGGCATCACAAAAGACCCTCCGATAGTCACTGATGAAACCACGTAGAGAGATGACCTCACTCCAACAGCCATGCTTAGACCGGAGACTATCGCCGCACGACGCGCCTTGAACTTTGCCTCACCATCGACTTCGAAGCATGAGACAATGCAGGCGATCATAGAACAAGCAAAGCAAAATGAACAGAGGTTGGAGAACATGATCGCTGAGAACGAGCGTCTTCGTCAAGATTTGGCCTTAGAGGTGGCGAAGTCCAAACAAGCTGTATGCCTAGATCCCGAACGACCCCCGAGGATAGGTGGTCGACGACCTCGAGCCCAACAAGTCGACATTGATAGTGACTCCGACTCATTATCCCCGGAGCCCAAGAAGAAGAAGCGACCTGAAACTACCAGTTCTTTTGAAGAGAGTCCCCGTATAAGGCATAAGCGAAGAAGAAATAGTTCAGATAAAGAAGACCAACACGATCCCTTTGTACGACGGATTGCAAAGGCAGTGCTATCCAAGAAATTCAAAGCACCGTCATTCACCTTGTACGACGGTAAATCAGACCCCACCCATCACATCCGTCATTACAAGCAAGCCATGACGCTGCATGTAGATGACGAGGCTTTGATGTACAGAATATTTCCGAGCAGTTTGGGATCACTAGCTGTCAGGTGGTATTATAAACTAGAGCCAACTTCGATTAAAAGCTTCCACAAACTCCAAAAATCCTTCAGGGCAAGGTTTATCACTAATAAGGTCCAGCCAAAGCAGGCCGATTCCCTCTAGGCAATGCAGATTCAATCGAGAGAAACCCTTCGAGCCTACTCGGCGTGGTATTGGGAATGTTTCAATCTGGTAGACGATGCTTGCAATGACTCCATGGTCATCACCGCCTTCAAGATGCGGTTGCATCCCGACCGTGCCCTCCGCAGCTCTTTGACTTAATGGCACCCAAAATAGTTTGGTCGTTGATGAAGAAAGTTGAAGAATACTATAAAATAGAAGATGATGCCTTGCGGGTTAAAGTCGAAAATTTGACCAACAAGACGGCTCCTGCTAAAATTGCTCAGCCGTTAAATTCTGTAGCACCTCAGAGCGCTGAACCACGGCATCGGGCAAAACGAGATAAGAGACGGGATTCTCGCCGATCAAGCGACCAATACTCCTATCGAGCAAATAAACAGCTGCAAGTCGATAGCAGGCGCACAAGGCGCGCCGACAAGAAATATACTGAGTTGTCAGAGCCAATCAGCACAGTCATGTCCAAAATCCAACATCTTCCATTCTTCAAGTGGCCAAAAAAGATGGTGGGACCTCCCGACACTCGAAGACGGGATAGGTGGTGCGAGTATCACAAGGATCATGGCCATGAAACTGAGAGTTGTTATGCATTGAAGGATCACCTGGAGGAATTGGTACAGGATGGTTGGCTACAACAGTACGTCTAAAAGGGCAACTCAACCAAAACAATAGCCTTGAGACAGGATTCCCCTCCACTCGGCGTGATCCACATGATATACAACTTACCAATTTCATCCGTAGTGCATACAATTCAGTCGAATCTCAACCCTCAAAATCAACTCACTACGGCTAAACGGCCCCATGAAGCTGCAAGCATTTCTTTTAATGATTCAGATCTGGCCGGAGTGACACTTCCTCACATCGATCCCTTGGTAATTGAGTTACGTGTAAACCGATTCACCGTTGAGCGCGTACTCATTGATCCAGGGAGCACATAAGAGGTTATGTATTATAAGACATTCACCAAACTCGGCTTCTCCTAATCGGATCTCTCCCCGGCTCCTTATCCATTATTCGGCTTCAATGCCAATCCAGAATACCCATTGGGGAAAATCACATTACCAGTCCGAGCGGGCTCCCGAACAGTGGATGTGGAATTCTTTGTCGTCAGGCTGCCATTGCCGTATAATCTCATCATGGGGCGATCCTGGTTGCATGTTATGCAGGCCGTGCCAAGCACCTATCATCAGCTGCTACGCATCCCCACAGAACGCAGCATTGAGCAAATCCATGGCTCTCAGAAATCAGCACAAGCATGTTATCTCCTTGCTCAAAAGATGCCAAAGGAGTTGCAAGTGAACTCTATTGAGGTAACAGATTGCGAAAGCCTCGACGACGTTGGTTGGCTCCCAAATGAAAAGGCCACGGAAGACCTAGATCGAGTTGAAATCAACGACAACCCAGATAGGTTCTTCATGGTCAGTGCCTCCCTCAATCAAGTCGACCGAGAGGAGCTAATTTCCTTCATACTCGGCAACCTTGATATATTTGCGTGGACTCCATATGAGATTTCAGGTGTAGATCCGTCTGTTTTGCAACACCGTTTAAATGTTGACCCTAAGTGCAAGCCGATCATTCAGAAAAGCTGGCGATCAGCCGTAGAACACACTGCCGCAGTTGTTGAAGAGGTTGATCGGTTGCTTGACACTGGGGCAATCAGGGAAGTGACCTACCCTACATGGCTCTTTAATACTGTGGTTGTGAAGAAAAAGAATGGGACTTGGCGAGTCTGCATTGATTTCACAGACCTAAACAAAGCCTGCCCCAAAGATTATTTTCCTCTCTCAAGGATAGACCAACTGGTAGATGCTATAGCATGTCATTAGCGCATGAGCTTCCTCGATACCTACAGAGGCTACCATCAAATTGCCTTGCATCCGGAGGACCAAGACAAGACTACATTCCTCACCCCTAGAGGAACCTATTGTTACAAGGTTATGCCTTTTGGGTTGATAAATGTAGGAACAACTTACCAGAGACTTGTCACCACCATGTTCAAAGAGCAACTCGGCCACACTATGGAAATATACATTGACGACATGGTGGTCAAATCCAAGGAAGAGCAGAATTATATAGCCAATCTGGAGGAGACATTCGGCATTCTACGCAAATACAAAATGAAGTTGAATGCTTCCAAATGTGCGTTTGGGATCGGCACTGGTAAGTTATTGGGTTACATTGTCAACCACTGAGGAATCGAGGCCAACCCGAGGCAAATCACAGCAATCTTGGAACTCGGCTCCCCTCGTACGGTAAAAGAGGTTCAAAAGTTGATGGGGATGGCCGCCGTACTCAACAGGTTCATCAGTCAGTCTACAGATCGCTGCCGACACTTCTTCTATACACTACGACAAGGAAAGTCTTTTGAATGATCTGCCGAGTGCGAAGCCGCTTTCAACGGTCTCAAAACCTACCTTCGATCAGTTCCCCTCTTGATAACACCCTCAGCAGGCGACCCGTTCATCTTGTATCTGGCAGTTTCTGACTGGGCCGTTAGCACCGTACTAATTAAGAAAGAGCTGGGGGAGCAGAGACCAGTGTATTATGTGAGCAAGGCAATGGTCGACGCCAAAACACGCTACCTGTCGCTGGAGAAACTCATCCTAGCCTTAGTCATGGCGTCAAGAAAACTGATGCATTACTTCCAAGGGCACAGCATCGGGTGCTAATAGATTAACCCCTTCGATCAGTACTATGCAATGCGGAAGCATCAGGATGCGTTTCAAAGTGGGCTTTTGAACTCGGCCAGTACGACATTCAGTTTCTTCCTAGAACCTCAATCAAGGGGCAAGTGCTTGCTGACTTTGTAGCTGAATTTACCGGGGGTCTTGCCGATTTCAAGTCTGATGAAATTCGACCTAAGCCGAACTGGAGAATCTATGTTGGGGACATTTGGCAGTTGTACTGTGATGGATCACCCAATCAACGGGGCAGCGGTGCCGGAGTAGTAATCATGGCTCCCAACGGCGCAATAATTGAGCAGGCCGTCAAACTCGGCTTCAAAGCATCAAATAACGAGGCCGAATACGAAGCCCTTCTGGCCGGTTTGAGGAATGCACACCTTCTGGGTGCTCGACATTTGCTGGTATTTTGCTATTCAAAATTGGTGATCAATCAGCTAAAGGGGGAGTACGCAGCCAAAAATGACCGTATGGCGGCTTACATGAAATTGGCTAGCGCCTTGCTGGCCAAATTTGACCATCATGAATTAAATCAGATAACACGTGACCAGAACACACATGTAGATGCCCTAGCTTGCCTAGCCTCCGCCATCAACTTAGAGATTAAACGGATCATCGAAGTAGGTTTCATCCCGGAGTCGAGCATTGGCCCTTCGGAGGAAATCCATATCAATGTCATAGAATCTGAACCGAGTTAGATGGATCCCATTGCTGCATTCCTGTCTGCTGAATAGCTCCCAGAGGACAAGAAAGAAGCGCACAAGCTGCGAAACAAAGCCCTGCGATACTACTTGGATCCGCAAGGAAGGCTTTATAAAAAATCCCTCTATGGTCCATATTTGGAATGTGTGCACCCGGACAAAGTCAATAAGCTTCTGATTGAAATACATGAAGGCAGTTGTGGTGCCCATTCTGGCGAGCGGTCCTTGGCTCATCAAGCTGTGACACAAGGGTATTACTGGCCGACAATGAGAGCAGATGCCGAATGTTACGTAAAAAAGTGTGAACAGTGCAAAAAGTTCTCTCCTTTGACCCACCTGCCTACTGAAGAGCTAAGCTCCATAACCAGTCCTTGGTTGTTCGCCCAATGGGGACTTGATATCGTTGGACCATTGCCTCGTGCCCCGGGTAACAAGCAATTTTTGATTGTCGTGACAGATTATTTTACAAAATGGGTAGAAGCGGATGCACTAACGCACATTCGAGATACCGACGTTAAGCGTTTTGTTTGGAGAAACATCATCACACAATTCGGCATTCCAAGAGCACTTATCTCAGACAACGGCACCCAGTTCGATTGTGGCGTCTACTGAGAGTTGTGCAGTAAGTATGGTATCCGGCCTTACTTTTCCACGCCAGCTTATCCACAAAGCAACGGTCAGGCTGAAGCCTCTAACAAATCCATCTTGGACGACATCAAGAAGAGGCTAGACAAAGCTATAGGCAAATGGGTCAAAGAATTGCTGAGTGTGTTGTGGGCTCATCGAACTACGCTGAGGCGATCTACTAGGGAAACGCCGTTTGCTCTATGCTTTGGAACCCAGGCGATCATACCCCTGGAGATCGGCCGCCCAACCCTGAAATCTCAAGTTTTTGATATGGGCCGAAATGACATGATGCTGGCTTTGGATTTGATTCTGATCGAAGAACGAAGAGATCGTGCCCTTGTGTCCATGGCGCGGTACCAGCAGCAGCTTGCCAAGTCATATAATCAACGTGTTCAGCTGCGCCGCTACACACCGGGAGAGTTGGTCCTAAAGAAGGTACTTTCAGCTGCCAAGAAACCGGTTGATGGAAAATTGGGTCCAAACTGGGACGACCCCTATCAGATTGATTCGATCGCAGGAGTAGGGGCATATCGGCTCAAAGACATGTCAGGAAGGAGTCTGCCACGGCTTTGGAATTCCACGCATTTACGCAAATTTTATCATTGACCCGACTTGTGGGGCATGATACTTATTCTGAACAGTTCTCCATGTATATCTCATTTTCTGTAATGCAAAGATCCCTATTTACTCACTACAAAGTCCAGTCCAAGGTGTTCCAATAAAAGCCTCCGGATTCAGAGAGCTTTTTGTGGATATCATGATTGGCCAAGATAAGTCTCCGGATTCGGAGCCCCTTTGGTGCATGACACCTTAGGCTGACTAAGACTCCGGATTCGGAGCTCCATTGGTGTATGACACCTTTGGGCCAATTAAGACTCTGGATTCGGAGTGCCTTTCGTAGATATCATGATTGGCCAAGATAAGTCTCCGGATTCGGAGCCGCTTTGGTGCATGACACCTTTAGGCCGACTAAGACTCCAGATTCGAAGCCCCACTGGTGCATGACACCTTTGGGCCAATTAAAACTCCGAATTCGAAGCGCCCTTCGTGGATGTCACGATTGACCAAGATAAGTCTCCGGATTCGGAACCCCATTGGTGCATGACGCCTTTGGGCCAATTAAGACTCCGGATTCGGAGCGCCCTTCGTAGATGTCACGATTAGCCAAGATAAGTCTCCAGATTCGGAGCCCCAGTGGTGCTTGACGCCTTTGGGCCGATTAAGACTCCGGATTCGGAGCGCCCTTCGTAGATGTCACGATTGGCCAAGTCTCCGGATTCGGAGCCCCTTTGGTGCATGACACCTTTGGGCCAATTAAGACTCCGGATTCGGAGCGCCCTTTGTAGATGTCACGATTAGCCAAGATAAGTCTCCGGATTTGGAGCCCCTTTGGTGCATGACACCTTTGGGCCGACTAAGACTTCGGATTTGGAGCCCCGTTAGTGCATGACACATTTGGGCCAATTAAGACTCCGGATTCGGAACGCCCTTCGTGGATGTCACGATTAGCCAAGGTAAGACTCTGGATTCGAAGCCCCATTAGTACATGACACCGTCGAGCCTGGGCCGAATGAGGCGCCGAATTCCTAGAGTCGTATCCATATGTTTGGGCCAAATTCGTGGCACCTTGCGCAATTTACGTTTCGGCCAACTAAGTATACTTTCATGGTCATGGTCATTTTGTCAAACAAGTATAATTTCATACTATCATAGTTAGAATAAAAAGATCATAATATCATGATTAAATCCACTCATAAAATAGTTGGTACAACAATAAAAGCATTCCGACAAATATATGTCCTCATTAAACTACTTTCGAATACATTATTAATTAAACAATAAATAAATACAAAATGTATTTATTTTTACATGAAAGTTTATGCGGTGCCACCTTCTTCGTCACTCTTCTCTATCTCATACGCGTTGAAGGGAAGATTGCGGTGATGATATAACGGTGAAGCTGACCGAACACCTGCTGCACTGAGGATATCCGTAGCCTTCAGTGCCTCGATCTATCCATGCTGAAATCCCCAATTTTCTTATCGGCAGACCTCATCAGCGAGATTTTCCCTGGTTTTTTCTATTCCGACCTTCCGCCCGTCATGGAAGCCTTTTTCGTAAACCCTACCCTTGGCGAACTCAATTGCAAACATGCTAGCCGTATCCCGATCAGCGATCGCATGACCTATTAGCCGTTGTGTCACCCTTTCTTCCACGATCGGGTTAGACTTTCCGGCCGACTGCTCTCTACCAGCCTTGACCTTTCTCAGCTCATGCTCGGCCTTCTCCGCGTGAGCTTCTAGGCTTCGAATGCGTTCGTTCCTCTACTCTATCTCCCGTCGAGCAGCACGAAGACGTATATCAATTTCGTAGGAGCTGTACAGTCCCTTCACCGCCTCGTGAATACCCTCTCGGAACACTTCGAAGTCTCGTCGACCAACCATCGACTGCTGAACTTCTGGCGAAAAAATTTGTTGGGCAAATTCTACTACCACATTTGGATCTCGGATGATTGAATCCGCCTCCGTCATCGGTTTGTTATCGACAAACACTGCAAAGCTCAATGGGCGTGGTGGCCCACTGGCTTCGCTGAGCGGATGAGGGGAACTGCCCTATTGGCGTTTCTCCCTTCTAGGTGACCTGCTTTGTCGACGAGGAGAATGACGCCTCTCATGCTCAGCAGATGCTCTAGGCCCCGTTCGGGGAAGTTCGCCACCTTGATTCATCGAGTCCAGCTCTGCCAGTGTCTTGCCTTCGCTTTTGCTATTGAAAAATAATCTACTAGATATTCACCCTTCGCTATAGGGTTGAGTTTTCTTTAGTTCCTTATACAGGGTTGAGTTTTGTTTGGACACAACCCCCTCTCTAAATAATTCATGGGCGCACCGCATTCCCGAGGCGACCTCATTAATGCACGCATTCTATAAGCCGCCGACTTTCGGCTTTCCAGCTTCACCCCCAACCAGGGTAAATCCCCCAATTCAAACGATCAATGGCTCTCTCCTCGAGTCGGCCAAATCCTATTCGACTTATGAAGCTCATGCACCGGTCAAGGCGGATGATTAACTGATTGGCCAAGTATTTAAACCCAATGCCGATCGATTTATGCCTGACCCATTCCATGAACGAAGTCCTATTAAACATGGCTCATGCCGGGCAAGGGCAGATTTATTAATCTGATCGGCCAAGTATTTAAACCCAATGCCGATCAATTTATGCCATAGCCATTCCATGAACGAGTCCTATTCGACTTATGAAGCTCATACACTGGTTGGGGCAAGGGCAAATTTATTAATCTAATCGGCCAAGTATTTAAACCCAATGCCGATCGATTTATGTCATAGCCATTCCATGAACGAGTCCTATTCGGCTTATGAAGCTCATGCACTGGCTGGGCAAGGACAGATTTATTAATTTAATCGGCCTAATATTTAAACCTAATGTCGATCGATTTACACCACAACCAATCCATGAACGAGTCCTATTCGGCTTATGAAGCTCATGCACTGGCTGGGCAAGGGCAGATTTATTAATCTAATCGGCCCAGTATTTAAACCCAATGCCGATTGATTTATGCCACAGCCATTCCATGAACGAGTCCTATTCGGCTTATGAAGCTCATGCACTAGCTGGGCAAGGGCAGATTTATGCCGAAAGGATTGTTCATATCTACGGCAAGGGCAGATTCCTTAAATCTAAATCATGAATATCTCCAAACTTTTGAATCATCCATCTTTTTGATAGAATAATTGTCTATTCATTCAATTAAGTACAGGAATAACACAAAACAAGGAAAAATTTCATTGAATAACACAAAACAAGGGAAAATTTCATTGATAAACTGAGTACAGACAGAGTATCACTTTATACATGAAGATCACCCTGAGTAAAAATAAAATACATTGAAATTTCTAGGCAAAAACAACTAGTGTGGCATCCTAAGGGTCCTCAGGGTTAGACTCCATCGGCTCGATGTCCACTTGCTCATATGGAATTGGCATTGCCAATGTCACATTTGCAGCAGCAAGGGCTTTGAGCCAGCCATTCTTGAATCCCTGGTTTTCAAATTTAGGAGCTTCCTCCGCGTAGCTTTAATGGGCGGCGTCTTGCCTGGCCTCGTATGCCTTGGAAGTCTTGGAGTCGGCTTTTTCTTTTGCCTTCTTCAATTCTTCCAATTCGTTCTCCAGCTTGACAACCACCTCTTGGGCTGACTTCAGCACTTCATCGCTAGCGTTTGCCCTCTGCTCGGTGACCAATCTCTGCTCTTCAGCATTTTTTGCTCTCTCTATTTCGGCCTCCACCCTTGCACTCTCCATCGTCGCCCTTGCCGCCTCAAAGTTGGCCCTACTTCTTTCGCCCTCCACCTCCGATCTTAAACATCCTATTTCTTCGACGGCCTCGTGCTGACGTCACCCTATCTCGGCTATCCTGTCAACTGTCTGTAAAACAGAATGTTTAAACCAAAACAAATATACGTAGAAACTCAAAAGATAAGATCAAGATACATACCAGAAGAGCTGTCTGAGTAGCCAATGTAATTGCTAACATGTCCGGCTCCGAGCGGAAAGTCGCCTTGGCAGCCGGCAACGAGACTGACGAAGCCAGGCTCAACGCTATGGTTGGGTCTTTCATAGCCGATGTGTCAGAGGAGATCGGCACGTTTTTTATCTTCGGCTGAACCACAAAAGGAACAATCACGTCCGACTCCTCCAAGCGCGGCCTTTTTTCGACAGGAATTTCTTTAGAAACAGCCTCAAAATCGGCGAGTCACTTTTCCCTACCCTTATCGACCTTTGGAGTCAAACTTTCAATTGACTGTTCCGTCTCAACAGAAACAATTTGAGCCGTTTCAACAACGGCAACCTTCTTGGATGATTTAGGGAAGGCAACTTTAGAAGTAATGGCCTCGGCCTTCTGACGGGCGGCCAAACGCTCAGCATTCTTTTTTCGTGCCAGCTGAGAAAGAGATTCCTTCGCCATACCCTCGGAATAGAAGCTAGGCAGATCTTCTAAGCCAGTAAAAATATCTCCAAAGGAAAACTCCCCCCGACTCGAAATGGACGGCGAGTTAGGCTGATTAAGACCAGCTGCTTCAAACGCTGATTTTAGAGCCTCATCGGCCTTCGCAGCGAACTCTCTCGTTCGTTCGGCAACTACCTCGACCACCAGCTCTACCTTTCGCTCTAAATCAGATGCTTCAAAACTAATTTGCCTAAGGGTCTTGAAGCTGGGGAAGACAAGAGTCGTAAGATGTTGTTCGCCGGTTGGGATCGGAATGTCGTCCACCGCCGAGAACGTAGTATGAGTAGGCTCGTATCACAAGAGTATATGGGCGGCTCTCCCTTGCTTCTGTATGTTTGGACGGCCACAATACTTGAGTGCAATCTTAATTTCAACAAGGACCGCCTTGTCGGCTGAAGTCAAAATCTTCTTCAACTTATTGCCTGCATAAACAAAGGATTAGACTAGTAGAAAAAGCCGAGTAAAAAGAAAGATCAATAAAAACGAGGAGTTACACGGCAACCTGGTTCACCCCTCTGTCTGGGTATAGGGTCTAGGCGATCTTCGCCTTCGCCGAATTCCCAGTTGTCTCGGACATTGACCATCACATCATCAACTCGTTTGCCAGAGCTGACAAGCATAGTTACCAAGTGATGGTCAGTGTCCTTCGCCCTGAGAAAGTAGCGCCCGTGCCGACCGGAGGATTTGGCTAAAGCATAGCAGTGCCGAATGGCCGGAATGCCAAGGTTGATCCCAAGGCGACGGTTCAACTCTACAATTCCCATGATGATTCGAAAAAAATTCACATTGGATTGGGAAGGAATCAGACCCCAATGGCGGAGAACGGCCCTAAGAAATGGGTGTAGGGAAAAACGGACTCCGCCCTCCGCAATGGATAGGAGAGGAAAGATGGTTGTATTTTGATCTTCCCTCTCCATATCCAGAGTATTGTCGGTCACTAGAGATAGGTGGACATCATCAGGGATAGAAAAGTGTCGTCGGAACCCCGAAATACGACCCTCGGAAAGGAGGTCTTTCAAGTGCTTAGCCATTCTAGTGAAGACTCAAGGGTATGCCAAATCTAAAATAAAACACGGAAAATAGGATTGCAAAGAAGAGAAGAAAACTTACAAGAGGCAAGGGAGACAAGGATAAACGGGGAGAAGTTGCAGAAGACGCGAGTCAGAGAAGGGGTATCGACTGGCAATCCAGGAGGCTCAAATATTTGAAAAAGCATGCATTCGAAAGGACTGGAGTTTCAAATCGTAATAAATGTGAGAGATTCACGAATGAAGCGGGAAAGTATAATGATGACTGAAAGGCGTGTGTATTCTGACTTTCACATTGGGATAGGTGAAGCCGCCTAACTTTTGATTCTCTTGACTTTTCAGAATTCGAAACCAAACACACCCAATAACTACCGTTAATGGGGAGTTTGGGGGGCAATTGTGGGAGCCAAATAATTGGTAAAATCAGAAGCGCACGCTCTGATAGATAGATACTACTTGGCTCCATCCTGCATGATCAGAAGGCCGAATGCATTTGATAGCGCGAGTATCTATGGAACTGTGAAGTCGAGTAAATAATAGAATAATGAGTGAAAAGTGGGCTAGGCCCCGAGGCCCAGGAAACGAGTATAAATAAAGGAGCAACAGACGAAGAAAGGTATGTGAGAACTATTATACTTAACTTAAAATACAAGCAATCCAGGGAGTAGAGACTAACTTGCCTGTCGGAGTGCTAATTCCGGCACCCTCGACCGGAGTGTTGATTTCTTTTTAGGTGGCTAGCTGAGGATCACGAGCGTCTCCCAAGATCAGAAGAGTATTTCCGAACCACTTCTCCACAATACATTTTATATTGTTTATTTTTATATTTTCGCATCATTTGGATTAATTTTTGTTGATTTAACTTTACTAAAAGTAAAATTATAATAATTATGTTAAAATTATGAGATTTACTTGAGGAAGTTCATTTTAATTAGAGATGTAAGAACATTTGAAAAAATAGACTAAATCGATTGAACAGGATCGAACTAACCATATTTAGTTTTTTTTTTAATAAGAATCTGTCTGTTCAGTCTTTTAATTTAATTTTTTTCAATTTTCAATTTGATATTAGTTTGAACACCTTATGCACTGAACTAACCCAAAATTGACCTTTTCAACATATATTGTATTTATCATGTATAATTTAATAATATAATAATAATAATAAGTATAATAAATTATTAATCTCAATTAGATAACATTATCATCCCTATAACCTAAGTTAGGATACCCTTATTATATAATCTTTAACTCTAACGCGCTATTTTTGAAACCTTAATATTTATCATTATTTTTATTTTTGTTTTTGTTAATTTATAAACTATAAAGTATTTGTCAAATTTATGGATTTGATAGGTTTGAAATAGTTGACAAATGACTAATTTAATATTTTATATAAATGCGGGACTATACTAAAAAATGACATAAATTTCAAAGATTCAAACCGATTAAACCGTATCAAATAAGACAATTTTAATTGGTACAATTTGGTGTTATTTGATTAGAGAAATAATCTGTATCAATACTCAAAATAATAAAATTCACATTATTAATTGGGTAAAATTTTTTACTTAATAGCGTTACATCCTTAATAGTAATTTAACCTAAAAATTATTACATGTGTGGGTGTGTTTGGTGATAATATGATGTGTCTAATTTTAATTGACTATGTAAAGAATAAATTTGAATGAAAAATAGTTCTATTTTTGCACAAAGGACAAACTTGATATTTTATCTTTTTTAAAAAGGACGGTTGGTTAAGGAAATGGAAGGAATAGTGTGAATATTGTCACGTTATTAAATAAATAATTAAATATTTTATACAAATATAAAATTTATATTTTTATAAATTTCATACTTATAAAAGTATTTAATCATTTATTTAATAAAAAATTTAGAGCTAATTTGGCATGATCTATAAAAGATAAAAGGGTAAATTACATATACCCCTTGAGGTTTGGCTAAATTATAAATATCCCTTAAGATTTGAGAAATTACAAATTCTCCTATGAATGTTATATTTGCATAACAAATTAGAAAGTAATTTGTTATGAAATTTAAACCTCAGAGAGCAAATTGTTATGAAAATACAAGCCTTAGGGGGCAGGATGTAATTTCTGAAACCTCAGCGGGGTATTTGTAATTTAGCCAAACCTCAAGGGAGGTACATGTAATTTGCCCAAGATAAAAAGGCAAAAAGTTATTAAAAAAGTCAAAAAGTTATCACTATTCAAAAAAATATATATATATATAAAAAAATCAAATTTATACTAAAAAAAGTACAAGTCAACTTTTGTATTGAAGTGATTGTGCTGTCTGCAGTGATGGTACAAATTAAACAAGCAGATGCACTTCTCATGATACACAAGACAATGTTGTTCGGCTTGTGGGGGAGCCATCATGTGTCCCGTTTTGATAATTTGAACTATTCAATGTGTAGAACTCGTTGAGTTCTATATGCTTGTAAAAAATCACATTGATCGGATATCGATAACTATATGATCAAATCAGTTTTGTATAAAAAAAAAAATTGACGGTGAAGAAATTAATGATTAACAAAAAAATTAATCTGATCAGATAGCTAGCAATATCCGATCAATGTGATTTTTTATAGGCATAAGTACTTGACGATTTCTACACATTCAACAGTTCAAATTATCAAGACAAAACCCGTGATGGGCCCCCACAAGCTGAACAGTACTGTCCAATCCGATCTCGGACTGGAGGCAAGTTGCTCCTATACATCTATGCTGCCCACCGTACTGGCTTCATGGTACAATCACTGTCAGTACGATTGTAAGTATTAGGGGGTAATATGGTAATTTTTCTATTTTATACACTAATTTAATGCACATTTTTTCGTAAAAAGTCAAAAAAATCCCAAACAATCATATTTTTTTCTCTACTTTTTTATCCAAAAATTCAAAAAAATACACTTATTTAGAGGTTGTTTGGAGTGTTCTAAATAAGTACACTTTTTGACTTTTTAGACTAAAAAGTTGAGGAAAAAATATGATTTTTGGGATAACTTTTTGACTTTTTATGAAAAAATGTGTATTAAAAAATTGTATAAATTATTATATAGGAGAAGTTTGGGCAGAGTAGACAGTACGGTGGGCAGAGTAGTGTATAGAAGAAGCTTGCCTCCTTGTCGGGCATTGAATTGGACGGTGTTGTTCGGTTCATGGAGGCCACTACGAGTTCCGTTTTGTTAATCAGAACCGTTCAATGTGCAGAACTCGTTGAGTACTATATATTTGTAAAAAGATCATGTTAATCGAATATTGATAGTTATCTGATCGGATTAGTTTTTTGTTAATCGTTAACTATAACACCATCAATTTTTTATATAAAATTGATTTGATTATGTAGTTAGCGATATTCAATCAACGTGATTTTTTACGGGCATATATTACTCAACGAGTTTTACACATTAAACAATTCAGATTATCAAAACAGGACCCGTGATAGGCCCCCACGAGCCGGACAGCACCGTCTTATTTGCTTCTCCGCTGGTTCCCTTTGTACAAACGATGAGCAGCTAAAGTACAATTCACATGATATGTGAGTTGTATTTTTTTTTTTGTAAAATTAATTTTTTTATAATTTTTTAATAAATAGTAATATTTTTTTAATTTTTCAAATAATTTTTTAACTTTTTTTAAGACATGTGAAACCAGTTCTCAATTCAACCCAAATAACCATCTAAAATTTGTAACAATTTTTAATTCTCACTTAACTTATTGTCAGTCAAAGTACAGAAAGGCAGTGATGTTGTCAGAGTAAGCCCAATCCATGGGACTGCAATGCAAGAAGATAACTATCTGTCGAATTGGGAGTTCTTCTTTATCTTTAATTTATTTGCCCATTTGTGTTACATTATGGATTTATTTTTATAATCTGAACCGTTCATATTGTAGGGTTTGTTGAGTACTACATGCCTACCAAAATTCATATTAATCGGATATCAATAACTATATGATTGATAACCAAAAAAATAAACAAGAAGTTTTTCTTTTGAAAAATAGTATAAAAATATGCAATTCGATCATATAGTTATTGATATCCGATTAATATGATTTTTGGTAGGCATGTAGTACTCAACAAACCCTACAATATGAACGGTTCAGATTATAAAAATAAATCCATAATGTAACACAAAATGGGGCACAACAGTAACTGCTGTGCCAAAGGCACAGCAGTAACCCCAATTTCCAATCCATGTGATCTCATCACGTTGGGCTCATATGCGACAACTTCAAGAGAGTCTGCTGTAATATTTTGGCCCATTTTGACAATTAAAAAAAATTAATTTATTAATTGATTTATGTTATATTATTATTTTATTATTTTATATATTTTTAAAAAATATAAAAAATTAATTTTTTTTCTTTTACTTTTTCAAATAGACATTTGTAATCTTTTCTGCTCCTTGTAATTGATCAACATTTGCATTTAACTTCATTCGCTTTCAATCAAATTTTATTTCTCTATGTTCAATAATACTAAACAAACTTAATTTTTTAATTTTGAATCTCCAAATTATGAAGTCATTTCAATCTTTATCTTCAAGAAAGAGAAATCTAAATAAATTGGCTATAATAATTATAATTTTACATTATTTAAAATGGTTCTTCATATTGAGCAATATTTTTTAATGCCATTTGATCACAAAATTCATATTGAATAGTTAAAATTAATATTATTTTAAAAATTAAGAATTTAAATTAAAATAATTTTAAATATATATATATATATATTTAATTTGTTACTGACATCACTTAAAATTGTTGTTGGATAAATAAATGAGCAATGCTAGGTATCATAAAAAAATTTTCATGAAAATGATTATGAAATATTTATGATCTTTGGATTACACTTAAAATAAAACACTACACATTAATCAAGATAATTCAAGAATCATAAATCTTTCATAATTATTTTCATAAATTTTTTTTCATGATCTCTAATTTTTTCCTAAATAAATTCATGACAAAGCGACAAGCCCTAATAATTTTCTCAACAAATCCGCCCGTACGGGCCATACATGTCCCATCTCAACCTCATTGGTGTTATCAACTGATGTCTCATGTGAGCTCGCCGCAGGGTATCCAAATCCCAATCCTTTATCTTCTGACAACACTGCGTACCAACTAAAAAGCGACGGAACATTGTACCACCATGTGCACGTTAGAGAAGCGCGGCAACATCTTCTTCTTGACTCTCACCGGCGACGATGAGCATCCCCTGAACCCTACCCTCATCGGCTCGCTCCGATCGGCTCTGCGCGAAGCACGCGAGCAATCGACTCGCGGCTCGGCTCTCATCACCACCGCCCGCGGCAAGTTCTTCTCCAACGGTTTCGACCTCGCCTGGGCCCAAGCCGGCGGCTCCCCTTCCGCCGCCCGTGATCGGCTCCACCACATGGTCGTTTTATTCAAGCCGGTGGTGGCGGACTTGATCTCCCTCCCGATGCCGACGATCGCCGCCGTGACCGGCCACGCCGCCGCCGCGGGGATGTTGCTTGCGATGAGCCACGACTACGTGCTCACGAGGAGTGATAGAGGCGTGCTGTACATGAGCGAGCTGGACATAGGGATGACTTTTCCGGACTACTTCACGGCGATGGTGAGGTCGAAGGTGGGATCTTCGGCGGCGCGTAGGGATGTGTTGTTGAAAGCGTCGAAGGTGAGGGCGGCGGAGGCGGTGGCGATGGGGATCGTTGACTCGGCGCACGATAGCGCGGAGGGGGTGGTGGAGGCTGCGGTGCGCCTGGGGGAGGAGTTGACCAAGAAGAAATGGGATGGAGAGGTGTATGGGGAAATAAGGAAATCACTATATCCAGAGCTATGTGGCATCCTAGGATTGGCTGATAAAGTTGTAACAGCTTCTTCAAAGCTTTGAAGTATGAAAATTGTTTCCGATGATTCATGAAATTGCTTTGGGGAAATTTGGTTACAAAGTGTGATTGTGACCCAATTTTGGAAGTGGTTTATTAGAATGAAGTGAAAATAAAGAATAATGCTATATGTATGAATTAGTACATTTGTTAATGTATCAATTGATGATGTGATATAATTTAAGATATTTTTGATATTTATAATTTGTATAATAACAATAATATCATATTGATATACTAATTAATGTATTAATTGGTGTATGTAATACCACTCGAAAATAAAAGGCACATTTTGGGCAAGGGATGTATAACAACCCATGGTTTGTATTGTTAGATCAGGGAACAAATTTGAGTTGTTTGTCACATGCATTAGATTGACCCTTTCTTTGTTTGATTTCATGCAAGCATTTGCCCTAACCTATGATGGTAATTAGAATCAAGTGAAGACTGGATCACAGTACATTATTAGAGTGAATTTAGAGACTCGAAAAAAAATAAAAAAATAAAAAAATAAAAAACAGGGGTTTAAATTTTGAATCAGAAAGTGAAAGTGTTGCTAAGATTAAACTAGTGTAGAATTTGAATCACTTATTTTTGATTATGGGTAGTATTCTGGTAAAATTTTATGAATATTTAGCATGACTAATATTATTTTCCATGACATTGAATTACAATCATTGAAGGGGGGCACAGGGCATTCCAACATAGTTTTATTTTTAATTTTTTTATTTAACACAAGTTGTTTTACACAAAATTCTTAAATTTAGATTTAAGCCTTGTTTGGCATCTACTATATAATCCATCTTTTTATCTTTTTATCTTTTTTCCATCACATCACCTCTCTACTTTTTTGCACATCTTTTCGTAAAAAGACAAAAAGTACACTTTTTTAGGACACCCCAAACCAACCCTTAGTTTTATACTTAATTTTCAAATTCAAGATTTCCTGAATTCGTATTTAAAACACTTAAGAGTTGAAGTCTTGTTTCAATAAAATCATTTAAAATACAAATTGCTCCCATAATTTTAAAAATTATAAATACTCTTTTTTTTATGAGAATTTGTCTTTTAACTTAGTTAACTTAAAAAATAAAATTCCTTAACTTCCCTTCTATACAAAATGATATTATCAAAAATTATTAATTAAAATATATTGTTGACATCGTTAAAACTGTTAATGAAATAATGACTAATTAATAAATGAGGTAATTTGTTTTATAATTAAAATTTTTAAGAGATGAGATGCAATTTAGTACCATAAGTGACCAAATTTTAAACAAATCTTAGAGAATACATATTTGTAACTTATCTAAATTTTTATATAAAAATATGGGCTAATTATGGGCTTATTGTAATTCATTTATTTAAGGGTTTTTTACTGGCCGGTCCTGAGTTTTGCACTTATTCCCCTCTTAGTCCTGAGTTTTGATCTTGTGCACCAACAGGTCCTGAGTCTTTTTTTTTGGTACCGTTTTACCCCTCCCCTGTTCTGGCGCGTTTCTATTTGGATTTTCCATCAAAATATTGTGTTTGTGATTTAGATTTGTGTGGAACTTCACGATTTGCTACTGTATTATTGTGGAGCTTTGTGATTTTTGATTTCGCGCTTGGTCAATCTTCGCGATTTGTGATTTGCGATTGCGTGCTTGGTAATTCTTCTTATTTGCGATTTCGCGTTTGGTGTATAGTTACATTTTCTGATTTGCGATGTTGTGGAGTTAGGTCGACTGGTATGTTTGATTTTGATTTCAATTTCAATGTTTTGGTTCTTTTTAGTTTGAGTTGGTGATTTTAATTTTGTGGTGATATTGTTGTTACTCTGTTGTTTCTGTTGCGATTGAATTTGTGTTTTGATCATGATATTGAAAGTTTTGAGATATGTATTTGTTGATTGAATTTTAGATTTTTATTTTTTTTGGTAACGAAATTGTGTTAATTGAACACAGGTGTTGGTTTGTTATTTTATACAGTGACAATTTTATCACTGTGTATTTTGGGGGTGATGTTGGATTAACTTTTTCAATAATGATAAATTTATGAGTGAGTATGGGAATAGGAGATGAAAAGGTTGCATAATGTAATGGTAAGATTCAAATTGAGTTACCATGTCTAATAAGTGTAAGCCTTATTCACTGTTCTTGGTCTTTGGTGGTGTTAACTGTTAAAGTTATCAGTGTTGGTTTTTGGATGTGTTTGAGTTGGTTGATAATTTTATCACTGTATTTGATTTTGTTTTAGGGTGTTTGAGTTGTTTGCTGAAATGTAATTGTTGTTTGTTACAGGATTTATAGTGATGGAGAATTGTTTGTTTCTTATGTGCAAGTTTAGAGATGTGACATTGGTTATCAAGTATAATGATGGATTTAATTTCAAGGATTTAGTATATAAATTGTATGCAAAGTGGAGTGAGTTAGTTGATAGTTCTTTGAATATATCGTATTCAACGCTTGGACATTCTTCTTGTGGTCTACAAAGTGAAGAGGATTTGGAGGTTATGGTTGGACTGACACTTTCTTGTGATATTCATCGTATTGATGTTTTTGTAAAGTGTTGTTCTTTGGGTGAAGGTTATATGATTTGTGATGGTGAAGCTAGTAGTAGTAGTGTTGTTTGTGAAACTAATTTTTTGCCTTCATTTTATTCAAATCAACAGAAACCTTTACTCTCCGATAGGTGGTTAATTGTATGAAAGGAGTGGGACAAAGGTTTGCTCAAGGAGTTGTTGAATTTCGAGATGCGTTGTGAAAGTATTATATTCATTCCAGTTTTAATTTTGATTTTGTTAAGAATGATAAGGATTGTGTCACTGTTCATTGTAAGAGAAGGGCTGATTTGGGGTGTTTATGGAGCGTGCATGCTAGAGTGGAAAATTATAGTAAAGCTTTTGTTATTAAACAATTTGATGATGTTCATACTTGTGGATCTTCTTTTCGTACAATTAAGCATGCTAGGATGACTTCAAGTATGAATGGTGGGCTAATTTCAAGTGGTATTCGTTATAAGGCTTTGACATCGATTAGTGAGGTGGTTTATGATTTCAAGGACTATTATGGAACAGAAGTTTCTTATCGGCGAGCTTGGATGGGTGTTGAAAAAGCAAGGGGTGTTGTTTTTGGTGACTATTTATCATCATTTGACGATTTTCGTTGGTATGTTGATGCCGCTAATGCTTGCAATCCGGGGAGTATTTTTTATATGGAATTTGATATTGATAGTAAAGGAAGACATTTCAAATACTTGTTTTTCGCTTTTGAGGCATGTATTCATGATTTCAAGTATTGTAGGTCTATGTTGATGCTTGATGGAACTTTCTTGAAAGGAAGACACAAAGGTTGTTTATTGGTTACTACTGCAAAAGATGGTAACCATGGTATATTCTGTATCTATTTGTTATTATTATTAAAACAGTGATAATTCTATCATTTTTGTTACTGGAGAGTGTTGATTATTGAGTACGGTCAATCTATTAGTGATAAATTTATGCTGTGTACTTTTGTTAAATTTTTATATTTATACAGTGATAAATTTATCTGTGGCTGGTGCTATATGTTATATACTTTGTGGTTTGATTTTCTTTTTGTAATTTTTTTATTTGTTATTGATAACGTGTATATATATATATTTGTAGGTTTATATCCGTTATGTTTTGCTATTGTTGATAGTGAAAGTTATGACAGTTGGCATTGGTTCTTGTCAAAGTTATTAGGTATTTTGACTCTGGAGAGGGATATTGCGTTTGTTACTGATCGATATGGAGCTTTGCTGAAAGCTTTAGCTGAGGTCTTTCCATTTTCTTCTCATTCTTTTTGTCTAATGCATTTGAAGACAAACTTGAAGACTTATTTGTCAGTGAAAAGTCGTGAATCTAAAGAGTATTTGCTTACTTTTTTTAGTAGATGTGCATATGCTCCTACTATTGAGTTGTTTAATGAGCTATTTGAAGAATTTAAGGGTCGTTGTAGTCATAGTATTGAGAAGTTTCATGAGGATTTTCCTAATGAGTGTTGGTGTAACGCTTATTTTCAAGGCAAGAGGTATGGTGAAATGTGCACAAATACTGCGGAATCTTTTAATTCATGGATTAGGGATGAACGCCATTTGTTTTCAACTAGTCTTGTTGATGCTATATGGGTGAAACTAATGGAGCAATTTTCAAGAAGAAGAGAAGTTGGGAATAAGTGGAATTATATTGTTTGTCCTTTTGTAGAGAAAAAGTTTGAAGAAACTTTTAATGATACAAAAGCATGGATAGTTAAGAAATGTAGCGATGACATTTATGAAATCCAATTGGATCATTCAGTTATGGTTGATATTGGGAAACATTGTTGTTCTTGTCGATTGTGGGAAATTGATTCTTTTCCTTGCAAATATGGTTTTTATGCTATAAAGAGGAGTGAGAAGGATCTGAACTGCTTTCTTGATGATTACTACCGTGTTAGTAGTTATTGTGATTCTTATTCACATTCTATCTATCCAGTTCCTAGTATGTGGAAGCCAAATGTAGTTGTTGATGATGACGTTGTTTTACCTCCTCTTTGTAAGAGACCAGCTGGACGTCCAAGAATGGAGAGAATACCTTCTAAGGGCGAAATCAAGAGAATTAGATGCAGTAGGTGTGGAAAGATGGGAACTCAAAATTGGAAGACATGTAAAGAAGCTTTGCTTTAGTTGTATTGATTTTAATTAAATTATTTTGTTTGAGAGTTGAGAGGTGTTACTTGCATTGAATGATTGAGTATTTTTGGATAGATGTATCATTTTGGTACTCACATTGAATGATTGAGGAATTTGTTGATCAGAAATTATATTTTTTGCTGATATTTTTACAAGATTAAGTTTCACAGAGTTATGTTATTTGATTTGGGTTAAATGTAGTTAATGTTTTTGGTGTTTTATAAAGTGATAAATTTATCACTGGTTGGTTTGGACAAGTTGATGGATTATTTTTTTGTAAGAATGATAAATTTACCATTAATGTGGTTCCTGAATTTTGTTATTTTGAAGAATGATAAATTTACCATTTATTGTGTGAGAAGAGTTGATGGTTTATTACATTTATGTTAGTGGTTAATAAATATATCACTGTCATATCCAAGCAAATGTTCTTTTCTACAGTGATAAATTTATCATTGTCTGGAGTTATCTAGTTTTCTCAGGAAAAATTTCCACAATACAAAGGTGTAGATCAAATCTCTAGAATACATAATTGCATATCTGCTGTGTTAATTATTTTAAAAAGCAAAAAATTTTAGATCAACTACCATGTTTATCTGGTTTAGCAACAAGTTCTCAGTCTGCATACTATTTTGTGGTCACTCAGAAGCTAGCTTTGGATGTTTGAGTTGTTTAACTGAAGTATCAAATGGTTTTGATTATTCAGAAATCACCAAGGATGACATGTTCTTACATTCATTCTCAAAGTTGGGAATATCTACAAATTGTAACAGTATTTTAATTTTCAATTTGGACAATGTAATAGTGCTTGTGTTTTAATTTTCAATTAGGTAAATTTTTTATTATTTTTTATAGTGTTTTGTTTACTTGAATTGGGGAAAAAGAGAGAGAGAGAGAGAGAGAGAGAGAGAGAGAGAGAGAGTCGCTGGTTTTTTTGTTTGAACAGTGGTAAATTTATCAGTGTTCACAGTGATAATTTTGTTGAAATAGTGATAAATTTATTAGAATAAACAAAAAACTATAAAAAATAAATTTATCAGTATAGTAACTCCAAACCTGTTATTAACTTTTAAATTCAACACAAATACTCAGATTAGAATCAATATTTTGAGTGAAATTTGGATAACAAGACTGATATGAAAAGCCAGGTCTGGTAACAATATGGCTAAAAAAGACTGAATGTTTCATTGAAGCAAATTTGAGATTGTAACATGCAAGCACTGTCCATAACTTCGACATTGTAACAACCAAGCACTGTCCATAACTTTGACATTGTAACAACAAAGCATTGTAATATTCATTAGAGGAAAGTAAGAACCAAAATCATCAAAATACAGGAAACACTGTAACAAGCAAACAAGCAAAATGTATGAAGTATTGACATTCTAACAACGAAATGAATCAGTGTTTCCTTTTGTTTTCTTCTATTCCAGATCTGTTGATTATTGCAGAGGCAAGTCATCAATGTTTTCATCAGGTATTTGTCGTTGAGCACCTTGTTGGTTAGTCAAGAAGATAGTTAACATATCAGCTCTCAACTGATTGCATTCTTCCTTGGAAAAACTAGGCATTATGTTGTTATTGGAAGCATATTGCTTGATGATATAGCAAACAAGGATTCCACAATCAAGCCTGCAAAAACATTTTGAAAACAAATTATTATAATTTGGTTTCATTGCTTTTTTTTTTCAATAACAGTGTTTTGTTATTGATAAACTTACGATGTGTCTTCTTGTTGTGGGCTGTTGATGACGCTCTCTGTCTGCCGTTGAAATTTATCAAGGTCAATGAGAGTTGGGTTCTCATCCTTTATGTATTTTTCAATAATGTCTCTCTGCAACATATACATTTATATAATTGTTCTATTAGAAAGTCAGTTGAAACAATTAATGAGAAACCATGGATTTAAAGAATGATAAATATATTACTGTATAAATTTATGATGTATAATTAAGTATGGATTAGGATTTATGTATTGGATTAATGGTAAGTTTGATAGTGAAAAGATTTTTACCACTTCATTTGCGGCATTGAAGTGTGGATCCTTAGTCATTCCTCCCCTTGGTCTCATTGAATTGTAGAATTTCCATGAAGCTTCTTCAATGTCAAGGACAAGTATTGTCCAGTGAAAATTTTGGTAGATTGGGAAGAGAAGATATCTTGCTTTTATGGCTTCAGGCATCATTTTGTTGAGCATTCTCTTTCTTGCTTCCTCATCTTTTGTAGTCAACAAGTGCTAACAAATATAAATAAAAAAAAATAATGTTAATTTAACTTTAAACTTTTTCAAATTAAATAGGCAATGAGTATGAAACTTTTTGTTACTGTAATCAAAATTTTATCAATCCATATCAAAATTTATCAGTGCATTGCAAAATTCATCTATACTACATAAAAAGGGAACACATCTTGTAGACACCCCATTTTTGACCGTCCTCAAGACTTGGACGTCACCGTTGGAACACTCGGTGATTATCCATGTTTGTGTTCGTTTGGAGTTCCCGGAGTTCTCGGCTGCGCGCGCCCTGCCTCAGGACCTCCAAACTCGACCGTTTGTGTTTGATTTTGCACCAAACACTTGTGTTTTGCCTTGGGAAGGGGGGGAATGCCTTGTGAGGCATCCCTTACACACCACTGCGGTAATCTTGAAGACCATCGGTGGCTTATTTGTCCATCGGCACTTTATTGTGCCGGCCAACACCAAATTTTGACATTTGGTACTCTTCTTGCCGAGCAAACCTTTGTCAGATTGCTTTATGAGATATTTTCTCACAGCTGTAAAGCTGGTTGCTCTCCTCCATACACGTGTATGGAGGGATGAGGCTTTGTTTTGGCTTAGCTTGTAAGCATTCTTTGCCTATAAGAGAGGAGCTCTTCCTCTTTGATCAGGGTTAGAGACTTTTGAGACAAAAACCAGAGCTCATATATACATATATATCTATATCTCCCTCTCTCTCTTGTGTGTGTGTTCTAGGGCCCAAATAGTGTGTTTTACCTCACTTTTGCACCATTACACACACTATTACACCTAGCTTAGATTGGGAGACTTGGAGGTTTGTTTTGAGTGATTTTGGACTGGTTTTGTTCATTTGAAGAGGGTCGACCTGTTCTTCATTGGATCTTCAAGGGTGAGCTTTTCACTTTAGTTTCCCCATTCTTGCAACTTTTTTACCCTCTTTTCTTTGAGTTTTTGAGCTTGTGTTTAACATAAAAAGTCTTGTTTTTACATGTTCTTGAACCTTCTTTAAGGTCATTTTATGGTTTGAGTTAAGCCTCATTACTTTAAGCCTTGTTTGGCCATCTTTGGTGCCTTTTTCTTAGGCCTTTTTTGTTTTGGTGTTCTTTGATTTTCTCACCTGAAAACCAGTGGGTTTTCGTGGTGAGAATGATATTTTCGAGTCTCATTCAAGGGAGAGACACCCTCTCCCTTGGTCCTTTATTTGCCTTTGTATTGGGCTCATAGCATAGCATGTGTGCATGTTTGCATTTGGCTTCATTTCAGGACTTTTTGGGCTGTTTTAGGTCATGTTTGATCTCTGTTTTTGGTTGGAATTGTAGCCTCTAACATGCTTCTCATACTTCCTTTGAAATGCTCTCTTGTGTCTAAAAGTAGGCCATGTTTTGAGGTCACGATTTTTGCATGTTTTAGCTTAGTTTCATAAAGATACTAGCATCTATTTGCCATGTAATAGGGCTGTGAGCCACTGTTTTGGACACCCTTGGTATGCTTGATGTGCATGTTTTGCGTTTTAGGCTTGTAAACTTTGCTTCCATGGAGTTCTAGCATGATTGGCTTGTTTTGATCTAGTGATTTGGCATCATATTAGATCTCATTTCAGTCCATTAGTCATGTTTGCATGTTGGCATACGTGGCTTAGTTCATGTTTTAAAGATATGCTCTTGAATGCTTTTAAAGTAGACGTTGTGCATGCTTTCATGTTTGGCGCATTTTGGGGTGCCATGGGGGATTTGGGTGTCATTCCACATGCTTAAAATCTGTTTTGTTTGTTGAATGCATGTCATGAGTGGTTGTATGAATGATGTCAAATTACTCTCTTTGGTGTCCTAGACTTGGGGCCCATTGAATGGCATGCTTGTGTGGCATTTTCATCATGTTGTGAGGCTTGTTTTGCCACTTTGTTTTGGGAGTTTGAGGCTTCCCCTCTTTGGCTTAAGTCCTTTGTTGCATGCTTTTTCCATGATTGTTGCTTGCTTGGCCAATATAGCCTTGAATGTATGCTTGTTAGTTCCATGTTAATTGGCCCATCTTGCATGCCATTTGTATCCTACATACTTTAGCTCTTTGCATGCTTGACATGATAGCTTGCATTGCATTTGAGCCTTGCTTGCATACTTGCATCTCATAGCTTGGTTTGGGGTTGTCAAGCCAAGCCTAGGATTGAGGAAGTTCACATTTCAAGTGGTGTAACTCACCTCAATCCTTGGTCACTAAGGCCCTTGATTTCCATGATAGGGACTTAGTATTCATTTGTTATGTTGCATGCATATTTACATTAAAATGAGCAATCTTGGTTCCTTAGGCTATCATGCATCAAATGCACAATTGATAGCCCTAGAACCAAGAGCCACACCCCTGAGTCCCTAAACATGATAGGAGATGTTGGACATGCTCACATTTGCCCAAAAACCATGCCTATGCATTCTGCATTGTCATTCTGTCATCATCTGTCTGCGCAGAACTTTATGCCGACCGTAGAAAATATCGCCGACCGGCACTATTTTTGTGCCGATAATTATCAAGTGACCGGTGGCCACTGGAAGAAGCCGATGACTACACCGCCCAGCGGGTGGATCATTCCAGGCCACTGGGAAGGTATTCTGAAGTTTTGAGAATTTTTGGAGAGGCAGAGCAAGAAATGCAGAAGCCAAGGTGTGGGCTTTTTCGCAAGGCGGGCATCGGGCATGCATCATTCACAAGATCTCAAGGCGGCCGAGGCCCCATTTCATTTCACTTAGATGCTTTAATTTCAAGATTTAGAAATTTGTAATAATTTATTTATTCATTTATTCTTGTCAGTATTATTTATTTATTCGGTCCCTCCGCAGAGGGCATATTTGTAATAAGTGTGCGTGAGTGGGTGTATGTCTTCCAACCCCATTTCTTTCTAACCCTTTTATTTACCTGCTTATGGTAGATTAGGGCACATTTAAATTAGCATACTTTATGCAATGCATGTGTGCATTCATGCATTTGTTTACATGCACCGGGCTCGGCACATCATGCAAACCGCATCGTACTTTCAATTCCAAATTGAATATGTGATAGTTGTTGCATCTCATGTGCCATGTTTAGGGTTAGCCGAGTCTGCCTAGATTACATCTTTGCATGTGTTGCATTAGACATTTCAGTATGCTTAGGTCCATGCATGGATTTCTAATAAGCTTCTGTTTTGGCTTGGAGTACTAGGTGAGCTTTTATGCTTTGGCATATCGCATGTGTGTGAATGTTGCCATGATAGCATGCTTACCATGAGGATAAGTGCTTATGTGATATAACTGCATGAATGCCTGTGGATGGAGGTTGAATTACCTAAATTGGGACAACACACTAAAACTGTGAGTTTTAAAGCCCACTAGATAGTGGCAAAACCGTCTTTTCTAAATGCCCATTGAAAGTGGCAAAACACGTGATTTTAGCCTACTTATGAGTAGCAAATCATTTTTCAAAACAAACACGTAATGCTTTGTTCCAACTTAGGCGATTTGGTCTATACTTGTTTGTCAGGCGCATAACATAGTAAATCTAGGCTAATAACCTAATAAGAACACGTAATGTTTTCAAAATCGGATATCACGGTTAGTAGAGGCCGGTCTTGACCAAGGCGAGAGGTGCTCATAGTGACCTTCCCCGATCGTACTAAGCTCCCGAGCCAAGTCCACTTTGGTGATGACGGACATGTATTTAAGACCGAGTCGGGGTTTCCTAAATTTCCCAATTAAAAAATATTTAGGTGGCGACTCAGAATCGCAAAGATCCATGTTTGGCACTTCTTTTCAAAAAATCAGTTTTTCTCAAAACGATTTGCCAGGGTTGGACTCTTTGGTTCAGATTTAGAACCATGACACAAATCGAGTCCGAACTGTAGAGTGAAGCCCACGGGCGCGTCTACACATCTATTGGTGTCTTAAGGCCTTTTTTTCTCCTCCATGTGAAATGGATCTTTATATCCCCTAATATATCTATACTATGCTTTTCTTTTATTCTGTAAATATTCATAAATGATCTGTAACAGGCTATAGATCGATACTGCTTATTTCAAATATACTCATGTGAGTGTGCACATCTACTAATATATATATATATCATGATTCTCTCCATTCCATAGTTGTAATGAAAGTTGTTCATTACTTAATAAATTACATCAAACAAGAGCTCTATGAGGCTTCACCACTAACAAAATGAAAGCAGAATCCGCCAAGCAACAGGCTGTGGTCATAGCCCAACAGGCAGAAACAATTGCCAGGTTAGAGCAGCAAACAGGAACATCCACTTCACATCAGGCTCCTCCCCCACCCAGAGTTCCAACGCTCGGGGAAACAACTAATGTCCAGGCAAATACGGACATTCCAGTCGAACCCGCCAGCCGATTCTACCACAACTATCCAAGGCGCCCACGCCCGTCAATGTACCGGACTCTCCCTTTGAGTTCGAAGCAGACCCCACAGCACTGAAGCTGAGTAGGTTGGAAAGAATGTTTAGGAAATCCCAAGAAGTCAAGTCTATTCCCGACATCGAGGATGGGTATACGGACGTTAGATTGACGCCAGATCGGTTCAAGATGCCTCAAATTGACCGATTTGATGGGTCCGGGGACCCCATGGTGCACCTGAGATTGTTTTCAGATATCTTAAGGCCGATGGGCCTCACCAGACTGCAGAAACTGTCTTTGTTCGGCAGGACCCTGTCGGGTATTGCAGTCATCTGGTACGCCAAGTTGGAGAATTCAAAGGAAACGGGAGGAGATGGCCGAGGCCTTCGTCACACAATATTCATACAATACACAGATTGAGATCACGACTCGTGATCTCGAGACGACTAGGCAAGAGCCTAAGGAAAGTTTATCAGAGTTTGTAACCAGATGGAGAGCAAATGCCTCAATGATGACCATTAGGCCAACGGATAAGGATCAAATACGGATGGTTGTGCGCAACCTCCAACCCAAGCTTATGCAAAAGATGATTGTGCTCCCCTTTCCCACCTTTTTAGATCTACATGAGATGGGAGTACAGATCGAGGATGAAGCGAAGCGGTCCGATTGACTAAGACCGAGAGCGACCAAGAGGGCATTTAACCAGTCAATGCAACCACCGGTGATGCAAATGCTAGGACTTCAGACGGGGGCATGCCCACCACCACCACACCAAGAGCAGCCACCACCTTTGTTGGTGCGCCCACTTCAAGCCCCCGAACTTCAGAGTATCTACCACGAGGCAAGAGGGTCTTCACCCCACTCTCTATGCCAGTGTCTAAGGCTTTAGGGTCCTACTCAGAAAGGACATCTGAAACCGTTAGAACAACGCCCTACCCGATCCTCTCCCGCAAAGCATGACCCGGCTAAATCGTGCTTTCCATCAACAAACCGGTCATGACACCGACGATTCGTCCGTCTCGCCATGAGATACAAAATTTGATTGACAATGGGGTCATCCCCGCACCAAGCTCGCAAAGTCTATCTAAGACTTGATCGGTGAACCCGTGGGGGATAATGTGATGTGATCGGATGGACCACCATGGCGGCGCGCCATTTACCCAGATGTAGCGTATGGCACGACTGCTTTTGAGCATTTGTGAATGCCGGTTTTTGTACATTCGACTTGGGTATTGGGTCATCTTGTTGTGTTATTTCGAGTCTCTCTTTGTTTTGAGTCGATCTTTTGTTTTGGGTCTATCTTGTGGTGGTTTCGAGTCAGTCCTGTTGTATTGGAGTTGGGTGATTCCGGGGATATTACCTCGGATCTCACTATTTTGTTTTGTAATTATCTTTTACTTTCTTTTGAGTCTGGTTGCGAGGAGCCACAGTTAACAGATTTGAATGGAGCAAAGAAGTGATTTTCACACTCGTGTTTGCTTCGCCAGTATGCCGTTGTGCGTAAATTCTAAATGAGATGGTGGTATTTGACTAGAAGCTATGTCTTTTCGTGCCTTGAATTCATTGCATCGACTTAAGTTTTCCAAAACGTTTTCAAATATTGTGATAAAAACAAAGAGGAGGAATTCCTCGATTTGCAAAACTTTGATCAAATTGAGAGAAAGAGAGGCGCTAAGTCCTTAATGAATGAAATCATGCTTGTTAGTGTGAGTAATCGAAGGATCCTAGCTTTGATCCGATTGGTTCTACATCTGTCTTCAGCTGACGATTTGTCGCTTTCTTAAAACTTTCAAAAATTTTTTCCCGCCAAGACATGTGTGGAATCGCTCTTGAGATTGTGCACCTAGGATCGCTCTCACCTCGAGACTTGAGTCCTTGCCTTCAAACCTTGAACTCGATTGTAATGTTCCAAGGTCAATCACAATATGAGGCCTGTGGCGGATTTGAAGCGACCCTCGAACAAGAGGCACCAAAGTCAAATCAAGAGGGTCGACCATCGGAAGAAGCTCTAAAGCTAGGTCAAAAGCACCTCGAACTAAGGGCAAAAATGTCCGATGTGCTCAAGAGTCGAAGATGAGTCCTCTTGCAAATCAATGACCACTCTCCTAGATACAGAGGGCTTCAATCAGAACCATTTGGCATGGACTTGTTACACTTTTACCCTTTGAGAGGCTCTTTGGGCGAAACCCTAAGGGAGACCTGTGCAAAAGTTAGAGCAAGCAAAAAATACATACAAAAGAAAAAATATATACAAAAAAAGAAAAAAGAAAAAGAAAAGAAGCTCGAAGGTCGAAAACCGCATTCGCCTTGGCAAAAGTTAGAGCCTAAAAGAAAAAGAAAAAAAAGAAAAAGAAAAAGAAAAGAAGCTCGCAAGGTCGAAAACCCGCATCGGGCACCTTGGCAAAAGTTAGAAAGGAGAGGTTAAATACCCGAGTGTACCTCAACCGGAACTACGTAAGGCTTGATTCCCATGTTTGGGATACGTAGGCAACTTCATTCTGCAGACCAGCCCTAAAACAATTCAAAGTCGATTGTGACCATGCGATGGATCTGGCCATCTTTGTCCTCTCTCAGACCGAGAGTCTGGTTGTGTTCATCACTCCGAGGATCGACTACAATGTGTCATGATCATCCAAACAAGGGCAACTTTCCGTTGCCATTCAAAAACGCCGCAATGTCATTTCAAACAAGGCAACTTTCCGTCGCCACGCAGGTCCTTCGACAAGGGCAATTTTCAATTGCTATGGGTCCGAGGTTGTACATCTCAAAGAGTTGGTTCCTCGCTTGTTGAGCATTGGCCGCTTGCAAAAGCAGCTTTTTGAGAATTTTTACCGAGGTTGACTATTCTCTCAAAAATCATTCCATTTTTCCAAAATCGGACCATTTCTTGGACCCAAAAGGAAAATTTTCAGTGCTTACAACCTGACTTGCATGATTTCAAATCAAAAATCGAATAAGCATGTTAATCTAACTCTCATGTTGGTCAAAATTGTTTTAGTAGAAAGCAAAATAAAAAAATGGTCAAAATGATGAACTAGGGGCACAGTTGAGTCAGGCTTCCTGTCTTTTTCCCCGTCGCTTGACATATTTGCGAAAAAGGGCATAAGCAAGTCAACAAAAGAGTGAAAGCTCTCTCATCCTCCAAGCAACGAGGTATTAAGTCAAGTGCGAATTTAACCTGGAATGGATTAGGGTGTTCCACTTCCTCATCCGGACAGATATCTAACCACGCCCAAACTCCCTAGCAGAGCAGCATCGCCAACCAATGTCAATTGCAGATTTGCGACACCCCAGTTGTAGCATAACCCCTCTGTGGGGGAAGTTCACTGTTGTGAGCAGAAGAAAGAGAATCTAGCAGAATGCTAGGGGCAAAAGCCCGCAACTTCTTGTCTACCCATCAACCACCCAGGGGAGGGATAAAAAATGAGAGATTGAAGAATAGAGAGATGTGCGTTGAGAGAAAAAGTGAGAAAAGGGCTTTTTCAGAAAACTAGAGATTGAGTGCCAAGTGATGTGAGAATCACAAATAAGAAAGGGTGGGAATAATACCCGGTGAAACAGGCTCCCTGTGCGCAGTTGAGTCTTTCGTTGTGTTTTGTTTGTCTCGAGTCTTGTTTTGAGTCGTTTCAAGTGTCAATAGATGTGTTAAGGTTGTTTACCTTTATTTTTGTTTGTTGAGTCTTTTTCGCTGTGTTCAGTTGTAGGCTCAATACCCGGTCGAGAACTCATTTTCTCAATTTCAAAAATGATTTGTTGTGTGCTCAGAGTACTGTGCCATTCTCCACATTTGTGTAAAAAAGGAATTTGTTCTTTCAAAAACTGCAGGGTCCACCCCCGATAAGTGTGAACAGTGAAATCAGGACCTATCTGAAGCTATATGGGTTCCAGACTACAAAGCAAAAGAAAAGAGGAAAATTGAAGCACCTGAGTGTATTTCACCTTCAGCAAATTCCGTGATTGTACTCCGGATGTACCTCCTCAGGCCTTGTCACTACTCCGAAGTATGAGTGTATCTCGACCCCAAGCTTAAGCCTCGCTTAAGTCGAGAATGGCGATTAAAGCAAAGAACAGATGTTATCTCTCTCTAATATGAACAGGTGTGCCTGCTTTTGAGCTAAATGTGTTGCAAACCCTCCGAAAGGTAAATCGGAGGTCGCGTTTTATCTGGTCTCGTTATATGCGTGTATTCCTTATTCGGCATTTTGTTTCAACTATGCGTTGTCACGCACATTCCACTTGCATTGTTATGCACCCGTTACACCGCATCGTTATGCACATTATAGTCCTTTTCGCATACACATTGCGTGCATACGTGCATCGCTTTACTTACATGTGTTCAAGTCCTTTTCATACACATTGCGTGCATACGCATCGCTTTACTTACATGTGTTCAAGTCCTTTTCATACACATTGTGTGCATACGTGCATCGCTTACTTACATGTGTTCAATTCCTTTTTATACACATTGCGTGCATACGCATCGCTTTACTTACATGTGTTCAAGTCCTTTTCATACACATTGTGTGCATACGCATCGCTTTACATGTGTTCAATTCCTTTTCATACACATTGCGTGCATACGTGCATCGCTTACTTACATGTGTTCAAGTTCCTTTTCATACACATTGCGTGCATACGTGCATCGCTTTACTTACATGTGTTCAAGTTCCTTTTCATACACATTGCTCGCCTTGACCGCTCGCTTTACTTACATGTGTTCAATTTCCAGTCTCATTACACATTGCATTGTATGCGTGCATCGCTTTACTTACATGTGTTCAATTCCTTTTCATACACATTGCATTGTATGCGTGCTTTGCTTTACTGATATGTGTTCAATTTCCTCTATACACATTGCATTGTATGCGTGCTTTGCTTTACTTACATGTGTTCAATTACTTTCTATACACATTGCATTGTATGCTTTGCTTTTACCGATATGTGTTCAATTTTCTATACACATTGCATTGTATGCGTTTCGCTTTACTCACATGTGTTCAATTACAATTGCCTATACACGCCAGATTCGCCACACACCTCAATCGGGTAATTTGCATGTTGCTAACAATACCATACTGTTAAGTTTACTTTCTTTGCAGCACGCGATATTGTATGTACGGCTCATTTGAGGCCGGCACAACCGGACGAGCCGCACAGGTATTGTATCCTCCGAGTGAGACGTATCGAGAATTGCATAATTCTCTTACATCTTTTCTGCATTGTAGTGTAGTCTGGTGTATGTTAGCTTATAACTGTCGCATGTGTGCTTCATTACAGCTCTCTTTGTATGATCATAAGTTATGCTCGGCTTCTTGCATTTTCAGTTGCATTTTGCCCCGAGGCGATATCTTTGTTTGTCATGCATGTTTGTCCAAGTCTTGGCCTTGTCAAAATGGGTCGTCTCGGGCTTTGACATTCACTCCGTCATTGTTATGACTTCCGAAGTTCTCAAAGAGGGGCAAATCAGAGACACCCCATTTTTGACCGTCCTCAAGACTTGACGCCACCGCTGGAACACTTTCGGTGATTATCCATGTTTGTGTTCGTTTGGAGTTCCGGAGTTCTCGGCTGCCGCCTCAGACCTCCAAACTCGACTGCTTGTGTTTGATTTTGCACCAAACACTTGTGTTTTGCCTTGGGAAAGGGGGGAATGCCTTGTGAGGCATCCCTACACACCACCGGCTGGTACTGAAGACCATCGGCTGGCTTATTTGTCCATCGGCACTTTATTGTGCCGACCGGCACTATTTTGTGCCGTCCGGCACCAAATTTTGTCATTTGGTACTCTTTGCTACGAAAGCACTGCGGCAGCTTGCTTTATGAGATATTTTCTCACAACAGAAGTTGGTTGCTCTCCATACACGCGTGTATGGAGGGATGAGGCTTTGTTTTGGCTTAGCTTGTAAGCATTCTTTGCCTATAAGAGAGGAGCTCTTCCTCTTTGATCAGGGTTAGAGACTTTTGAGACAAAAACCAGAGCTCATATATACATATATATCTATATCTCCCTCTCTCTCCTCTTGTGTGTGTTCTAGGGCCCAAATAGTGTGTTTTACCTCACTTTTGCACCATTACACACACTATTACACCTAGCTCCGAGATTGGGAGACTTGGAGGTTTGTTTTGAGTGATTTTGGACTGGTTTTGTTCATTTGAAGAGGGCTGGACCACCTGTTCTTCATTGGATCTTCAAGGGTGAGCTTTTCACTTTAGTTTCCCCATTCTTGCAACTACTTTTTACCCTCTTTGCTTTGAGTTTTTGAGCTTGTGTTTAACATAAAAAAGTCTTGTTTTTACATGTTCTTGAACCTTCTTTAAGGTCATTTTATGGTTTGAGTTAAGCCTCATTACTTTAAGCCTTGTTTGGCCATCTTTGGTGCCTTTTTCTTAGGCCTTTTTGTTTTGGTGTTCTTTGATTTTCTCACCACTGAAAACCAGTGGGTTTTCAGTGGTGAGAATGATATTTTCGAGTCTCATTCAAGGGAGAGACACCCCTCTCCCCTTGGTCCTTTATTTGCCTTTGTATTGGGCTCATAGCATAGCATGTGTGCATGTTTGCATTTGGCTTCATTTCAGGACTTTTTGGCTGTTTTAGGTCATGTTTGATCTCTGTTTTTGGTTGGAATTGTAGCCTCTAACATGCTTCTCATACTTCCTTTGAAATGCTCTCTTGTGTCTAAAAGTAGGCCATGTTTTGAGGTCACGATTTTTGCATGTTTTAGCTTAGTTTCATAAAGATACTAGCATCTATTTGCCATGTAATAGGGCTGTGAGCCACTGTTTTGGACACCCTTGGTATGCTTGATGTGCATGTTTTGCGTTTTAGGCTTGTAAACTTTGCTTCCATGGAGTTCTAGCATGATTGGCTTGTTTTGATCTAGTGATTTGGCATCATATTAGATCTCATTTCAGTCCATTAGTCATGTTTGCATGTTGGCATACGTGGCTTAGTTCATGTTTTAAAGATATGCTCTTGAATGCTTTTAAAGTAGACGTTGTGCATGCTTTCATGTTTGGCGCATTTTTGGGGGTGCCATGGGGGGATTTGGGTGTCATTCCACATGCTTAAAAATCTGTTTTTGTTTGTTGAATGCATGTCATGAGTGGTTGTATGAATGATGTCAAATTACTCTCTTTGGTGTCCTAGACTTGGGGCCCATTGAATGGCATGCTTGTGTGGCATTTTCATCATGTTGTGAGGCTTGTTTTGCCACTGTTTTTGGAGTTTGAGGGCTGCCTCTATGGCTTAAGTCCATTGTTGCATGCTTATTTCATGATTGTTGCTTGCTTGGTCAATATAGCCTTGAATGTATGCTTGTTAGTTCCATGTTAATTGGCCCATCTTGCATGCCATTTGTATCCTACATACTTTAGCTCTTTGCATGCTTGACATGATAGCTTGCATTGCATTTGAGCCTTGCTTGCATACTTGCATCTCATAGCTTGGTTTGGGGTTGTCAAGCCTAGGATTGAGGGAAGTCCACATTTCAAGTGGTGTAACTCACCTCAATCCTTGGTCACTAAGGCCCTTGATTTCCACACGATAGGGACTTAGTATTCATTTGTTATGTTGCATGCATATTTACATTAAAATGAGCAATCTTGGTTCCTTAGGCTATCATGCATCAAATGCACAATTGATAGCCCTAGAACCAAGAGCCACACCCCTTGAGTCCCTAAACATGATAGGAGATGTTGGACATGCTCACATTTGCCCAAAACCATGCCTATGCATTCTTTGTCATTCTTCTTTGTCATCTGTCTGGTGCAGAACTTTATGCCGACCGGAAAATATCGCCGACCGGCACTATTTTTGTGCCGATAATTATCAAGTGCACGGTGGCCACCGGAAGAAGCCGATGACTACACCGCCCTTGGTGGATCATTTCAGCCTCTTGGAAGGTATTCAAGTTTTGAGAATTTTTGGAGGCAGAGCAAGAAAAGCGAGCAGCAGTGCCAAGGTGTGGGCTTTTTGGCAAAGCGGCATCGGGCATGCATCATTCACAAGATCTCAAGGCAGGCGAGGCCCCATTTCATTTCACTTAGATGCTTTAATTTCAAGATTTAGAAATTTGTAATAATTTATTTATTCATTTATTCTTGCCTCAGATTATTTATTTATTCGGTCCTCCGCAGTGAGGGCATATTTGTAATAAGTGTGAGTGGGTGTATGTCTTCCAACCCCATTTCTTTCTAACCCTTTTATTTACCTGCTTATGGTAGATTAGGGCACATTTAAATTAGCATACTTTATGCAATGCATGTGTGCATTCATGCATTTGTTTACATGCATCTCGCACATCATGCAAACCGCATCGTACTTTCAATTCCAAATTGAATATGTGATAGTTGTTGCATCTCATGTGCCATGTTTAGGTTAGCCGAGTCTTTAGATTACATCTTTGCATGTGTTGCATTAGACATTTCAAGATGCTTAGGTCCATGCATGGATTTCTAATAAGCTTGCTTTTGGCTTGGAGTACTAGGTGAGCTTTTATGCTTTGGCATATCGCATGTGTGTGAATGTTGCCATGATAGCATGCTTACCATGAGGATAAGTGCTTATGTGATATAACTGCATGAATGCCTGTGGATGGAGGTTGAATTACCTAAATTGGGACAACACACTAAAACTGTGAGTTTTAAAGCCCACTAGATAGTGGCAAAACCGTCTTTTCTAAAAGCCCGCTGGAAAGTGGCAAAACCTGCATTTTAGCCTACTTATGAGTAGCAAATCATTTTTCAAAACAAACACGTAATGCTTTGTTCCAACTTAGGCGATTTGGTCTATACTTGTTTGCTGTGCGCATAACATAGTAAATCTAGGCTAATAACCGGAATAAGAACACGTAATGTTTTCAAAATCGGATATCACGGTTAGTAGAGGCCGGTCTTCGGACCGGGCGAGAGGGGGTGCTCATAGCTGACCTTCCCCGATCGTACCCAAGCTCCCGAGCCAAGTCCACTTTGGTGATGACGGACATGTGGCCTTGACCGAGTCGTGGTTTCCTAAATTTCCCAATTAAAAATATTTAGGTGGCGACTCAGAATCCGCAAAGCGTCCATGTTTGGCACTTCTTTTCAAAAATTCGGTTTTTCTCAAAACGATTTGCCAGGGTTGGACTCTTTGGTTCAGATTTAGAACCATGACACAAATCGAGTCCGAACTGTAGAGTGAAGCCCACGGGCGCGTCTACACATCTATTGGTGTCTTAAGGCCTTTTTTTCTCCTCCATGTGAAATGGATCTTTATATCCCCTAATATATCTATACTATGCTTTTCTTTTATTCTGTAAATATTCATAAATGATCTGTAACAGGCTATAGATCGATACTGCTTATTTCAAATATACTCATGTGAGTGTGCACATCTACTAATATATATATATATCATGATTCTCTCCATTCCATAGTTGTAATGAAAGTTGTTCATTACTTAATAAATTACATCAAACAAGAGCTCTATGAGGCTTCACCACTAACAAAATGAAAGTGAACCTTGTCCTGCAACATCATAGCATATAATTAAGCTATTTCAATTTCAACACATCTCAATATTTGTTGAATTTCTCAATATCATATGCAGTAGTTTCGAAAACCAAAAAAAGTGCCCATGATTTGTAATTAAAGTCTGGGATTTACTCATACTGTGGCGCACAATAACAAGGTCAAAATATATAACAGTGATTAGAAAATCTGAGTCAGAAATTCTGGTTTATTTTGCTTGACTTTTTGTTTCACATGTCAAGCTTTGAATTAGGAAACAGGGCCAATTGAAGAGGGAAGGTAGTGTCATATGTTTAAAACTAGTTACTCAGTTAAACAAACAGAGGTTATACACTGATAAAAAACAAAACAAGTGTTGTTCCTCAGTTAAGCAAACTAGTTACTTACATGGCAACTTGAAATGAATACAAATGATGTTGTTCTTTGTTTTTGTGCAAGCAAGTGTTCTACATATGCATCTATTATCTGTGTTAAAAACAAAAAACAAAACAAGAAATTAATATAAATCAAACACTAAAATGTTATTTTAATGAGTTACAAATTCAACTTACAATGCCTGCCAAATCTTGACCCTTCAATATTTTGTCAATGTCATTTAAGTAGACATAGGTTCCATGGTGAGATCCTTGCCACACTGGCTGATACTTGAAAAAAAAGTTATTAGTGTTGGAATAATAAATTCATTAATATTTTTGGAATATTTGATACTTATAAATTCAATATGAGTTAATGATAAACAGTCGGCAAAAGTGAACTACAGGAGTGAAGAGAGAAGATTGTTACTCTTTTTTTTTTTTTTTTTTTGTATTCGCCCAATGTGCAATGAGATTTTGCCTTGATTTTTCTGGTAGGATGCTGAAAATTTCGTTTGAAGTTTTCAATTTCTTCATTGCAGGCTGGTGTTGTATATATTGTTCTTCCGAGTACTTGTTTGCCTCAGCCAATGTTGCAATTCTCTCATGGAGTATTTTGATTTCTTCATCTTTCCTTTGCATTTGTTTTTTATGCTGATCTTGCATTTTCTTTTTCAGCTTGTTGAGTTGCTGCTGCAGGTTATCATTTGCAGTTTGAAGGATGTCCCTTTTCCATTTGTAACTTTTCCATTTTCAGCATGTCGTCTTCTATCCTCTCAAAAACAAGTACTTCTACCAAATTTGGATCCACTTCAAGCTCTTTGTCAACTTTGTTTCCTTCACTCTTTTGTGATTCAAAGGGTACTGTTTTCTTTTTCTTTTCAGGGCATATTTTGTGTGGAATTGGTTCCCATGTTTCTTGTTTGGATTTGTCTTCAGTTAATGGTTGTTCTTCTTTTTTAGAAATTTCAGCCTGATTTTGTTGCTGAAAATTAGCATCTTCATCTTTATCTTCATCTTTATTTTGAATTTCTCCTAGCAGCATTCGGTATATTTTTTTCTCTTCATCTGTGTGCTTCAAATTGTTCTCCTATTTAGATGAAAATCAAAAAAATCAGAGATAAATTTCTCATAGCAAAATTTATCACTCAATTAGGAAAATTAAACAAATCTATGATTGTTATAGCAAATTTTATCACTGAACTAGGCATAATAAGCAAATCTGTCATTGTATATCAAATTTTATCACTGAATTAGCAAAAGTAAGCTAATAAAGTAAATATAAGACAAAATATCTAATTCAATTCATTTTTCCGCATAAATTTATCAATACAGACACCTAATCAATTCTAATCGAATATAAAGTAACACAAATAAAGTAAATATGAAACAAAACTCACGCACAGTAGACAAATAGAAAAATATTCACTGCATAAAAGAATTTATCACTCAATTAGGTATACTAAGGGAAATTTGTCACTCAATTAGGCAAATTAAATAAATATATCAGTGTGAACAAAAATTTATCACTGCATAAGAAAATCTATCATTTGTTTAAACAAAACAAAGGTTAGCATTGCATACCACAATATCTTTTAGCTCTTGCAAGGATGAACTTGCCAATTGCTGTCCCAAACATGTGATGTTCCATTTAGTAAATCTTGGGATTGCATTTTTGGCATTGGGTTTGATGACGCTTGTGTGTTCGCATATTCAATACTGTTGAAGACAAAAAAATTGTTATAAACAAGTATTTAATAAACGTAAATATTATAGTTCATAAGTAATAAGTGAAATATTTACTTACCAATAAGACCATCACACATCCGGACACTTTATCAATTTGGTTGATGTTTCTTTCTATTGATTTTGTGAGCTGTTGCTTTGCTGCGTCGCACCAATCATAAGACTTCATTTTGTCAATATCCTCAAGATATTTCATGAACCCCCAACCAATTGTAATGCCAGTACCAAGATATAACAATAGCAAGCAAATCAAGAGGCACACAAGCCTCACAACATCTTCTCTGTTTCCTTCTTCTTGCTTCTCAAAAGTTTGATTATCAACTTTTGGATTGAAGCACTTGTCGTTCTATTCTCTCTTATTTTCTTTCTTTTTACCAAATCTATGTCATCTTTTCTTCCATATACAAGATGCATCTTCTTTTGTCCATATGCAATCTCAAAAATTAACTTGAAATCATTTCTTTTCAACTTCAGCTTCTTCCCTCCAATTTGAAATGTGATTCCATCCATTTGGTATGTTTGCAAGATTTTTGCAACCACATCATCATATTTTATTAAATCTGCTTTTTGCACCTTCTTCTTTGACAAAATGTCAACTAGAAGGAAGAAATGAGTCTTTTTCAATATTTGGAAATGCTCATTTTCAAGTTTCGTGGCATTGAAGAATCTGATGAGGGATAGCATGTTTGAGCGGTACACATATTTTGCTTCACGGTCATGAATTTGATCACTTCTTGTTTTTCTTCCCTCTATTCTCTTCTTGCCTTTTGGTTTGTGCTGCTTTGGTTCTTGTTGGTTTTGTTCGGGCTTGGTTCTTGTTTCTGCTTGTTTCTGTTGTTGGTATTTGGTTATTCTTTCTTTTTGTTCTCCTTGTTTTTGAGCTTCATTTACAGGTTCATCCTTCTGCTGTCTCTGTCTTTCCTTCTTTTCTTGTTGTTTGCTTGTTATTTCTCTTGTTGATGTTTCTTTTTTTTTTTGTCTTGTTGCTTTTTTGTCTCTTTGTTGTCTTTCTGTTCTTACTTTTGTGTTTTTGCAGTTAAAGATCTTCTTTCTGGCATAGATAATGTCATGAGAGAGCTCACAACATCTATATAAAAGAAGGATATCAATGAAGTAGGCAAAACATGCAAAATTTATAGATATATGACAAATTTTATCATTTAATTAAGCAAAAAAACACTGATAAAACTTGAATATATTCATAATTCCTCTGTATTGATTTTGTTAGCTAGCAAACAAAATAATTCAAACAATCAAAGAAGAATACGAAGAATTATGACAAAATTTATTACGTAATTAAGCAAACTAAGCTTATACAGTGAAGAGTTCTAATAATGACTAGCAAAACAGACCACTCAATTGGGGTTGGGTCAGCTGCATGTGGCAACAGTTGGGAAAGAATTCATTGCACCTATTCATGTGTGACATCTATATAAGTTGGTATTGTGCTTTACCTTTAATGCATTGTTGCTGTTTCCTTATTCTTTCTTTTGCTTCTGCTTGTTTTTTAGTTTTATTTTCAGGTTCATGTTTCTGATGTCTATGTCTTTTCTCCATTTCTTGTTGTTTGCTTGTTGTTTCTGTTCTTGCGGTTTCCTTTTGGTTGCCTTGTTGCTTTTTTGTCTCTTTGTTTTGTTTCTCTTCTTGCTTTTGGGTTTTGCAGTTAAAGATGTTCTTTCTGGCATAGATAATGTCATGAGAGTGCTCACAACATCTATATAAAAGAAGGATATCAATGAAGTAGGCAAATCATGCAAAATTTATGGATATATGACCAAATTTATCATTTAATTAAGCAAAGAAATACTGATAAAACTTGAATATATTCATAATTCCTCTGCATTGATTTTGTTAGCTAGCAAATAAAATAATTCAAACAATCAAAGAAGAATTATGACAAAATTTATTACGTAATTAAACAAACAAAGTTTATACAGTGAAGAGTTCTAATAATGATCAGCAAAACAGACCACTCAATTGGGTTGGGTCAGATACATGTGGCAATAGTTAGAAAGGAATTCATTGCATCAATTCACGTGTGACATCTATATAAGTTGCTATTGTTTTTTTATCTTTAATGGATTGTTGCTGTTTCCTTATTCTTTCTTTTGCTTCTACTTGTTTTTTAGGTTCATTTGCAGGTTCATGCTTCTGCTGTCTCTTTGTTTTGTTCCTTTCTTGCTTTTTGCTTGTTGTTTCTGTTCTTGCAGTTTTCTTTTTGTTATCTTGTTGCTTTTTTGTCTCATTGTTGTCATCCTTTTCTCGCTTTTGTCTTTTTGCAGTATAAGATCTTGTTTTTAGCCTAGATAATCTCTTACGAGAACTCGCAACATCTATGTGAAAGAGGCATATTAATGAATTAGGCAAACCATGCAAAATTTATGGATATACGACAAAATTATCATTTAATTAAGTAAAGAAACACTGATAAAACTTGAATATATTTATAATTTCTCTGAATTCATTTTGTTAGTTAGCAAACAAAATAATTCAAACAATCAAATAAGAATAAGAAGAATTATGAAAATTAAGCTAATTTATCCCTGAGGCAAATTCAGCAATAAAAAATAAAAAGAAGAAAAATAGACTGAGGCAAATTCTTCTCCAAAAGAGATCAAATTTGTTTAAGTTGGTGAGTCTATTGACTATTGTGTTAATCATCTTCTGCCTACATCAAATTTTTGCAAATGTATCCCTACATAGAAATGGAGATGGATGTGTAAGTGATAAATTTATCAGTTGGTTTGGTATGTGAACCAAACTTATGAGTTGGTTTGATAAACTTATTAGTTGTATATTTATTTATGTATCTATTGTTACTATTATGTATACTATCTATACTACTATATTGTGTGAGCCCCTATATTGGTTGTTGAAACTTTTGCCATGTGGCATTTACATAATTTAAAAAAAAAAAAAACTAATCAAATTTTACTTGATGCCAGTTACTCTCTTATGGGAACAAACAGTTACAGAACCACAGCCTATAGTATGGTTTAATTACCAAATCTATAAATTGGTTTGAGTTGTACAACAGAAAAAAGGTTTATCAGGGTAGATACCTTGATTTGATGCACTTCTACTATAAGGTAAAAGTATTGCAAAGTTTCTATTTATAGGCTACATCAACAGCATGATTTGTATATTTAAGTTTGATAAACATCATTGAGTTATTTTTTTCAATTTAGAATTGGTATTTCAATTGTTAGTACATCCGTATACAGTTTAAACTATTTCTTTTAGTGGAATTTTAGTATGAAAATTTGCTCAAACAACTATTATTCAAAAAAAAAAAGAGAAAAAAAATATCAATTATAAAAATGATACCAAAAGAGAGGTGTAGTTTATAATTGATCAAATATTAAACAAAAATTAGACAAAAAATTAATCCATAAGGTGTAAAAAAATTACAATTTTTGAGAAATTGGACATAGTGAAATAACCAAATGAAAAATAAAATAAAATATATTAAAAGAAGGATGCAAGTTATTATCAATCAAATATTAAACAAAAGTCACACAATTTAATCTATAAAAAATTAGACACATGTAGTATGTGCACCGTTCTAATTACTATTATATATGTGAACAACTCATTTTAATCTCTTGAACCCACTCCCTACTTTAGTCTCTTGAACCAACTCCCTCCTTTTTTGTTAACTGATTTTTTTTGTATCAAAAATTTAAAAAAATATATATTTTAAAATCAACCTAATTTTGAACTTGAAAACCAACACCTTTATCACTTGATCAATGAACATTTTACATATTCACAAGTTTTATTTTCCGAAAATGCCCTAATATTGTTGAAATTTGCAAGTTGTAATTGAACCATATCTAGGGTTTTTGAAAATGTGTTTGACTAGGGAGAGAAATAAGGGTTTTAGTTGCTTATGCTTTACAGGCATGTTTCCTCGAATTTTTTGTTCGAATCGATTGATTTGGTGTTCGAATCGCCTGAATTGTGTTTGTTGTTTTGCCTGAGAGTGGAAGGGATTCGCCGACGGTGGAAAATGAGAAAAACAGGGCTTCAATCGCGTGACTCATGTTTTTGTTTCCCGTCTAGGAAATATATAGTACCTTTTTTTTAGAATTTTTTTTTATCGGTGATAAATTTATCAATGGCAAATATCTTGGTACAATAGTAAGATATTTCGAGTTTTGTAATTCATTTTCAATTTAAATTGTTCAACATTTCAGTTTAGAAAATGTTTCAGCTTTCTCATATTGATATTTAGATGAAATATAAGCATATTATATTTGGTATTGAAATAAAATATTTGTAAAACTTATTAAAAAAAATTTAAAAAATTAAATTACCTGTGAACTTAAAATTAATAAAACCTGATTCTTAAATATTATTATTTTGCATTGTAAAATTATAGTATGATCTTTCAACATTCTTGAGCTCATGTGTAATTAAGTACAAATAAATTTTATTTATTTATTTATTTATTTTACGAATGTATTCTAAACATTGAATGTAATTAAGTACAAAACACTGAATGTTTTATTGAAGCAAATTAAGAACCAAAATGGTCAAAAACAATGTAATACTGTTTGTGTTTAATTTTTAATTTAGGTAAATTTTTTATTTTTTTTATAGTGTTTTGTTTACTTGAATTGGGAAAAAAGAATGAGAGAGAGAGAGGGACACAGAGAGAGAAAGAAATTTTACAATAGTACTTTTTTTTTTTATCAGTGGCAAGTATCTTGCTACAATAGCAAGATATTTTGAGTTTTGCAATTTATTTTCAGTTTAAATTGTTCAAAATTTCAGTCTAGGAAATGCTTCAGTGTTCTCATGTTCAGATGAAATATAATACATGAGAACATTCTTGAGCATTCTTGAGCATTTTAATAACACCTAATTCTTAAATATTAGCATTTTGCATTGTAAAATTATAATATGATTTTTCAACATTCTTGAGCTCATGTGTAAGTAACTACAAATAATTTTTTTTTTTTTTACAAATTTATTTTAACCGTACTTATATCTTATATCATGGCAACATTGACACTTATGAGGTCAGTGTTCACAGTGATAAATTTGTTGAAACAGTGATAAATTTATTAGTGTAAACAAAACACTATAAGAAAATAAATTTATCAGTATAGTGATTCCAAACCTATTATTAACCTTTAAATTTGACACAAATAATCAGATTATAATCAATTTTTTGAATGAAATTTGCACAAAACCGACTGATATCAAAAGCCAGATATGGTAACAATATGGATAAAAAAGACTAAATGTTTCATTGAAGCAAATGAAGAACCAAAATGATCAAAACAATGTAATAGTGTTTGTGTTTTAATTTTCAATTTAGGTAATTTTTTTTATTTTTTTATAGTACTTTCTTTAATTGAGTTTGGAAAAAAGAATGAGAGAGAGGTGTGCTGGTTTTTTTGTTTAAACAGTGAAAATTTTTTCAGTGTTTACAGTGATAAATTTGTTGAAACAGGGATAAATTTATCAGTGATAACAAAACACTATAAAAAAATAAATTTATCAGTATAGTGACCCAAAAACTGTTATTCAGCTTTAAATTTGATACAAATAATCAGATCATAATCAATTTTTTGGATGAAATTTGCATAAAACAAGACCTATATCAAAAGGCAAATCTGGTAACAATATGGTTAAAAAAGACTGAATGTTTCATTGAAGCAAATTTGACATTGTAACAACCAAGTATTGTAATATTCATTGAAGCAAAGTAAGAATCAAAATGATTATAATCTTTGTCCCAAATTATTCAAGCATTGTTGTCATCGTGTATTGTGTCCCAAAACTCCTTATCTTCAAGCACCGCTTCTATTGCCTCATCAACGATTTGTTGGGTGTCTATCTGTTGGTTAGTCAACAAAGCATCTATGATATCTGCTCTGATTTGGTGGCACTCCTCCTTTGTTAAGTTGGGAAAGATGTCTTTGTTACAGACATATTCTCTCATGAGGTGACAAACTATGATGCCACAATCAAGTCTACAATGACATTCGAAAAACAAAGTTAGTAGTCATCAATGATAATTTTATCAATGTAATGTGTTTTGGTTTTCAGAAACTTACGAATGATTAACTTGTTGCGGACAATTCATTGCAATTTCTGTTTCTTCATGAAACTTGTTACCTTCAATGAGTTTGGGATTGTGATGTTAAAAGGGAATGGATGATATCATAATTAATTGGTGTTTGACAAGTAATGCATAATAAAATTTGATATAGACAAGGGGAATGGATGATATCATAATTAATTGGTGTTTTACCAGTTTCTTTGCCTCATTTACCAGTTTCTTTGCCTCATTTAAGTGGTTATCTGTTTCTGTGCTTGGTCTCATTGAATTGTAAAACTTCCATGAGCCATTTTCAGTATCAAGTACCAACAACGTCCAATACTTTTCATTGAAAATTGGAAAAAGAATATATCTTTCCTTGACAGCTTCTAACATCATTTTGTTCAACAATTGATTTGTTTCTGCCTCATCCTTTGTGGTGAACAAATACTGTATTTTGCAAATATATTAGTTTTGATTACAATGTAATTCGTTAATAGTAATTTTATCACTATAAGACTGAATGAATGAGAACTTATGCACTTGATTTAGACAAGGGGAATGAATGATATTGTAATGAAATATATGTATATATATATATGTAATTTACTTACATGGCATGATGTAGTAAATATATATGTTGTTCTTGCTTGCGAGCTGAGGCTGAACTTTGGTTTCGGTTGCTCTTCTGTGATTAAGATTTCCTTGTATGCATTTATTGCCTGTTTTAAAAACAAAAGTAAACAAGGTTAATGAGAGAATTATTATTTGGTATTACAATTGATATATGCACAAATAGGGATTTGATTTTATATTTCCAGAAAGTTCTTCACATTTGACTATTTTGTCAATATCATCCAAGTACAAATAGCTGCCTACTTCCTTTCTTTGTAAGATTGGATAACTGCAAATGTGAAAACAAAATTCATCACTGTATACCAAAATTTATTGCTCAATTAATGAATCAAAGGTTAGGGGAACAAATTGAGCATCAAATTTTACTTGATGTATCAAATCTGAACCATGAAATGAAGTATAGAACATAAACTCAAATGCCTAAATAATTCGATACCATAGATGAGACACCATGAAGATTAGCAAAATATATCACTCTACCAAACAAATTAAGTAAAATTTATCATTATGTAGCAAATTTTATCACTGTATATCAAAATTTATCAATGATTGAAGTAAACGAAGGTTATACATTGATAAATGCATGACTATTTACTAAAATTTAGATTTCAAATTTGGAAATTTTAGGACCAAATCATGTTCTTACCTGCTGGTTTTTGTTGCGCAAAGACTAGTGAGTTTCATCCTTGATTTCTTTGGCAATTTGTGAAACACTGGATAGGAAGTGTCAATTTGTTTTGTTGGATGTTGATGTTGTGTCTGCTCTTCTTTTCTGGTCTTTGCACTTTCTTCAACCATTGGTTCTACTTCATCAACTATCTTGTTCTGCTTTGGTTGTCTTTTCATTACGTACCAAAAATCTGAATCTTTGTGCTCTTTTCTTGTTTCTCTATTTTTCACCCTTTTTATCATTGAGCTCACAAGAGGCGATGTCTTGGGAGTGGTGGCTTCAACTTCAACTGTGATTTGTTTTTCTTGACTGTCAAGGTAAAGATTTGATTCAACCAACATTGTAATTCTCTTATTAAGTAGCACTATTTCCACATCTTTCACTTCTATTTGTTTACTGAGCTTCATGAGTTGGTCCTTAAGCTCATCATTTTCTGCTTGGATTGTTGCTTTCTCCATTTCTAGCCTTTGGATTATCAGGACATTCTCTTATAGTTTCAAAAAGGTATGTTCATTAATTTTGACATGGTAGATATTTGTTTCATAGGCAAGTTTCCTTTTTGCTTTCCTCTTTTCAGCTGGTGTTTGATGCTTCAATCTCGGGAAAGTTGCTGGACCACCTTTCTGTTTGATCATTTTTTCTTCTTCATCATTTTCTAGGTTATCAAAAGAAAGCTCATTTCTTTGCACATGAATTGGACCTTCTTCAGTTTCATGCTGAAAGTTGGCTTTCTTTCTTGCATTCTTTTTTGATTGCAGTGTTGTTGATTTCTTCTTTTTTCGAGCACCTGTTTGATGCTTGGGATTCGGTGAATTTCTTCCTGGACTGAGACTGAATATCTTGCTGATAATTGGTTCTTCTTCCTTTTCAGATAATTCAATCTCCTCTTGTTCCTCAAAGTTACATTCTTCATCTTCATGCTCATCATCTGTTTGTGGTTGCAATTGTTTGTATATGTTTTATTCTTGAATTGTGTCGTTCAAATTACTCTCTGACATGAATGAAAATTATTAAAAATAATGATATGACGCAAAGTTAAGTAATAATTTATCATTCGATGATTCAAATTTATAATAAGACTAGTAATTTGGTTCATGATAACAAGTTTTATCAATGAATTAGCAACATTAAGCAAAATTTATCAGTCAATGAAGCTAACTAAGAAAATTTATAACTGTGAGCAAAAAGTGATCAATCCATATCAATATTTATCGCTGCATAGCAAAATTGATCACTCAATTAAAGAAATAAAGGTTATACACTCATAAAACTTGTTTATTGAATAATTTCCTAGCATAGATGAAATGCCTAAATAATTTTTCTACCACAAACGTGACACCATGAAGATTAAGAAGAATTTATCAGTCTTGCTAAAATTTATCACTGCATAACAAAATCTAATATTTGTTTAAACAAAACAAAGGATATGAACGGATACCTCAATATGTTTCAGATCATGCAAGGATGACTTTGCCAATTGTTCTCCTAGATGAGTAATGTTCCATTTTGCAAATCTTGGGATTGGGTTCTTGTCATTTGGTTTGATGATCTTTGCATACTCACATATCCAATATTGTTGAGGACAAAAAAAATGTTGTAAATTAGTATTTAGTAAATGTAAATATTGTAGTTTATAAGTTGTAAGTGAGGTATTTACTTACTGAAAAATCTAGAAACCCTAGATGTTGTTGATTTGTGATTATGTACCAATTTTAAGCAGAATATAACAATCCCAATCAAATAATAAAAGACAAATCGACACAACGATTTTACGTGGAAAAATCACAATTGGACACCTCCAACTGTGATTAAAAAACCACGGGCAACAACCACAAAACAATCCACTAAGAAGATTTAAAGGAATTACATAGGTATACTCTCAATTACCTAGCGAATCCACACCTAATTGAACCAACCTCTATGTGCCTCTTCCAATCCCGTCTTCACCTCGGAATTGTCTTTACGATGAGCCACTCTAGAATCCACCGAAACTTCAGGCTCGAATTCTTCAGAATCCACCGAAGAACAACTCTCTCTCTCTTGTATATAACAAACAAAACCTTTGATGTACTCTCTTTAAACCATGAGTTGAATACTCAATAAAACATCAAAGAAAACTAACAAAATATCACCAGATATAAACCTTAAGAACCAAAAAGAAGATCTGAAGGAATTAATTTAGTTTTGAGAGAAAACCAACTATTTATAGAAAATCCAAAAGTAATCCTAGTTTTGGAAGAAAATCAACTTCTTATAGAAATCCTTGTCAAACGGGATTGCCAATAATAAAACCTAACAATCTTCCCCTTTGACAATGCTGTGACAAAACACACCTAACAAATAAAATCATAATCACCCCAACCCATTACAACCAACAAACACAAACTTCTTTCTCAAGATTAAAATCTGCAAAACAGCTATTAGTGCCGCAATATCCAAAACAACTATTAGTACCACAAGAGTATATGAAAAAACAATAAACATAGGACAAGATTATCTTGAAGCATGAGATGGAAAACATGAATAAATGCAACTTGGAGATGTTAAGAACATGTAGCATGAATAGATGAAGACTAAGGCCCCGTTTGGGGAGTGGCTAAATTAGCCAATTAGCCAAAAAGTTACCTTTTTAGCCAAAAAGCCAACAACACATACCAAAAAGTCAAAGATTTTCTTTTCTCTCTACTTTTTGCACAGCTTTTCGTAATTAGCCAAAAAATCATCCCAAACATACAAGTTTTTTTTACCTACCTTTTTAGCCAATTAGCCAAAAAGTTACTAAATTAGCCTGTTCCCAAACGAGGCCTCATGAAAAACAACTTTCTTCCCTTTTTGTCACAAATTGACAAAGGAAGCTCAATCAACTAAAGCAAGATCAGAAACTACACAAGCAATGATAAGACTATGTAAAAATCAGGAGCATCCAAGAAGGAAATAATAAAAAAGCAGTGCAAGGCAACATGCAAACCAAGTATAGCCAATCTCCCTTACCAAACAAATCAACGTGTTCATGCTAACTAACTCCTGTAATGAAAAACTAAACTCCCCCTTACTAAAAGTAACCACAAGCACTGAAAACAGTGAATTGGAAGAAAACGACAAAAATAATATGGTGGAGCAAGTAAGGAATTTCTGATTTGTACCTTGAAACACACAAGATTATCCAAGAAGCACAATTACTTGAAAACACAATGTGCACAGCCTCTAGAAAATTCCTCATAAAAGAAAGTGATGCAATATGTGAAAAGCATAGATCCCATGATAAAAGTGTGTGTGTGACTCTTGGAGTTCGACAAACACAAGATTCAAAGCGTAGTAGTGATATGAAAGCTGGATCTCCGACAAGAGAATCTAAGCACAACAAAGGAAAGTCAAACCACTAAGAATCAAGGGGTATTTGGTGAGTAAAGGCGGAGGCTCCCCCTCAATCAATGAATCCTTTATTTTTTTCCTTTTTTTTTCACATCTTTTTCTTTTCTTTCTTTTGCACATCCTTTTTTTTTTTTTTCTTTTGCACATTTTTTATTTCTTTTGCACACTCATTGGCGGCTCACACGCTCAAGAGTATGGAAACCGAACCAGAGAAGCATGGATATAATAAGGATGGCCTTGTTGGTGACTCTGAGGTAGTTTTTTCCTCATGCCTGGACTATAAAGAATAGAGGGGAAAGCCGTGGAGATGCAAAAAGATAGAAGGTGGTTAAGAGACTCAATATCACCCATGATATGCTAGTATAGGTCAATTCCTCTAGAAAAGCAAAAGATACAATGTCAGAAGTCCATAAAAAAAATAATCACTAAGGCGGAAGACTCCAATATTTGCTAATCCAAGAGTGTGTATAGAATGAGACATACTAATCAAAAAATACACACTCCAAAATGAGTAATGACCACAGAAAGCACACACATATTAACATGTAATGGATATTCTTATCAATTCCAATATGCACCAAGGACCACTCAAAAATTTCAAGCTTGCAAAACTATACTAAGAAAATCTTTTTGGATTTTTTTATTTTTTTATATTTTTTTTCTTAACCAAAGCAAGACAAAAAAACAAACATGCACACATTTTTTTTTTTTAACAAAACAAGTCAGAAAACGAACAAGCACACATAAACCCAAAAACTAAAACAAATAAACAAATTAACGCAAGTCAAGTTTTCTTACTCAAACCACTTTAGTATAAACAAAGTTGTGAGCATTGCGGTTTTTGGGTGGTGTCTTGACGTTGTGGTTCCCTTTGCTTTCAATGGGAACTCGTCTCGACTTGGTTTCCAACTTTCTATTAATAGGTCTAGGCAAATACACTCTCCCATGCAACTTATAACAATAAGGGCGAATATGACCATGCATACCACAATGATGACAAATAAAAACAGGGTGTATCTTCTTTTCTTTACCTTACCAACTCTAGGAAGTTTGAGAAGTCCATTCTTATGTTGAATTTTTTGTTCTCCCTTTCCTTGAGTTCTTGTATCATGAGATGTAGATGCACTCTGTTTTTGCTCTTTGTTATCACCAAAGCCAATGCCACTCTTGTTAGAACAAATTTGTTGAGACCCAATGATATTGTCCAAAGTTTTTGATCCTCTGTTCCAAAGACCAATGGTTGCCATAGCACACTTGAGTTCTTCCTCTTTCTTGATCATTATTTCTTCCAAAGCAACTTGAGACATCTCAAGAGATTCAATCTTTTCTTCATATGTTGCATAAATTTGTTGTAACTTATTCCTCTCTGTCTCACAAGTCAAGAGTTTTGCACAAAGAGCTTGTCAATCATTAGCTATTTTGATGGCATCAATCCTAGCCTCAGAAATCTCTTCTTTTAGTTTGACATTCTCACTTTCATATGCTTTGAGTTTCGTTGTGAGTTTGTCATTTAATTTGAATAACTTAAGAGACTCCTTATACAATTTTTCATAAGCTTGCTCAAGCTCTTCATCCTCACGAATTGAATCCATTATCATAAATCAAACAAGATCTCGTTCTAAAAGAATTTTTTTTAAAAAAAATAGAACGACTCGCTCTGATACCAATTGAAAAATCTAGAAACCTTAGATGTTGATTTGTGATTATGTACCAATTTTAAGCAGAATATAACAATCCCAATCAAATAATAAAAGACAAATCGACACAACGATTTTATGTGGAAAAACCACAATTGGACACCTCCAACTATGATTAAAAAACCACGGGCAACAGCCACAAAATAATCCACTAAGAAAATTTAAAGGAATTACACAGGTATACTCTCAATTACCTAGCGAATCCACGCCTAATTGAACCAACCTCTATGTGCCTCTTCCAACCCCGTCTTCACCTCGGAATTGTCTTTACGATGAGCCACTTCAGAATCCATCGAAGCTTCAGGCTCAAATTCTTCAGAATCCACCGAAGAACAACTCTCTGTCTCTTGTATATAACAAACAAAACCTTTGATGTACTCTCTTTAAACCATGAGTTGAATACTCAATAAAATATCAAAGAAAACTAACAAAATATCCCCAGATATAAACCTTAAGAACCAAAAAGAAGATTTGGAGGAATTAATTTAGTTTTGAGAGAAAACCAACTATTTATAGAAAATCCAAAAGTAATCCTTATTTTGGAAGAAAATCAATTTCTTAAAGAAATCCTTGTCAAACGGGATTGCCAATAATAAAACCTAACACTTACCAGTAAGATGATCACACATCCGCACAGTCTATCAATCTAGTTGATGTTGCGTGCTATTGATCTTGTAAGATGTTATTTTGCTGCGCCACACCAATCATAAGACTTTGGCCTTGTTTGGCATAACCTATGTAATCCATCTTTTTATCTTTTTATCTTTTTTCCATCACATCACCTCTCTACTTTTCTGCACATCTTTTCGTAAACAGACAAAAAGTACACTTTTTTAGGACACCCCAAACCAACCCAAAAGTCAAAAAATTACTCTAAAATCCAAAAAGGTATTACTATTCACCCAAAAAAAAATTAAAAAAATAATTTTTTTCAAAAAAAGTGACCATCGTGACCGCTTTGTCATGGCGCAAAGTGGATTCTTTGTAAATGATTGGGTGTGGTTTGCACACACACCGCTGTTCGTCCCATGGGGCCATCACAGGTCCCGTTTTGATAATCTGAACCGTTAAATGTATAGAAATCGTCGAGTACTATATGTCTGCAAAAAATTACATTGATCGGATATCGATAACTATATGATCAGATCAGTTATGTACGACAAATGGATGGTGTTATAATTAATAATTGAAAAATAAATAAATCTGATCAGATAGCTATCGATATCCGATTAACGTGATTTTTTATAGGTACATAGTGTTCGACGAGTTATACACATTGAACGGTTCAGATTATTAAAATGGGACCCGTGATGACCCCCACGAACCAAACAAAACCGTGCAGTGCTTTGTACAAAAAATAGCCAATAATTTCCAACTCCCATTCACACCTTCCGATTTGTACGGCTGTGGGCCACCTATCACTATTCATCTCTTACACTTTTTTTTATACAATTTTTTAATACATATTTTTCCATAAAAATCCAAAAAGTTAACTCAAACCTCCATATTTTTTTCTCAACTTTTTTAGTCCAAAAAGACAAAAAGTACACTTTTTTAGGACACCCCAAACCAGCCCTAAATAAGACATATTCTCGAGGTATTTCATGAACCCCCAACCAATTGTTGTCCCAGTACCCGGAAACAACAAAAGCAAACAAACCAGAAGGCACACAAGCCTAACGACATCTTCTACATCTTCATTGTTGGTGCTTCTCAAAAGTTTCGTTATCTACTTTTGGATTGAAGCACTTGTCATTCTACTCTTGGTTATTTTCCTTCTTTGCACCATAGCTACCTCATTTTTTCTTCCGTATGTAAGATTCATCTTCTTCTGTCCACATGCAATGCTAAAACTTAACTTGAAGTCATTTCTTTTCTACTTCAGCTTCTTCCCAGCAATTTCAAATGTGGTTCCATCCATTTGGTAAGTTTGTAAAATTTTTGCAACCACATCATGATATTTAATTGAATCTCTTCTTTTAACCTTGTTTTCACTCAATGTATTAACCAGAAGTGAAAAAGGTGTCTTTCTCAATAGTGTCAAATGCTCCCCTCTGAGTTTTGTTGTCTTGAAAAATTTGATAAGAGATTGAATGTTAGAACGGTAGACATACTTTACTTCATTATCATGTATCTATTCAGTCCTAGTTTTTCTTCCATCAATCTTTTTCTTCCATCTTGCTTTGTGGAGCTCTATAGCTGGTTTCAGTTGTTCCTGTTTGGGCTCCTCATTGTCAATGTTAGATTCAGGTTTAACTTCTAGTTGATTTTCACTTTCATGTGTTGTTGGCTCTATAACAAACTCAACTTTTTCAATCTTTTTCTTCTTTGAGAAACTAATTTCTCGACGACGTAATCTTTTAGAATGACTGGCAACATCTGTACAAAAACATTAAGCATGAACATTGAAAATTAAGAAGAATTTTATCACTGAACTAGGCAAACTAAGAAGAATTTATCACTCTATTATGCTAATTAAGTAAATATATAACTGTATAGCAAAGTTTAAATTCCAAATTACAAAAGAACATGAAGTATCATGATGAATATGAAGATGAAAACAATTGTATAGCAAATTTTATCACTGAATTAGCAAAAGTAAGCAAATGCATCATTGTATAGCAAATGAACATAAAGGTATGCTTATTATGACGTTGAATATCACTCATAAATTAATACTGTATGGTACAGATTCAAAATAGCTTCAAGTCAAATTTTATCACTCAATTATAGTTATGAAAGAAGAAGGGAAGCAAATCCATCGTTATAACAAATTTTATCACTCAATTAGGAAAATTAAGCAAATCTATCATTCTTATAGCAAATTTTCTCACGAATTTGGGCAAAGTAAGAAAATCTGGCATTGTATAGCAAATTTTATCACTGGATTAGCAAAAGTAAGCAAATCCATCATTGTATAGGAAACAAACATGAAGATGTGATTATTATGAAGTTGAATATCGCTCATAAATTAATACTGTATGGTACAGATTAGATATAGCTTCAAGTCAAATTGTATCACTCAATTATAGTTATAAGAGAAGAAGGGAGGCAAATCTATCATTATAACAAATTTTATCACTTAATTAGGAAAATTAAGCAAATCTATTATTCTTGTAGCAAATTTTCTCACTGAATTGGGCAAAGTAAACAAATCTGTTATTGTATATCAAATTTTATCACTGAATTATCAAAAGTAATTAAATCCATCATTGTATAGCAAATGAACATGAAGATGTGATTATGATTATTTTGAAGTTAAATATTACTTAATTATAGTTATAAAAGAAGAACGGAAGATGAATACGACTCATTATAACAAATTTTATCACTGATTTAGGAAAATTAAGCAAACCTATCATTCTTATAGCAATTTTTCTCACGGAATTGGGCAAAGTAAGCAAATCTGTTATTGTATATCAAATTTTATCACTCAATTAGCAAAAGTAAGCAAATCCATCATTGTAACGCCCTCAAAATCAACCCATTACATAAATAATATTGACATGCATTATAAAAAGAAAATAATACATTATCTCATTCATCAGAGTATTACTAAGTAAGGACAGTACTTGTAACATCAAAATAAATGCCCTACGGGCTTACATCTTGCCAAGCCAACACTTGGACACAAAAATATGAGTTCTAACTCAAATACAAATAAAGCCCTAGGCTTGAATGTTTACATGTAAGTCAAATAAAACAAATAACTTAAAACAAGGCTTCAAAATCCAGTTCCTACCAAGCTAAGTCCTTGGAGGTAGCGAATCACCTAGACCTGAAAATGATGTTCCCTTATAGGGTGAGCCACAGCCCAGTAAAAATATACTAAACCAATTATAAGCATTGAATAAAGCAATAGCATTCAATAGATGGTTAACCATGATAATCAATTATATCAATATACAGTCTTAAGACACTAATGTCTATGACACTTATCAATATCCATTATTATCAATATGGCTCAGAACCTGGCCAAACTTACAATTGTGAACTATGTAGCATATTCACATTACTTCCAATATCAACAACACAAATAAGACTCAGGCTCATATCAAAACACTTCATACTTCCAGATTGATACACATTTTAGTGCTGTATCAATAAAACACTTCAATATAAATAAGCACACATAAAAGTGATGCTAATGGAGTCCATCCCCTATCTCCTCCCAAACAAAATCCGGTTTAGAGGTCCATCCCCTATCTTCCCCTAAACCGTGGAGTACATCCCCTATCTCCTCCCACACAATATGCATATGCAATGCTCAACCAATACATGTATTTTTCTGTATTAATTCAATAGTCAAAATTAATGACTTAGCCAATGTGATTATTTCCAGTTTGCCCTAATCCACATGCAATGTCTACAACAATCATGACTATCCTCCACCGATAGCCCAAAACAGTTATTTCTAAACAAGAAATAAAATATAATAACAATAATAATTTCAACATTTAAATAGGAGAGTGATTAAATAATCTAACTACACCATTTAAACTTATAAATCCCCAATTCCATGAATTCAACTAATATTCCCAATTTTCCTCAAATTAATTGTACAAATCAATTTATTAAAACAACTAGGGTTTTTCCCAAAATTACCAAAATACCCCCACCATATTAAAGTACCAAAACTTAGAACAAAACTCATAAGATGGAGTAGGAAATCCCTACCTCAAATGAAGAGACTCAAAGAAGATGATGAAAATACTTGGATGTGTTCCAACCCACAATTTTTCGGATAAAAAAGAAGATCAAGGGAAGCTCCACACTCAATACAAAGGAACTAGGGTAGAAGATCACTAGAACTAGATGTATTTATAGAGAGAAGATGTAGTCTAGAGAGAGAAACTCTCAAGTTATTCATTCAATGAACTTCATTAAATTGATTAATGTATCTCATACATTCATGATACATAATGCATCCTCTATATTAATGAATTCATTAGATAGATTAATGTATCTTACATAGTCATAATAGATACATAATGCATCTCTAAGATTCATTCATAATAAATCCATCACATTCAATGTATTAGCATTAGTCTTCTATACATTGTATATATAGGTATCAATGATTAGTCACCATCTAATTGATGTACATGTATCTTACTAATGAGATGAATCTAGTATAATCATGCAAAATCTGGGAATAATCACAAGGAAAAGACCGGGGTTGCTATAACATTGTGTAGCAAATGAATATGAAGATGTAATTATTTTGAAGTTGAATATTACTCATAAATTAATACTGTATGATACACATTGAAAATAGCTTCAAGTCGAATTTTATTACTCAATTATAGTTATGAAAGAAGAAGGAAAGCAAATCTATAGTTATGAAATAAGAAGAGAAGCAAATCCATCATTATAACAAATTTTATCACTGAATTAGGAAAATTAAGCAAACCTATCATTCTTATAGCAATTTTTCTCACTGAATTGGGCAAAGTAAGCAAATCTGTTATTATATATCAAATTTTATCAATGTATTAGCAAAAGTAAGCAAATCCATCATTGTATAGCAAATGAACATGAAGATGTGTTTATTATGAAGTTGAATATTACTTAATTATAGTTATAAAAGAAGAACGGAAGATGAATACGACTCACGTTTGATTCGCATGTTTGTTGAAAATGAACTAAACAGGCAATATAGATCGAAACGGTGGAGGATTTGCTGGGGATCTGTTCGGAATCAGAATATAGATTGAAACAAAGGTGATTTCTTTGGAAATGATGGGAGATTCACGGAAAATCTCTTCGTTTGTTTCGATTTCCAAATCGCAAATTGCCTCAGAATGGTTTCCAAATTGCCTCAGAATAGTTTCCAAATCAGAACAATTAAGAAGGAGCATGTGTTTCACGCGCACAGGGAGACCTCGTGATATGTTCTTTGCTTCACGCGTGTGGTGTGACATTTAGGGGTAAAATTGGAAAATGAAATAGAGCAGGACTTGGTGGGTATTAATTTGTTTATATGGGACTGACTGGTAAGTCCCTCTTTATTTAATAACATAAAGCCCATAAATAAGTCAAGCTAAGTTTTATAAGCCTCGAGAAATATGAACTTATTGTAATTCATTCATTTATAAACATAAAGCCCATAAATCAAGCTAAGTTTTATAAGTCTCTCGACCAATTAAAGTTCAACTCAAAAACTCAAAACACTTGACACTTAAAACTAATTTTTTCAATTATTATTAATATTATGATAAATGTTAATAAGTTTATTATTTAATGTTGAAAAATATACATATTTTTAAAATATATAAAAATATTAAAAAAACATATTAATCTTGATAAAATCATATTAAAATTAATATAAAAATATATATTTTATTCTACAAATATTTTGAACAAGTTACCAAACCCAAATACTATATATTTATACAAAATTATAAGTTATTTTTTTATATAAATATTATATATATTCTTGCCTAATCTGGTGGTGCTACATGCACCAATTAGTGTACTAACTAATATACCAACACTAATTATGACATTATTACTGACCCCACTTATTATACAAATTACAAATACCGAAAATCTCTTAAACACTTCGTAATACCTTTTGGCATAAGCCTTGAGGCTTTTATCCTCGCCAATCCTCAGAGCCATCAGAGAGTCTACCCTCAATGGCTGCAGGTTGTTTGTCACAAACCTGGCCACGACCATCTCGGTCAAGCCTTTCCAACTCTTCACAGCTCCTTTCAGCAACTTGTGAAACTAGTCTGAGACGATTTCCCCAAAAAATGAGGGGAATACTTTGCAGAGCAACGGCTCGTTTCCGGTGTACAGTGTCATTGAGTTCAAATACAAGCCGACGTAAAAGTTAGGGTCAGATTTACCGTCATATGTTTGTAATCTCAGCATGTGGAACCTTTTCGGGGCCTCAAATTTGTCTAATTCTACTGAAAATGGCGTTCTCGGCTTGACCGAAGAGGTTACCTCGACATCTTGTCGTTTCTTCAGAAGGTAATCCCTCAAATCCTCCTTGGTCCGCCCATTTAGGTGCACTACTCCTAGTGTCATGTTGAGTCCTCTTGGACCTCCCTCCATTCGTCGTTTCAAAGCAAAGCTCCTTCCCTTGAACATGCTGATGTTCCTTGGCATATTCTTCTTTGGTACGATGTGTCTTCTGAGACTCTCTCCTTGTCGATTCTCCTCGTCCAACCTCCCATGAAGGCCAATGAGAATACGCCCGCGCTCTGTCATGCCGAGGGACTGTAGGGATTGTTTTTTTCCCTCCTTTCTGGGCATCATTCTTGGCCGCTGGAATTGGCGTGTCCTCTAATGGGAACGGTAGCTGCATGACGTTGTTCTGCATCATGAAATTGACAACCGATTGCAAGTCTGCCACTTTGTTTGCCATCCCCTTCATCTTGCCATCCCTCTGTAGGCATCTATCCTTCCATACTTAGAGGTTTTTCTCACTGTAATACTCGCCTCGGTCGGCCTTCTTTGGTACGTCTCCCTCCTGGCCAACCTCTTTTTCTCCGGGATTATTATCCCAAGGTTCTTCATTGTAGTTATCCTCCTCTATGTTAGGGTCAACATGTTTTCCACTCCCAGTAGAGATGTCGTCCCCAATCTTCTTTTTCTGTCCGTCGTTGGCCATCTATTCTCCTTTCTTCCCACAGACGGCGCCAAATTGTGGGTGTTGATTTCTGACCACACTGCCAAACAAGTACTTAGCTGGAGAATACCGGCAGAAGAGATTACGCCCGAACGACTTGTCACAAAAAGATAAGACTCTGATGGTAGTTCTTCCACCCAAGGGCACTTTGAGGATCAAGTTAGTACTCAATTATCTCTCAAAGATAGCAAATAGTGCTTTAACTCACTAGCCAGAATACAAAAAATGTACTTTAGACCCACAAGGGTGCCTTACTTTTATAGTCAGCACTACCCTGATCCCTGTAGAAGCCTAGCTTCTCTTGGAATCTGGTCCAATGCTCATCCTCGACTCTCCAATGGATAAAAATAAACTCTCTAAGAGCTTTATCCTTATCTAGGCTGAGGTCATCCCCCATTCTAGGACTCTTATAGCTTATCCGTTTATCCCGGATTCCGGTATCTCCACAGATAACCTCGGCCTAATCGAGATCATCTCGGCATCATGACCAAGACACGTGGCACCTCGGCTGGCACTTCGGTGCCACCTTGGCCACGTGTTGTCATTTCCAAAAATATGCCCCCACATAAATATAATAATAAAGTTGAATTAAATTTTATAGGATCTTGAATTCAATACAATTAAGAATAAAATGAACATACTTTTGTCAACCATTCAATTAGTGAATAAGTTGAGAAAATGCCCCTAATAATTGAACCTTGAACTCATTCTTGGCTCACTTTCTTCTCGTCTCTCTTAATTAGGATGACTATATATCTTAGAGTGATGGAAAAGTACTCATATTATGTAAGGGGAGTCACCTATCATTATATGGATGAGAGAAGAGGGCTAGATAAACTATATTAGAAGAATTCTTATCCATCAAGGTTTCCTTCTTAAAATGAACTCCCTCAAGTAAATCTCATAAATTTAACATAATTATTATAATCTTACTTTTAGTAAAGTTAAATGAACAAAAATAAATCCAAATGATGCGAAAACATAAAAATAAACAATATAAAATGCATATTTTCGTATAAAAAAATGAAAATATTATTATTTTTTTTTACCTATATAACTACTAAAGTATTGATGAAAATTGGATTACATTATATAAATTAAAAAAAAATTTAAAAATTAATATATATATATATATCAAAATTGTGAAATTTATTATATTCTTTTTCTAAACTTGAATGCAAGTCAATATAATTTAACGTAAATTTTACCAATCATCTATCCATTTACCCAAACAACCCATCACTATTAGGCCATGTTTGTTTGGATGGACTGGATTAGGTTGGATTAGCATTCCCATGACTAATAGTCATAGGATTACAAATTTCTTTAGATTGTGTATCTTATCCTATATTTGGATTGAATTAGGATTATAAAAAGAGACTAATAGTTCAGACTTTGGCTTAGTCCTCCAATTTATATCCCACCCCTCTCTGTGGGATTAAATAGTCTATCATATGTGAGATACTATATATAGATGGATTGTTAGTCCGTACTTCAATTGTTTAAGCAAACATCGGATTAATAATTTTATTGGACTATTAGTCCAATCCCAAACTCATGTCCATCCAAACAAACATGGCCTTAATGTTGCCTTTATCCTCTTTCACCTCCTCTTTTGGCCGACACCATCAGTGCATACCACCAGATTGCTACCTTCTTTTCTCTTTTCCCTTGTTCCAACCCAACACCATCCAGTTGGCAGCCACGACATATTGGATTTATTTTCTAGTGTGGCCTAATAGCCTATATATCTTTTACATGTTTTATTTTATTTGGATTCCACAATTAGATAAAGCCAATATTTGAAATAAAATTCTATAATTAGACTTTTATTATAATTACTCTTCTAAGATAAGAAGGAAACCTTGATGCATAGGAATTATTCTGATAGAGTTTATCTGACCCTCTTCTCTCATTTATATAAGGATAAGTGACTCCTTTTACATAATATGAGTATTTTTCCATCACTCTAAGATATATAGTCATCCTAATTAAGAGAGACAGTATAGCGACCCCGGTCTTTCCCATTTGTTTACTGTATTCGGGCTTATGTTCCGTAGATTTCGTTGTTATCAGATTGTTGTTGCCATCCTTTAATCCTATTTGAGCGAGTTTTAGGATGTGTTGGGCATATTTCGAACAGTTGGGTTGAGCCTTGATCTAGATGTTGGTTGCCCAGTTTTTTTTAGCCTTTCCGCTCGAGCGGACATTCCTGCGCTCGAGCGGGTTTTACACTCTTCCAGCATTTTTGGTCCCTGCAAAACTTCTGCAGGTGAGAGTTCTACGCTCGAGCGGGTTTTTATACGCTCGAGCGGGTTGAGCTCGAGCGGTATTGTTGACGCTCGAGCGGGTAGTGTGTTCTTCGCGTGGGTTCTGGAATGGGGGAATCTACGCCCGAGCGGTTATAATTGAGCTCGAGCGGACTTTGTTTTTTGTTCTTTACGCTCGAGCGGTGTGTTGTACGCTCGAGCGGGCCTGTCCAGTTTATATAAGCAGCAGCGGGTTTTTAATCAGTTTTTCATCTTCTTTCAGATTCCAAACCCTAGATTACGAGTTCTCTCTCTCCCAACTCACCTTCTCTCTTAGGATTGATCTATCTAGAGTGTGTTTCTACCCTAGTTTCTTCATTAAAAAGGTAGAGTGAGTCGAGGGCTTTCATTTAATCTGAACAGTTTTGGATTTGGAGCACTTTGGAATTTGGGCATCATCTTCATCTTCTTCTTTTTGAGTTATTTCTTCGAGGTAGGGATTTCCTACTCCATTTATACGTTTTAATCCTAAGTGGTGGTATTTTGATATGTGGGGGTAGGTTAGTAATTTTGGGAGAAAACTTAAGGTTTTGTCATAGATTAATTTATATAATTAATTTAAGGAAAGATTGTGATATTGGGGTAAATTCATGAGATTCGGGAATTTAGTGGTTTAATGATGTATTTGGTAGTTTAAATACTACCTTTGAGAATATTGAAATTACAATTATTGTTATAGTTATTTCTTGCTTAGAAATAATTGTTTTGGGCTATCGGTGGAGGATAGCCATTGATTATTGTAGACCCTACATGCGGCTTAGGTATAACTGAAATTGAGTCAAATGTTTGACTGTTAAGTTAATACAGAACATTCGTGTATTAATTATGTGTTGTATATGGCAAGTATTGATTATGTTGCATATGCATTTGGTTTTGGAGGAGATAGGGGATGAACTCCACGGTTTAGGGGAAGATAGGGGATGGACCTCTAAACCGGACTTGTTGGGAGGAGATAGGGGATGGACTCCAGTAGCATCACTTATGTGTGTGCTTAATTATAATAGAAATATTTCTATTTGTTGTTGATATGATACATCACCATCATGTGTATCAGTTGGGAAGTAAGGAAGTGAATTTGATTGAGATTGGTGTAACACCAGCATGTGTATTTATTATGTTATGAGAAAGGTTTAACCTGATTTGTTATCCTTGTTGAGTTGTTTGGCCAGGTTCTAAGCCATGACTGTATAAATGGAAAGTAAAAGGTGTCATAGACCATGTGTCATAGACAACGTAGGCGTTTGTGTCGATGAATTGTAAATTGATTATCTTGTGTTAACCATGTATCGGGTGCTACTGCTTTAGTTAATTCTTATGCTTGGTTTAGTATTTCTCTACTGGGCTGTGGCTCACCCTATATGGGAACTTCATTTTCAGATTCAGGTGGTTCACTACCTCCAAAGACTTAGCTTATGAGGATTTGGACTTGAAGACTTGTTTTTATTTGTTTTAGTTGTTTTATTTGAATTATGTAAACATTCAAGCCCAGGGCTTTATTTGTTTTGAGTTAGAACTCATGAAATTGTGTCCAAGTGTTGGCTTGGCAATATGTAAGCCCGTAGGGCATTTATTTTGATGTTTTATTTCGAAATACTCTGATGATTTAAATAATATAATGTTTTTCCTTGTAATAATGCATGCCTTGTTTTATATTTAATGAGTTTAATTTTGAGGGCGTTACAGACAGAGAGAAGAAGGTGTGATAACCCAACCAGTCCTATGCTTAATTATGCATATAATTATGTGTTTGATATGAATTTGCAAGTTTAAGTATATGAATTATGTGAACTTGGAATAAGATCTGTTGAATGTAGGAATATCTATTGCAATTAGAACTTTGAACTGAAAATTGAAAACCTTAGAGGTGCGATAAACAAAAACCGACTTCATATTTGTTATTAGGATGATTTGTAGAGCTTACGGTGAAATTTTAAAAAATTACGATTTGTAATGATTAAATTGGAAATTTAAGGGTTAAGTTATATATGTGTTGGTCCACTTGTGTTCTTCATTTTTGTTAAGAACTCTAGAGAGTGAGTTAGAAAGAGAAGAAAAGGAAGAGCTAAGGATTGCAAAAGAATCAAGAGGCAAACCTCAGATTTGAGTTAAGGTATGTTAATTTATTATCTTTAACTCATCTTTGTCATGAAATCAAGAAGAAATTAGAATTTGAGCTAGGGTTTTGAGTTATATGTTGGCTTGAGCTAAAGACATGAAATTGAACCCTAATCTCTCCATCTTTATTTGATTTAAGTTCATTTTTGTGATTGACCCATGAAATAAACCCTAGACGATTCATGAAAACAAGATTTGTTAGAAGATTATTCATGGATATATGTATTTTGAACTTATATGTTATGAAATCTTGAATTTATGAAAAGATGAGACTTTGATTTTGAACTCTAAGCGAGATTGATGTGTTTGAGTTGTGATTACACTTGTATAAGGTTAGTATTTCATGTTTTAAAGGAAGATTACATGAGATCTTGGCTTGAAATTGGGTTTGAAAACTCAATCTTTGATGAATTTTCGGATTGTCTGATTTTGCCTAGACCGCACGAGCGACCACGGGCTCTGCACGAGCGGAATATGAACAAAAACAAAAAATTACATTCTGCTTAAACCACCGCTCGAATGGCCCAGTCATCGCACGAGCTGTCAAAGTGGGCGTACGTGGGGCCATTTCAGCTTATACGTGGTAACTTCAAAAAGACATATCTCTTTCATCCGAACTCCGTTTTAAGTGATTCTTGAGCCCAAATTTAAGCCCTGGAAGTCTAGTTTCTAATGGTAGTGGTCTTATATTCAAAATTTAAGTACACAAATAGATATGCTCAAATTAGTGAAGGTTGTTTATTTTCTTTTAACAGTTTGATGTTGTTTCCTACACTAATTTAGTTCCCTTTCGCTTCTTGCTATTTCCTTAAACTTTAAATATGTAAATATGATATTTTCAATGGAGAACATATGAAATTGTTGTAGGAAACATTATTTAGTCATGAACATTTAGGGTTGTTTAAAGTACATCTTTGACACAAGTTTTGTACATGAATCACATATAGAGAAGTTTAGAATAAAACACTTGAGAAGGATTAAAGAATGGGGAATAATTGAACGGATATGTAATGAATAAATCGATTGAATAAGTTGAAGGCAATGTGTTTTGAAATGTTATGCTTGGTTATGTTTCTACAGGCTGAGTCATTATGGAATATCATCCGACCAAGCACAGTGAGTAATTTCTTTGTAATGGTATTTTCATATAAAATACTTTGGAATTGTGAAACTTATGTTTTGTATAAATTATGTGCCTTGATGAATGTTTTCAAAATGATAAAATATGCTTGAAATCTTCAAAGTAATTATGCTATGGCAAGTTTCTGAAAGAATGTTTTGATAAGAATGAATGAGTTTTCTTTTGAGCAATGGTTATAATAAATTAGGAAAATGTGCTTTGACCCTCAGTAATTGTTATTTGTCTATGATCCATCTTAGACATCTTTTGTAAGATAATGATTCGTTATAAACATTCTGTATGATGTCAATCTTTGACGATTGTCCTGTATGGTAATTCAAAAAGTTAATTAAGGCCTTCGAGTACTCCACTACGACTTGGAGTTATGAAAGGTTTGATGAGAAATATTTGATACAATGTGATTTGAAACAAGCTTAATGTGATTTGGAATTAGACTTAAATGTATTATTTGATCGAAATAGAGGAACTTCATTAATATTATATGACATGTGCAATGTGGACCCGAGGTCGTTGGTTATATATTTAGGCCCGAGGCCGCTTGTTATATGATTGGGCCTGAGACCGTTTGTTATATGATTGGGCCTGAGGCCACTTGTTACATGATTGGACCCGAGGCTACTTGTTACATGATTGGGCCAGAGGCCGTTTGTTACATGATTGGGCCAGAGGCCACTGTTATATGCTTGGGCCTGAGGCCGCTTGTTATGTACTTGGGTTTGAGGCCGCTTGTTATATGATTGAGCCCGAGACTGCTAGTTATATGATTGGGCCCGAGGCTGCTTGATATATGATTGGGCCCGAGGTCGCATGTTATATGCTTGGGCCTAAGGTTGCTTGGTTTATATGATTATGGATATTGTGAGAACTTTATGATCATTTAGTTACACTGCTTTACTGTATTATTAATCATTAAGCTTCGCTCACTTAATATTATATATGCACATGTAGGTGATCAGTAGTATGGAGCACACCCCTAGAGTCAGTTTCAGGAACTATTTTGTAACCCAATCGAGTCATGCCTCTGAAATGGAGTTTTGTCTTTGACTCACATCACACCTTGACCTTATTTTGTTTTTGCCAATAGGGTCTTGGGTTTGTTAACAACATGTGTAAATTTCTTATGGCACTTATATTTTGCTTGGGCATGTAAATGTGTTAATGTGTTATGAGGTTATCTCCATAACTTTTGCTCATGATTGGCACAACTTAATAGACTTCTCTTTATTATACGCTTTCGTTTATGGCCTCATTAGCATAAATATTCTGTATGATCGTTTGAGGCCTTCAGTAATTTACGGGTTACTGGCTGGTTATGACCCAAACTTTTAGGAGCGGGTTCAGGTCATGACAGAAGGTGAGCCAAGAATTCAAGGTTCAACTATTAGGGGTATTTTCTCAACTTCTCTAATTCAATGGTTGACAAAGGTATGTTCGTTTTATTCTTGAGTTGTACTGAATTCAAGATCCTGTAAGGTTTAATTCCGATTTATTATTATGGTTACATGTAAATTAATTTCTTACATGTGGTATCAGAGCCTAGGTTTTATGAATCAACACACCTTGAAATAATAATTTATTTATGAATCAATTTGTACCTTTTTTCTCGATGAACCAAAACAAACTGAACTTTTAAACCCAAAGCATTTGCGAACTTGTATTTTCTCCGTAAAACTAGTCATTAAAGAACACAATTTGATAGACTCAAATTTAGGCCTGGTTTGGGATACATGAAAAAATCCAAAAAGTTACTCAAAACGTTAAAAAGTTATCATTATTCACCAAAAAAAATATTAAAAAAATTAATTTTACACGTAATTATTACAACTGGTGTCTGTCTCCCCACAAACTTTGTTAACTTTTTTGGAAAAATTGCACAGGCAGGGTGCACAAACAACATGATGTTGTTCGGCCCGTGGGGGCCCATCACGGGTCCCGTTTTGATAATCTGAACCGTTTAATGTGTAAAAATCGTCGAGTACTATATGCTTATAAAAAATCACATTGATCAGATATCACTAACTACATGATCAAATCAGTTTTGTATAAAAAATGGATGGTGTTATAGTTAATGGTTGACAAAAAACTAATACGATCAAATAGCTATCGATATCCGATCAACGTGATTTTTTACAAACATATAATACTCGACGAGTTCTACACATTGACGGTTCCAATTAGCAAAACGAGACCTGTAGTGGGCCCCCACGGGCCGAACAGCACCACCCAATTGTCACGACCCAAACCCGACCCTATGGGTTTAGCATCAGAATCGCCAAGAATCCGAGATTATCAAGGCACCTATGATCATCTGATAAAAGAATCTGAGGCATGGTAGAAGCCAATACAGTAAATAAATAATGCCCAATGAGCTGTGACAGTCTGCATGCCAAAAAGATTTTTCATATATTTATGCAGTCAAACAGTACAGTCTATACCAATATTTACAGTCATACAAAAGAGGGACTTAATCCCTACTCAACAGTACAGTAAACATTCAGTCTATACAATCCATTCAGTTATTACAACCGGTAAGACAGTGCGGAGGGGGAAAACTAAAACACCCCTAAGCCTTAGCATGATAGGCTCGGAACCTCGCAGTGAAGCACATAGGCTGGCTTGACAAAACTGGAGTTTACCCCGACGCCCTAGTCATGCGGTGCTCAGACACCTACATATATATATGAGCAGTGAGCTAAAGCCCAGTGAATAACATAATGCGTAAAGAGGTTAGGAATGAAATGTCCTTACAGTAGTGAAAATAGTTCATTAAACAAGATAATTGATCTTCATCGTAATGCTTATTCACCATATGTGGTACATCCATTAGCAAAGCAAGAAACAGAGGTCTTAAAGACCTAACAAGAATGATGGCCATCAATCAAGAATGAGTGGTTCCACGAGGAACCGACAGAGATCTCTAATAAAGAATAAAGAAAAAGAGGTGCTAAGGATGCCACAGTACAGTTCAGAAATAAAGGACATACATTCACTCAGTAATCAATATCAGTTCAGTAAACAGTTCAATTCAGTGTTCAGAAAATACTCATTCGAACATATCTTTACACAATTGTTACTCACAGAGTTTGGGCTACTGTATACTAGAGCGTGTCTCCCCAGTCGCCAACCCTACACAGTTCACAGGTTGAACACACACTAAGCTACACAGTTGGGAAAGATAATAATTTAATCCCTAGATTGCCTTGGTGTGTTCTACCTCTATATCCTCTTAAAGATGCCTTAAATATGCCCTAGGAATGCCTAGGATGGAAAGATGATGCAAAGATGTACTTTGGAACACTTAACAAATTTTGCTGAAAACAGGAGTCTCGCTCGAGCGTGGCTTTCTTCGCTCGAGCGGACACGCTGACAAAAGAGCTCCGCTTGAGCGTCAATTCCGTCGCTCGAGCGGACTGTGTGCTACAGTAAAAATGCTGGATGCTCCAATTTTGCGCTCGATGGACGCTCGATCCTCGCTCGAGCGTAAGACACAGGCCCTCGCTCGAGCGCAGGTTTCCTCGCTCGAGCGGACTGTGAACTCATGCAAAGTACTGGATGCTCGCATTTCACGCTCGAGCATAACTTTTCTCGCTCGAGCGGAAAGCAGAGTAACAGAGTGTACGCTCGAGCGTAGACTTCCTCGCCCGAGCGTAGGCTCAAAATCTGGAAATTCCAGATTTGAGTCCCAAGCTCAAATTCAAGTTTAAAAGCCAAAAATTTGATCCTTTTGGGCTGAAAACTTGGAAAACACTTGCAAACACCTAATATTACATGTTTCAAAGATCAATTTGGCAAATCAAAGCCCAAGGGTGTTTAATTCAAACTCATTTTTCATGAACATGCATGAACAATCTTCAAACATGACATGCATGCATTCAAACCAATTTAAAGCTTCAAAACATGCTCTAAGGAGCTCATTCTTTTCAAAACAAGTTGAAAACATGGACTTGAGTTTAAACATGAGCATGCATGTACAATTCTACCATGAATTCCACTCAAAACTCATCTATTCAAGCATGCATGCATGATTTCTAGTATAATTCACCATGTATGAGCTACAACATGAATTAATTCTAAAATGAAGCATGAATCATGCAAGAATTAGCCCTATGACAACAACAAGAAGATGAATGTCCTACCTTAGTCTTGTATTCAAGGTTTAGGAGCTCAATTATGCCAATTTACACTTCAATTCTTCAAGATTCAAGCTACTTCCCCAAGTTGAGTTTAATTCCCTCACTCTCTCTCAAATTCGGTGGGACAAGGGAATAGAGCTGATGAAATGTTCATCTAAGTGTAGGCAAGGCTCAATAATGAGAATAAACAAAGGCCCACTAACAATGGCAAAAGTGTAATTACGGCAAACTCTTTAATTGGCTTTGTTTAATCTAGTTTAATCATTCCTAATCACATTTTAGATAAATATACCATTAAATCACATAAATTCCAATGGTTCTAAAACATCAATCTATTTTCGATTCGGCCGCCGATAGGGCCTTCAATTAGCAGTTTAAACATAAAAGCACGAACAGATAATCAAATAATCGAACAGATAAAAATGCAATACAATAGATATGCTCAGTCAATTTAGTTCCAGTTTTCAATCAGTCCGTTCAGTACTTCAGTTGTTTCAATTATCAGTCTTAAGCGGTCCAGTTTAGCAGTAATCAGTAGTTAATTCAGTAATTTATTGATAAATAGTATGGGGGTTGTTACACCAATTCACGCTCGAAAAGGAGGCAACTATTTCTTATCTCCTACACAACCCACTACTCTGCCCAGATTGTACGGGTTCGTACTGTCTACTTCACTAAAACTTCACCTATACACTTATTTATACAATTTTTTAATACACATTTTTTCGTAAAAAGTAAAAAATTTAACCCAAATATTCATATTTTTTTCCTCAACTTTTTAGTCCAAAAAGACAAAAAGTGCACTTATTTAGGACATCTCAAACAATCCCTTAATATTTATATTCAGATTGGTGGAACAAAGAAGAGTATTGTGATGTTTTATTATTTTTTAATGGACTTGACCACTTGCGATTCACCACTTTCTAAGGCAACAATCCGTACCAAAGACACATGACGCGTGTATTAAAAGCAATTTCAGAATTATGCTGAATCGTTCGGTCTCTTAAGTAAATATATTTATTTGATTGTATTACGTTAGAGAATTATGGTTTTATCTTGTCTGATTATGTACACTTTATTATTAATATTTATATATTTTCATGATTTAAATTTGATATCATGATATAATTTTATGACATTGAATATTAAATATTGAAGTGGTTAATTAATTTAGGTGTAATTCTTGTTGACCATTATATAAGATATTCATGATTGTCATATTGCATAAATTGATATATATATATATATATTTATATCTATGTTCGTCCAAAGTTATTATTATTATTATATTGGTAATTGCAATCACATAAAAGAAATTCTAGAAATCATAATTAATGATTTCATTAAAATAGTGATTGAATTAATGATAATTGAATAAACTTCAATTATAGAATAGAGAATATTGTTGGTTAGTTTCGTATTCATAGGATTTACTAATTTAGTAGCTGCCAAAGTGGCCTAGATTTGTAAAACTTATGAATATAAAATAAAAGAATTGTTAAAAGGGTAACATTAAGGTCGATAATATTCTCAATTGCAGTTATAATTAGGAGATTGAGACTAGCCTAAAGGAGAGTCACTTTCAAATAATTATGAACTGGGTAGAGTAATGTAACTTATGTAATTTGACAGATTAGAATTGAATACCCGAAGCTAACATGACTAACAGAAAAGTTGCATAAATTACTTTAGACCTACATATGTGAATCTTGACGAGTAGACAATAGATATACCTACATTTTGCCCAAAGGAAAGACTTATGTGATATAGTTCATCATTATAATTTTCAAAGATTTAATATGTATATTGTTTATGGTATATTATTTATGCCTATTTCTGCGTTACTTATGAGACCTTGTGTTAATTCCTCTTAAGATCTGTCAAAAAGATAGCTTGCTATCTAAGGTGGTTGGACTTAGAAGGGAGGCTATATTGACTTGTGACATCCCAAAAATCGGGAATATCAGATAATATATTAACAATTAAATACAGGGTTTATCTAAGGTTACAAAAGTAGGAAACACCACTAATGAGTCATTTGGCTAATAACCGAGCAAGATCTCAGGAAGGTCAGAAGAGTTAAAATAGTCTCCCTTCTAAGTCCAACCACCTTTTTGACATATCTTGACAAGGTATTAACACAAGGCCTACATGAGTTGACGGAGAATAAGAATAAGTTACAAATGTTATATATAAAAATTACAAAATCATGTCTTTAAATACAACAAGCGATTAATCAATTACAATCTCATAATCGTGTTTACAAAACTAGTTCCTAACTCTCATAGGATAGCCATACGTTTTCAAATACTTCAGCTTTGTCTTCGATCGGTCTAATAGTCCTCAATACCTGACATGAAATGCCATGAGCTTTGAATGTCTAGTAAACGCACACACACCCCATCCCTTTTTTCCCAATTCAATACACTATCGTATTTATAACAAGCAAGTAGTGAAACATGATATTCAAGTCAATAACAACAATTTCAATAACAGATGAAAGGAACATGACATTCAAATAGATAACAAAGGCTACAATGTTAGTGGTTAGTATTCTAGAAATCCCCTAAAGAAATTTCATCCTTCTAACCACAGGAATTGGACTCGGATTATTCGATATGCCCCCTCTTTTGCTGCTTTGTAGACCTTACCCCGGATGCTTACCAACGATTATATACCGCGTAGCGCCAACCGAGGACCTCAAAAGAAATGGTAAAATAAGGGCCTTACCCATAACCTTCTCTAACCATATCCATCATAAGCACCTAGGGTCCGAATACAACCAATCCATTCAAGGGTTCCGATATAACCGCTTGCGCGAGACTTTCCTTCAATTAAGGAACGCATCTCATCAATCATACATAACACATTATCATCTTTTCATTATTCAAGTGATCAAAAACCCAATACCAACCCAATTAAGTTTCCCATTGAGTTAAAAGTTTTAAATTAAAGTTAGAACAACTTAACAAAGTAGGAATATCCACATAAGCATGAGCACCATCAAATGAAGAAGATAAGGAACATAATCATAATACATGCAATATCATACCAAGACATTTTCATATACTAATAAGCATATTCATAAAGTCAAGAGCACAAAACGTCAATGTAAACAGAATTTCCAGATTTAGAATCACTTAAAGATCAAGATTAAAAGAACTATTTCAGATTTTTTCCAACTTCGGCCTTCCTATGTTTCGTAGAAAATTTTATCTAGTTTTCAAAAAAAAATTTAGAAATGGAATAGCTTTTCCAGATAATTAGTCATTTCAAAATACTCCAGTTTTGTCCAGATTCGTCGACCATTATGAAAATTGGATTTTCTCACAAACTGCTCACTTTTTTTGAATGAAACCAATTTTCCTTGAAAACTAACTCCTTAAGGAAGATTTTTACATAACATTTAGGTTCAGAAGATTTTTATATATTTTTCTAGAATTTTTGGAAGTTAGATGAAAAATAAATTTCTCTAGCACAATTCTTGAAATAAGAAAGTTGGTGAGAAAAGAGGTCAACTAAGGGAAATTTTCCACTTCTTTTGTGATGAAAACATACTAAATAGTATATATTGTTAGATAAATAGTACCAAACTATATGGAAAATATAATTTAAAATTATGCAAACGCTTTTTAGGCAAAACCAAAAATTGAAATAAATCAACATAATAACGTGATAAAACTTACAGTACATAAATAGATAAAACCTGATCGACTCGAGTGTGTAACACTCTTTCCTTAAAACAGATTCGTCCTCCCACCGGTGCTTAGGATTCAATGAACGTCTATCTCCCAGTGTCATGACCCAAACCCGGCCCTATGGGTTTAGCATCAGAATCGCCAAGAATCCGAGATTATCAAGGCCTAACGAATACGCTTAAACAGAGTATGTGGGCTGGCGGCCAATACAAGAAATAACTAGTGTCCATTGAGCTGTGACAATCTGTATGCCAAAAACAATTCTATGCATTCATACTGTAATAAAGACAGATCTATACAATCATTTACAACAACAAGACGGGATTGAATCCCTTGATAACAAAGATAAAGAAAAGAGAGTCTATACAAAAGTACAAAACAGCAAGGAGACCGATGGGGGACACAAAAACACCCCAAGCCATAGCATGGCAACTCGGAACCTCGCAGTGAGGCACATAGGCTGGCTTGACAAAACTGGGGACCAACCCACGCTTCTAGCTCCGGTGCAGTTGCCGAGAACCAACATATATATTTATAAACAAAGGAGCTAAAGCCCATGAATAACATACAACAGAAAGAGGTTATGAATGAATGTCCTACAAGAATGAAATCAATTCATTAAACAAAGATTTGATCTTTCAATATTTCAATCAATCACCATGTGGTACATCCATTAGCCTATAAACAAGAGGTCCAAAAGGACCGGCCTTATGCACCCAACAAAGAATGATGGCCATCATCAATAATGATATGGTTCCACAAGGAACCGACAGAGCTCTATAACAAGAAATAACATGCTAAGGATGCCACAAGACAGCCTGTAATACAGACATACATTCATTCAATAAACAATATCAGTTCAATAAGCAGTTCAGTTCAGTATTCAAAAGATAACCATTTTGAACATATCTTTACACAATTGTTACTCACGGAGATTGGGCTATAGCAGTTAGAGCGCGTCCCCGAGAGCCAACCCTAAACAGTTAACAAAATAGAACACACACTAAGTTTCACAATCGAAAGGATGATAATTAAATCCCTAAATTTCCTTGGTGTGGTTCTATGTCTAAATCCTCATTAAGATGTCTTAAACTAGGCCTAAGAATGCCTAGAATGGGATGAGGATGCAAAAATACACTTTAGAAAGCAATTCCAGAATTTTCAGTGAAACAAGGCCTCCGCTCGAGCGCAGGTTTCCCCGCTCGAGCGGACAAGCAAAACAAAGGTCCCCGCTCGAGCGTCAACTTCCCCGCTCGAGCATGACACACAATCCTCCGCTCGAGCGCACATTCATCCGCTCGAGTGGACTGATGAACAGTACACGATGCTGGATGCTCGATTTCTCCGCTCGAGCGTGAAACACTCCGCTCGAGCGGACTTTAAAACAAGTCGAAGAAAATGCTGGGAGCATGAATTCCCCGCTCGAGCGGCATTTCCCCCACTCGAGCGGACATAAAAAATCTGGAAAATCCAGATTCAACCTCCAAGTTCCAAACCAAGTTTTGATGCTCCCAACTCGATCCTCTTGGGCCCATTTTCTGGAAAACTCTTTCAAACACACAGAATAACACGTTTTAAAGCTCAATTTAAGAAATCAAGGCCCAAGGGTGTTTCAATTAAATTCAATTTCAAACTAATTTTCAAGAATAACATGCAAGCATGGCATGCATGAGTTTTTAACCAAATTCAATATTCAAATCTTGCTCCAAAGAGCTCCAATCTTTGAAAACAATGTGAAAACATGGACTATAATACAAACATGAGCTTGCATGCACAATTCAACATGAAATCAACTCCAAAATACACCAAAATGACCATGCATGCAACAAACAAGCTTCAATTCAACATTCTTGAACTTAAAACATGGCTTAGCTCTACAATGATGCATGAAACATGCAAGATGAAGCTCAAGAACCACAAAAAGATGATAGATTTTCTTACCTAAGTCTCAATTTCAAGGTGTGGAAGCTAGATTATGCCTATTATACTTCAATTTCTAAGCAATCTCCAAGCAAGTTCAACAAATGAGCTAAATTCTCTCTTCTCCTTCACTCTCTCTAAGTTTGGTCGGCTAGAATGTGAGGAATGGCTGAGGAAGAGTTTGATCAAGTGTAATAAGGCTCTTGGAAATCAATAAACAAAGGGCCACTCACATGGCAATTTGGTAATTAAGTCAAACTTTTCAATTGGCTTTATATAATCTAATTTAATCATTCCTAATCAATTTTCAGATAAATATATCATTAAATCACAAATATTCTACTGAGTCCGAAACACTAAACGGTTCCTAATTCGGCCGCCGATAAGGCCTTCAATTAGCAGTTTAAACATATGAATTCAAACAGATAATCAATCAATCAAACAGATGCAATATACAATGCAATAAATAAACTCGATCAATTGATTTGCCATTTGACCGATCAAGATTACTTCGGTTAGTTCAGTCATTATCAGTTCGGTTTAGCAGTAATCAGTACGTAATTCAGTGGTTATTCGGTAATCGGTACGAGGGTTGTTACACCCAGGATACAACAATCAATGTCTTGGACTAGCAGCATTACTATTGTAAGCCTAGCGAACTTCGATGTGCATGTACTCTCTTAATAGGAAAATTAAACTAAAAAAAAATGAAGAATAAATGCAAAGTGAAGAAGAAAATGAAAATTTTCTATTCAAAATGAAGTAAGGGAGATGGAATATATAGACTTCTATGTGACTCTTCAGAAAGGTTGTGATCCTTCAAAAGGACACACCTTTTTATCTCAAGAGACACAACCATTGAAGTAAATTTTAATTCAAATTTTCCAACAATCCCCCACATGAATGAAATTTACGGAAAGGACATGCAACAACATGTAGACAAAAAGAGAGTACATTTAAGGAAATATCCTGCATCGGGATAGGTAGCTTTCAGCTTTGAACCTTCCCTAGTGAAAGTCTATTGGACTTACTAGTTAATCAGTGTACGTGATGCTTTGAACTGTTCAGCCGTTTGTGTAAGCCAAGACAAGAATTCACACAGAATATCTCCAGACACAGTTTAGTTCTCACGGTTGTGCCCATTTTGGCCTTGGGCAAGTCCTGGTGTTTCATGAGTGCTTTAGAGAATTTAGCCTTATCAATTCTCATAGAAGCGGCCCTTTTACACTCATATAGGTGATCTTTATTTCAAGTCTCTTAAATACTCCTCTTAAAAGATACCCCTCTAGGTTTTTCAAGATATAAGTGATCATTAAAAGCATAGCTTACCCTAAATCCCCTACATACAACACATGTTGCAGATATCACTCTCATCATAGGAATGGATATAGGAGATAGACTTCTTTAGTGATTTCTAGCGCGCCACACATAACTTAGTTGTCCCTTTGAACTTAGTTCTTGGGATCTCCAGTCATCTAAGTAGGGTTACCATTATGATGACTCTGATATAATAGGTTTTAATCATATTCCCCTCGATGAACTTTCCCTCATTTGCTCTCTGGTCAAACTTTGTGTTTAACGGGCGCTATTTTTCCATTTGACCTTCTCAGTTATATATCATTGAGTAGTTTGTGGATCCACTATATTATCCTTAGACAATATGCACAACTGAAAGCAAATGTCTTACTGTATTAAGTCTTTGATTACTTCGAGACTTCTTGTTACTCTATGTCACTCTTATTTTCAAATTGAAATAATAAACATAGAGGTGTTCCTTAGGAGTTAATGAAACCATATTTGTTTCTACTCCAACTTTGTTCTATAAAAAGAATTGAGATTCTTTGTGGACCTACAATTGGAACCGTTACTTTGGTAAAATCCTCCAAGCAACCCCACATTTTAAGCATTCCAAGGAAACTTAATTTCTCTTGCTGATGTATAATAACACAAAAATATTAATACACCCCCATAATTCTAAGATAAATCAGAATATATCATTAATTGGCATACTTGAACTAACTAACAAGATGTAAACTGTTTTATGAATATAATCACAATACTAATTTGTCTAAAAACAATTAGACTTCATTACTTGCTTTTGCAGTACAAAGAAGAAATGACTAAAACCGGTTGTGGACACAACATTTTGTCAAATAACATTTCTTTAGCCATGAATAATTTCTTTTTGTTTACTGCAACCCTTAATTTCAATCTCAACATGGAATATAAATATTACTGTATAAATATATTTACATCTTATTTGTCTTATCCAGTGTTGGTGACTATGTCAACAATTACCAAAGTGTCTTTCACCCATGAAATATTTTAACTCATATAATAATTCATTACGGAATTATCAGTCACCACACCAATTTTAGTCATTATTCCAAAGAATAATTAGAATTCCTCTTATGTCAAAACACATAAGTTCACATTTTTATCAATACTTTGATAAATAATTGATATCTATTTATAATACACCACATACCAAATTGATATTAATGACATCATAATTTGATTGTCAACTCTACAACATATGTAGACATGGACAAGATTAATAAGTCAATCATAATCATAATTTTTCCATTAATCTCTCTTACCCCACATTTGTGATAATACACAAATTAGCACAAACAACATGATTCATTCCTAGACAAGTGTCACTGCCATAACTAATAATTCATTTTTGATGAATATTTGGGACAAAGAAAAATGAATTATCTCTTCTCATTCAAAAGATAAATGCCTACATTAATATTATGGTTCATGATTAAACAAATTCTACTATACAAGTAAAATAATGATTGACAACAATTTATGTCACAAAACTCAAAGTTACTTTAAAAATTACTTTCAACTTGATTATTAAAAAACTAATAATCAACACAAAAGATTCTTCAATCTACTTCCAATTAAATGGAATGGCACCACTATTGTAATCATCATGTTTAAACTTTTCTGGTGTTAATGATTGTTAACACTACTATAACAATCAAACAAAAGGGTTATTTACACATGAAATATAACTTTCGAAATAATACTCCACAAGAGATCCATTGGTATGTTATCATCACAATCACAAATTAATTAAAAATTTCACAAACTTTCAAATAAAATTTAATTTAAATCCCAGACAAAGCATTGGAAATAAATTAGTCAAAAACTAACACATCACATTTTTCTTTTCCCATAAAAGATTTCATAGCAACATATGGCACCATAAGACCCATTGCAAATTAATTAGAATTACTTCAAATTAATATGCACGTGTAAATGACATCTACACATTTATATAATGCATCAGGCACCATATATGCCATATGCTTGGTTTTAAAAAAAAACAGAAAAAACTAAACATGTCTTAATTTAATCAAATAAAATTATTAATATGACTTAAAATAGTTAAAGATCTCATCGAAGGTAAAGCCATTCCGATTAATTAAAGTAAAAAAAGAGACCAAATATTTGTCAATAGACAAACCAAAAATCAAAAGAATCTGAGTTTCTCCATAAACATAAATCGAAAAGTTGTAACTATTCATCTTGGTTAAGTCTGCATGTAAAGACAAAATGCTGTTCTTGTACAGGCAAATCAATTCTTATATAATGAGTACTCTTTATACACTAAGTTAGAGAGATCCACGAAAATTCACAAATTATAATGAAATGGCAAAAGAAAATTCTGTGTAGAACCAGAATGAACAGGAACCCAAAATAAATATATATATATATATACCAAAAAGAAACAAATAGTTTCTGAATATGTAAACCAAGAAGATTGGATAAAACTGATGCACAACAATTCTTTTAAAAGCATACAAATGTTTATGCTATACATGGTTTATGTGATCCAAAGAATAAAATAATTGAATTAACCCGTTTCAATTTCGAAAAAGTACCAATCCACATCTAATATTTTTAATATAAAAGAAGATTGATTTACGAAATACCAATATTGTTTAGTTAAAATAGATGTTCTTCATACTACTACTACATCATCATCATCATCATGGCATACATGATACACCACTAAGTGCCTTTGTGTGAAAATCAAAGCATGATAAAAACAATTGCACACATCAATGAACAATAAATACATATAAAAATTGATAAATCAATTTTCTGTAGAACTCTGAAAACAATCATCTAATACCAACTATGAAAATTAATCCACAAAATATGATTAATCCAAAAGTGTATAGTCCTATGAAATTTGTCTTAAGATTGTTAGATAAATAGTACCAAACTATATGGAAAATATAATTTAAAATTATGCAAATGCATTTTGGGCAAAACCAAAAACTGAAATAAATTAACATAATAACGTGATAAAACTTACAGTACATAAACAGATAAAACCTAATCGAGTCGAGTGTGTGACACTCTTTCTTTAAAACAGATTCATCCTCCCACCGGTGTTTAGGATTCAATGGACGTCTATCTCCCAGGATACAACGATTAATGTTTTGCACTAGCAGCACTACTATTGCAAACCTAGCGAACTTTGATGTGCATGTATTCTCTTAATAGGAAAATTAGACTAAAAAAATATGAAGAATAAATACAAAGTGAAGAAGAAAATGACAATTTTCTATCCAAAATGAAATAAGGGAGATGGAATATATAGACTTCTATGTGACTCTTCAGAAAGGTTGTGATCCTTCAAAAGGACACACCCTTTCATCTCAAGAGACACAACTATTGAAGTAAATTGTAATTCAAAATTTCCAACATATATTAAACTCAGAAATTTATATTAAAGGTGTGCTTTTGGAAATTTTGAGAGATTTGTATGGAAAAAGATAGTTTTGTACTGATTAAGGGAAAATATAAGAATGGTAGAACAAGGCTCAACTCTTTTCATTTTTAACACAAAAACGCCATTAGAACACATCTTAAAATACCATTTTAAACTTCTAATAGCATGTATTTGACAAAGGAAAATGAAAGAGAGAGTTGTGTTGTGGCTTACTTGAAGGTTGTTGGAATTGCTAGCAAACTTTTTCTTCCTCTCCTCTCTTCTACCAAGCTCACTCTCCTTCCTCTCTTCTCTCTCAGCTGAATATAGTGACTATGTGTGTGTTCTTGCATGTAAAATGCTATAAGAGGGGTTGTTTTTATAATGAATTTGGTGCAAAAGGTCATAAATGCCCATTGGTTAGAATTGGACTAGATAGTTTGGATTTAGTTTGAATTCAATAGAATAGTGAAATTAGAGGTCTTAGTGAGGTTCCTAAACATGATCTAGTTAGGGTTTTCCTCCTAATCAAACCAACCTAGTTGCATATATACATATATATATATAAGTTTGTACCAAGTCAAAGATATTTTCCTTAAATCATGCAAAATTATCTCAAAGTACATTCATAGTATCTATATAGGTTATGGTTGGCCATAAATGGTGATTTAAGGGACTTATTTTATTATTTTTTTGGGTACAAATGTTGGAAATTGTAAAATATAATGTTTAAAAAAGGTTTTAGGGTACAAGTATATGTATAAATATAATAGTACTTGCTTGGGGTCAATAAGTGATTTAATAAAAATGTGAGGGTTTAGGGTTTAATTGATGAATTGGAGCATTTATTTTAGTGTAGAATTAAACTAAATTAGGATTAGAAAATCTAATTCGGTTTGGATTTCTTGTTCCGACTAAAAAGGCGATCAACTGACAAACGCAATAAAAATGAGAAAAACCTAAGCCTTTCAAGTGGTAATTCCATATTTAGGAAGTCAATTAATCAACATTAGAATATTAGAAAATGATTCCTAAGTTACTAAAATTGATTAGGGTTTGTGAGTTTGTAGTTGGCGCATATATTTTGATCACAGGGTTAAAATTGCAAGTAATTAAGAAACTGATGGATTTCAAGAAAATAATTTAAAAGTAAGGGACTTTTAAGAAAGTAAAATTTTTAGGGGCCTCACATGACTCCTCTAACCTTCCTAGGATCTTATTTGGTTATTAATCAAAGGACTCTTTAGTAACATTACCCTAACCCTTAAAGTAAAATTTGGGAGCGCCACATGTTCTATCTTATTTTAGTGACAGTTCCCACCTCATTGCACTCTATTCATCGAGCATCCCTCTACTTATTGGCACTGTTATGGCTGAATTGACAACAATGAAATCTGATGGCAACTGAGGAGTTCAGGATCACATCCTCAATATGGCTAACAAAGCTGCAAAGCTTAAAACTTTAGAGATGCAAGTTGATGAAATTTTCCTCATGCAATTTATTCTCAACTCACTTCCATCATAGTTCGACGCATTCAAAATTCACTATAAGACCAATAAAGATAAGTGGAGTTTGAATGAGCTGACTAATATGTGTGTTCAGGAGGAAGTGAGGTTGAGGGAGGAAGGACGTCGAATTGCATTGACTGTAACTGTAACGCCCCCAAAATAATAACAGAAAACCCATCCATTCATACATACATTGCTACAAGGGATAAACATCTTTACATGTTAATCAACAGAATTAAACGCCCCATGGGCTTACATCTTTCCAAGCTAACACTTGGTTACAAACAGAAGAGTACTAACTCAAATACATGATAAGCCCTTGGCTTGAAATTACATGTAATTAAAACAAAATACAGTCAAAACCACAATCATCTCGCCTCTAGCCTCTCAAGCGATATCCTTGGAGGTGGCATGCTCAGACTGAAAAATGGTGTCCCATATAGGGTGAGCCACAGCCCAGTAGAAATACACTAAACCAACTATGAACAATGCCTAAAACATTAGCAATCAACAGATGGCCTACACTTATACATTCTGAGACAACACTTACATTCTTTTACCATTTCAAGACAACCCAGCTTAAGTACCAATTCACTTTCCATTTCTTTCTCAACAAGAGTTTGAAAACCTGGCTCAGTATCCTGGCCAAAACCTTTTCGCGTTATATCACTAACACATAAACCACTTTCATTCTTTACTTATGACACACATGTTGGTGTTGTATCAACTTCACATAGAAACATTTTCTATACTTCACAATTGATAACGATATACATTTTAGTGCTATATCAAATCAATCCATACACTTCCGTACTTCCCAAAACAATAATGATATACATTTTAGTGCTATATCATATCAACAAACAACACTCCAACACATCTCCATGGAAGAGCATATGAGCTATTTCCAATATTTCTCCATGGACAAGCATATAAGCTACATCCAATATTTTCCATGGACAAGCATATGAGCTACATCCAATATTTTTCAATGGCCTAGAGGTACATCCCCCATCTTCCCCTAGCCATCAGATTAACCGGTTTAGAGGTACATCCCCCATCTTCCCCTAAACCGTGGAGTACATCCGCTATCTCCTCCCATACACAAACACAAACAATGCATATAAACACATAACCACATACGCATTCAATCAATACATAAAGTTAATGTATTCGATCACTCGTCATACTCTATGACATTTCCACTGATTAGGTTTAGTTTGCCTAATCAAGATGCATTGTCTACAACAATCAACACTACCCTCCACCGGTAGCCAAAGCGATTATTTCGAACAGAAATAAATGCACAAATGGATAATATAACCATATTTCAATCGGTGAGTAATACACGATTCAACTACACCCTTTAACCCCAGACATTCTCAATTTCCACATATTCAATCCAATTCTCATTCTCTTTAATTAATTATATACATTAATTAATTAAACCAATTAGGCAAATTACCATAATTCACAAAACAACCCTAAGGCTCCATTTTCATTTACAATCCGTCATTTACTCCTTTCCTATGCCAAACATGCATACAGCTCATTTCTAAACAAAACCCCAACTTTTATAAAATTGCACAAAAGGCCCCAAAGTTTCTCAAAAATTACGAACAACCCCCAACATATCCAAATGCTAAAATTTAAAGACAAAGACCATAAGAAGGAGTAGGATATCCCTACCTCAAATTCGAGCCCAAACGGAGATGAAGACCAAAACCCAAAGTGCTCCAAATCCCAACTTTTTCAGATTAAAACGAAGATCTCCCCACCCTCTATCTTATTAACAAAGGACTTAGGTTAGATCCACACTAAAGAGAGATGAAATCCTAGAGAGAATATATGTTTAGAGAGAGAGGGAGTCGGCTGCTAAGGTTCCAAAATGATAGAAGAAGAAAGTGAAGTTCTCTCATTGCCGCCATCGATATACACCAAAGCTCGCCGAAGGAAGACCCGGCCGCCGAGCGACTGCATACGTAAAACACCCAACACCGCCTCAAAAGCTCCCCTCGCTCGAGCCAAGAAATCCTCGCTCGAGCCAACCACCGACCCAGAAGCTCCATCGAGCCAAGAAAAACTCGCTCGAGCCACCAATGCAAGCCTTCAAAGTTGCAATCGAACTAGACGACGCCGGAGCGACGGACAGCTCGCTCGAGCGAAGAATCAAAGCCCTCAGGTCTGACTTAGACGCAGTCGCTCGCTCGAGCGACGCCACCATGGCTCGACCCACCGCATTAAGAAACACGCCGCCGGCGACCAAATCTCGCGGCGAAGGAGCAAAAATTCTGGGCACCAACACTTAGCTCCCAACACAACCAAGCCAAAACGAACCCGCCCAACACGTCCTATAACCCAAATACAAAGTCTAAAAGGACGCAACCAAGGTTCAAACAACCCCTAACACCCACGGACATAAGTCCGAATCATCAGACACCAAGGTAAACCCGGATCGCTATAACCTCCTTAAAGAATTTCGTCTCAAATTAAGGTCACGCCAACACGAAGGCCAACCGACTACCAACCCTCAATACAAAGAAATCAATCCTCAATGAAGTTCTATTCGCCCTCACACTAGGAAAGGACTAAACGAGGACCCATGCCCCAACAGAAGACAACACCCCAAGATACGAAACTTCAACAAAACCCAATCTCTTCCGAGATAAACCACTAAAACAACCGACTAGCTCTCAAGCTAAGTCACTACTCAACAACTCAACAACCACAATACTGAATGGAACAATTAACATATCGGTTTATCCGAGCACATAAAAATTTCTCGGTTCAAAAAGCATTTTCAAAAAATAACCAAACTTTGAAATTTATAAAAGAAATTTGAAATCTAGTTTTTGCACGCCCCATGCGAATTTCCAAAGTTTTGTAGACATTTTTCAAAAACATGATGCTCACAACCCAATCATTCTCATCTCGATTTAGCCCATCGGGCCCACTTTGGTTACCCCCCTATTCAAGAGACAAATCACATAGATATATATATATATATGCCACCACACGCATCTATAACATGCATTTCTACCATACATTTAACATATACGATGCTAAATCCAACTACATTCTCATGGTATAACCCACAAGATGACCATAAACCACAATACCTATAATATGCACACCACATTAAAGATATAATATATACGAAATGCCCATAATGGCTCCAGAGATTCCTCTCCCACCCCAAAGGCTTTCATACCCCAATCGTGTTTCACAACACCTCAACAAATGGAAAGGTCTAATCACACGCACTCCAAGATCAACAACAATAGTAATGCGATACTATCACTACAAATGCTCAAACGTCCTCTACATCACGCATCGCTAACCATATGCTAACCGGTGTCCAACACTTGACACTCCAAGCAAGTCATAATAAGGCCAATTCACGGAATGACGCGATATTCCCAACAACACATTCACAGAGAGACTCTAACACCGGAAGTTCCAACCACGTAACATCCCAACGGATAATAGCACACACCTCGTGCCTCGCCACGCACTAGTAGAAACCAAACAAACCGAATCGATTACCGAGTGTCTCAATCACTCTTCACAACCTTACCGCCTCACTTGTGTTACCACTATCTGACCTGGACGACGGACACCTATGTCCAACTCCTTTCTAGGTTTATCCACCCAAACACAACATATCGACCACTCATCATCATGCCTCACACCGTGCAAAGCTCCCTCATTTAGAGGTCTCACCCTCCACCTCGAGAGTACAACCCTGACACCCAATCTCCGTGCCAAACCACTAGCCAATGCTATCGCCCGACAACCACCATGGACTAACCCAGCCTTAACATACGCCGCCAACTCGGCTTTCACTATTCACCATTCTAACCTCTCGGAGGAGTACAAGTCCTCACCCCCCCCTTCGTCATTAAGACATACCTGGGTCTGCCAATCTCACACCACTGTGACTCTATCCACGGGTCACACCTCAACTACGGGTTATACACCCAATCAATCCTTCTAACAATACCTCCTGACTTGGTCAAAACTAAGGTACAAATCTATCACCCTTGATTCCCATAAAGAACTTAGGAAACTCTTATTTCCCACTGCCCAACACATAGCACCAGCTACTCACCACATACCACTCCTAGCATAACAGCTACCATTGAATACAGGGACTAACATCCCCTCACTCAAAACAACCATACTAGTGTACCTACAATCTCGGTAATGTTAACCGCCACGAAGGTACCGATCCAACCCTGACAAAATCATAAATGGGTTACACACTTGGCAAGTGAAACAGCTCTCGCCCCACCAGTGCCTTGACTAACACACACACCCCTCGGTGGTTCACAACTTTTGAAAACATGGCTCCTTAGCCCCTACTTTGCCCAAATCAGGTTTCCTGCAAGGAAATGTATTAACTACCCACCCTTTCGGTCTCACCCCAACTCGTTACATTAATAACACTCTAGAGCTAATACACGTTCACATGCATCCAGTCCAGGGAAATCAACAAACAGAGCATACATACATATAGTTAAACAAATAGTTCAAGTGTTTCAACATTCCCAACCATTTGGGTTATACAACAAACCTCCAAAGATTACAAAACGATAAACCACGGATTCCAAAACGGATCAGTCAAAACAGAACCAATCCTCAGATTACCACCACTATCGCCCCTCATTGACCGACAAAATTGGTCATCTCCAAACACAAGATAACCCACGAGTTTACGGCCACGGACAGTACTACTAACGTGCCCCTCCGCCACACCGAGAACAACTTTCAACCTCCCCAACCGAACTTGGAACGCGACTTCCCGAGGCCCTCGGACCGCTCGCTAGTCCTCAAACGAGCATCGTCTCGCTTAGTCGAAGAAATCGAGCTCGACTAGGTTGCAGGGTCCCTAAGGAAGCCCCCTGCCGAGAACAAAAACGTCGAAGGTGGCCCTACCGCTACACACCCAACAAGTAAACGGCTCCTGCACGAGCCTCGATTCAAGTCCGAGCCGAAAGGCTCCAACAATTGCCTCCCCATCGAACTTTCAGTCGGCGTAAACCCTACCGATTAGACAATCTGATGGTACAACTACTAGTTGATCGCTAACCTTGCCCCCTCTCTGTGGGCAAATCAAACCTTGTGGCCCCGCAGACCACATCTGAAACAAATAACACTCCTCTGTTCGCTTGCTCCCGAACCCAAATCCGTCACTGGAAGAGTAGTTCTAGCCCATCCTTCCTGCTGCAGGTCTGAACCCCTCTGCCTCTTCAAAGGCCTACCAACACCCCGAGTCACCGGAGTCGCCAAAATGGCTTCCTCCCCACTCTGCCCCATTGCTAACACCGCAGCCTCTACATGGGCAGCCGCCCCAACAAGCACACCATAACTCCTATGCCAGGATCCCGCAATCCTCACCCGGATATCATCACACAACTTACTCTCAAACTCCGCACAACGCAACTCTTCCGTCTCAACCAACTCTGGAGCAAACCTCGACAGGTTAGCAAACCATCTCAAATCAAGCGCCAAAGGTGTAGTACCTGGCGTAACGCCACAAATTGTTTCGCAGCTCTTCCCGAGCGGAAGGAGAAATCACAACTCGCCTAGGCATCCTAGTAAAGATAACAAAGGTATTAGCACATTCATAAATGTGCGAAACTAAACATTCGGCCCTAATGCATGGAAATGTAATTCACTCCACGTAACATAAACATATAAGCACTTACGAATTTCATTTCCGGATAATGATAGTCCCAAGGCGTTACTAGAGTTCCAGTTAGAAACGGCATTGATCAGGTGCCTTTCCAACAGGACTCCCAGAAACCCAAGGATCCAATCAATATCCTAGAAACCAAATCCCATACCCAAATAGCCACATAAACATGTTATCAGACAGGCACATAACATTACATCTAGGTCTCTAACAAGCGAGACAAACCCATTGTGATCCTAATCACTTCCCACGTACCCAAAGTATTCAAACCCGGTACGCTCTGATACCAAGTTGTAACGCCCCCAAAATAATAACAGAAAACCCATCCATTCATACATACATTGCTACAAGGGATAAACATCTTTACATGTTAATCAACAGAATTAAACGCCCCATGGGCTTACATCTTTCCAAGCTAACACTTGGTTACAAACAGAAGAGTACTAACTCAAATACATGAAAAGCCCTTGGCTTGAAATTACATGTAATTAAAACAAAATACAGTCAAAACCACAATCATCTGCCTGCCTCTAGCCTCAAGCGATATCCTTGGAGGTGGCGTGCTCCCTGTACCTGAAAATGGTGTCCCATATAGGGTGAGCCACAGCCCAGTAGAAATACACTAAACCAACTATGAACAATGCCTAAAACATTAGCAATCAACAGATGGCCTACACTTATACATTCTGAGACAACACTTACATTCTTTTACCATTTCAAGACAACCCAGCTTAAGTACCAATTCACTTTCCATTTCTTTCTCAACAAGAGTTTGAAAACACGCTCGATATCTGGCCAAAACCTTTTCGCGTTATATCACTAACACATAAACCACTTTCATTCTTTACTTATGACACACATGTTGGTGTTGTATCAACTTCACATAGAAACATTTTCTATACTTCACAATTGATAACGATATACATTTTAGTGCTATATCAAATCAATCCATACACTTCCGTACTTCCCAAAACAATAATGATATACATTTTAGTGCTATATCATATCAACAAACAACACTCCAACACATCTCCATGGAAGAGCATATGAGCTATTTCCAATATTTCTCCATGGACAAGCATATAAGCTACATCCAATATTTTCCATGGACAAGCATATGAGCTACATCCAATATTTTTCAATGGCCTAGAGGTACATCCCCCATCTTCCCCTAGCCATCAGATTAACGGTTTAGAGGTACATCCCCATCTTCCCTAAACCGTGGAGTACATCCCTATCTCCTCCCATACACAAACACAAACAATGCTTATAAACACATAACCACATAGGCATTCAATCAATACATAAAGTTAATGTATTCGATCACTCGTCATACTCTATGACATTTCCACTCGATTAGGTTTAGTTTGCCTAATCAGCATGCATTGTCTACAACAATCAACACTACCCACCACCGTAGCCAGCGATTATTTACGAGCAGGAAATAAATGCACAAATGAATAATATAACCATATTTCAATCGGTGAGTAATACGATTCAACTACACCCTTTAACCCGTACATTCTCAATTTCCACATATTCAATCCAATTCCTCATTCTCTTTAATTAATTATATACATTAATTAATTAAACCAATTAGAACAAATTACCATAATTCACAAAACAACCCTAAGGCTCCATTTTCATTTACAATCCGTCATTTACTCCCTTTCCTATGCCAAACATGCATACAGGCTCATTTCTAAACAAAACCCCAACTTTTATAAAATTGCACAAAAGGCCCCAAAGTTTCTCAAAAATTACGCAACAACCCCCAACATATCCAAATGCTAAAATTTAAAGACAAAGACCATAAGAAGGAGTAGGATATCCCTACCTCGAAATTCGAGCCCAAAGCGGAGATGAAGACCAAAACCCAAAGTGCTCCAAATCCCAACTTTTTCAGATTAAATCGAAGATCTCCCCACCTTCTATCTTATTAACAAAGGACTTAGGTTAGATCCACACTAAAGAGAGATGAAATCCTAGAGAGAATATATGTTTAGAGAGAGAGGGAGTCGGCTGCTAAGGTTCCAAAATGAAAGAAGAAGAAAAAGTGAAGTTCTCATTGCGCCTCTTGATATACACGGGCTCGCTCGGCGAAGACCGTCGCCGGCGACGACCTGAAAACACCCAACACCGCCTCAAAAGCTCCCCTCGCTCGAGCCAAGAAATCCTCGCTCGAGCCAACCATCGACCAGGCTCGCCGGCGAAGAAAGCTTCGCCGAGCCAAGAATGCAAGCCTTCAGTTGCAATCGCAACTAAACGCCTCGGCGGCGACGGCTTCGCTCGAGCGAAGAAACAAAGCTCTCAGGTCTGACTTAGACGCAGTCGCTCGCTCGAGCGACGCCACCCTGGCTCGACCCACCAGACACAAGAAACCACGCTCGCTCGAGCGACCAAATCCTCGCTCGAGCGAAGGAGCAAAATTCTGGGCACCAACACTTAGCTCCAAACACAACCAAGCCAAAACGAACCCGCCCAACACGTCCTATAACCCAAATACAAAGTCTAAAAGGACGCAACCAAGGTTCAAACAACCCCTAACACCCACGGACATAAGTCCGAATCACTGTACACCAAGGGGTAAACCCGGGATCGCTATAGTAACTCATGGAGCTATAAAGGAAAAGAAGGGTAATTTTGTAAAAATCAAAGAAAAATCCACCTAAGAAAAAGAATGGGCTTGGGAAAGAAAATCAGGCTCAGAATAGTTTCACTGTCAAGTGCTACTTTTGTAGCAAGAAGGGGACATGTGAAGAAAGACTGCAGCAAGCAAAAGGCTTGGTTCGAAAACAAATGTAAGAAATTTTGTTTTGTTTGTTATGAATCAAATCTTGCTAAAGTATCTTCTAACACTTGTTGGATTGACTCTGGGGCCACGACCTACATTACAAATTCCATGCAGGTATGCCTCTCAACTAGAAAACCAAAGGAAAGTGAAAGATTTGTCTATATGGGGAACCATCTCAAAGCTGAAGTCGTAGCTGTAGGAACCTATCAATTGATCTTAGAGACGAGTCATCACATGGATCTAGAAGACACTTTTTATGTTACTTTTAGTTTCGTTATCCAAATTAGATTGTGTTGGATATTCAGTTTTATTTAGTTGTGGAAAACTCAATTTGATGTTTAATTCAATAATGATTGGTTCTGATAGTTTATGTGATGGTTTATATAAAATTACCTTAAATCATGAGTTTGCACAATCATTAGTAACTCTACATTGAATATTTGTTTACAATGTGGTCTAATTAAAGAAAAATCCTCAATCTTGTGGCATAGACGGTTGGGGCATATCTCTAGAAATATAATTGAAAAAATTAGTATAGAATGAGATTTTAGAAAACCTAGACTTCACTGATTTTGAGATGTGTGGATTGCATCAAAGGAAAGCAAACCAAACACATCAAGAAAGGTGCCACAAGAAGTAATGAGCTTCTTGAGATAATTCATACAGATATTTGCCGGCCACTCAACATCCCATGTCTTAGTGGTGAAAAAATATTTCATCACATTTATAGATGATTTCTCACGTTATGGATATGTGTATCTAATTCATGAAAAGTCTTAAGCTGTTGACATTCTTGAGGTGTACATAACTGAAGTTGAGAGACAATTAGATAGAAAGGTTAAAAAAATAAGATCAGACAGGGGTGGTGAATATTATGGTAAATATGATGAGTCAAGCCAAAATCTTGACCCATTTGCCAAATTCTTAGAAGAAAAAAAAAAAAGGCATTTGTGCTCAATATACAATGCCTGGTACGCCATAGCATAATGGAGTTGTTGAAAGGCGTAATCGTATACTTAAAGATATGGTTAGGAGTATGTTAAGTTACTCAATTGTACTCATTTTACTGTGGGGTGAAGTTTTAAAGACTGCAATGTATATCTTAAATAGGGTTCCTAATAAGGCGGTCCCAACAACTCCTTTTGAGTTGTGGACTAGTAGGAAACCTAGTTTGAGACACTTACATATTTGGGGTTGTCTAGCAGAGGCAAGAATCTTCAACTCACAAGAGAAAAAAGTTGGACTCAAGAACAATATTTGGATATTTTATTGGTTATTTAGACAAGTCTAAAAGGTACAAATTTTATTGTCCTAATCACAGTATGAGGATAGTGGAGACTGGTAATGCCAGATTTTTAGAGAATGGTGAAATTAGTGGGAGTGAGAAAACACGAGTGGTGAATTTTGAGGAAATTAGGGTGGATGTGCCAACATTTGACCCTTATCGAAAAATTGTTGTTCTTCAGACTATTCCACAAGTTAAGGAAAATGAATAATATAATGAAAATCCTTCACCACTTAATGTTTCACCACTTTATGAAGATACCACCATTGAAAATACTATAGAACCACCACAACCGGTAGTTATGAGAAGATCTCCGAGGAAAAGAAAGCCTGCCACTCCAGATGATTACATGGTGTATCTACAGAAATCTGATTTTGATATTGGGATTAACAAAGTTCCAGTCTCATTTTCACAAGTCATGGATGGTGATGATTCTACTAAATGGGTCAATGCTATAAATGAAGAGTTAAAATCCATGGAACAGAATGGTGTTTGGGATCTCGTTGAATTGCCTAATAATTGTAAAAAGGTCGAGTGTAAATGGATCTTCAAGACCAAGTGCGACGCAAAAGGCAATATCGAACGATTTAAAACTAGACTTGTTGTTAAGGGTTTTACTCAAAAAGAAGGCACAGAAGGTTATGAGATATCTTCAGGGAACAAAGGACTATATGCTCACCTATAGGAGATCAGAACAGTCGAAAGTTACTGGATACTCAGACTCACATTTTGCTGGTTGCCTTGATAGTAGAAAATCTACATCAGGTTTTGTTTTTCTATTAGCTAGTGGAGCAATTTCATGGAAGAGTATGAAGCAGTCCACTATTGCTTCATCTACTACAGAGGCTGAGTTTATGGCATGCTTTGAGGCTATAAATCAGGCTTTATGGTTGCAAAATTTCATCTCAGGACTTGGTGTTGTTGACTCAATTGCCAGGTCACTGAAGATATATTGTGACAATACCGCAACAGTTTTTTTCTCTAAGAATGAAAAGTACTCCAGTGGTTTTAAACACATGGAAGTAAAGTACTTAGTTGTTAGAGAAAGAGTCTTGAAACAACAAGTGTTAATTGAAAACTTAAGCACCTCTCTTATGATTGCTGATCCATTCACAAAGGGATTGCCACCAAAGATATACAAAGAGCATATTATTAGAATGGGTCTTTTAAGCAACCCATAATGTGTATGGATAATCTTGAATGCTTATTTTTTATTTTGACACTATTTGCGCAATAATAATTTTGTTTCTATTTTTCTGTTCTAAAAGTGTGTGTACACATTAATTTGAATATTGATAAACAGGAAATGTCTTAACAAGACAAATTACAGGGGCATTTCAGGCAAATAATTACATATCTCGATAATGGACTAGGTTAGTGAAGGTTACAGATGGTGTGATGCATAGAAGGAAATATGACATAAAATGTTAGATAACCTCTATGACTCACATTGGTGATCTGAAGTAATCACAGTATTATAGTTTCTAATATATCTGAATTTATTGACTATTTTTAAAATTCGTGATCACGTGTCAAAGTTTTTAGTGTGAAATCCAATGAGTCAAAAATTTTATAAATTGCATATTTTGAAAAAAAAAAAAAAAAAAAAAAAAAAAAAAAAAAAAAAAACTCATAGTTGCATTATAATTGGCTTAATGTGTCAAGTGGGAGAATGTTAGATTTATTTTCTGGTGTGACCCAATAGCTTACATATCTTTTACATGTTTTATTTTATTTGGACTTTACAATTAGATAAAGTCAATATTTGAGATAAAATTTAATAATTAGAATTTTAACCGATTGAATCAGACCGAACTAACTGTATTTGGTCTGTTTTTTAACAAGAATCGATCTATTCATTTTTTTAATTTAATTTTTTTCGATTTTCAATTCGATATTGGTTTAAACACCTTATGCACTAAACTAAATCGAAATCGACCGAACTAAACCAAAATCAACCGTTTCAATATATATTGTATTTATAAGATATAATTTAATAATATAATGATAATAATAAGTATAATAAATTATTAATCTCAATTAGATAACATTATCATGCCTATAATCTAAGTTAGGATACCCTTACTGTATAATCTTTAACTTTAGCACACTATTTTTGAAACCTTAATATTTATTATTATTTTTATTTTTATTTTTGTTAATCTATAAATTATAAAGTATTTATTAAATTGATGGATTTAACATGTTTGAAATAGTTAATAAATAACTAATTTAATATTTTTATATAAATGAGTGACTGTATTAAAAAAATGGCATAAATTTAAAAGATTCAAACCGATTAAATCACATCAAATATAAGTATTTAAAATAATAAAATTAACATTATTAATTAGATAAAAATTTTACTTAATATTGATCGTTCCGAACCGAATACCTCCTAAAGTTAATTGAACCTAAAAATTATTAGGTGCGTGGGTGTGTTTGGTGATAATATGGGTCCATTTGGGAAGAGTTACTTGGGCTATTTTAGTTACAAAAGACAAAACAGATTATTTTAATCATAAAAAAAAAAACATCACATCTAACTCATAATTATTACACTATTCTCTCATAAAAAAAATTTAAAAAATTAAAAAGTCAAAAAATTCTTTCCAAATTAAGTTTTTTAACCCAAACTAAAATAATCAAAAATTTAAAAAATAAAAAAATCAACCCACATTCTAAACGGAGGCTATGATGCGTCTAATTTTAATTGACTATGTAAAGGACAAAATTGGAATGAAAAAATAATCTATTTTTGCACAGAGGACAAACTTGATATTTTATCTTTTAAAAGGGACGGTTGGTTAAGGAACGGGTGGGGGTACTGTGAATATTTTGGTTAAGGAAAAGGAAGGAGTAGTGTGAATATTGCCACGATTAATGTTAGAATTATTTAGTGTGTTTGGTTTGAATTTTTTAAATTAAATTTTTTAAAATTAAATTTTTTAGTTTTTGTATTTTTTTGTTTTTAGTGAATATTTTTAAAATTTTAAATATTTTTTTTATTTTTTTAGATTCACCTTACTTAGATGTATTCAAAAAGTAAAAAATTTATAAAAAAATATTTTAAAAAATTAATAAATACATAAAATATAAAAAATGTACTGGATTTTCGTATTTTTTTTTGTATTTTTGGTATTTAGTGAATTTTTAAAAGGTTTTTTTTTTATAAATTTTTTACTTTTTAAGTATATTTATGTTAGGTATGTCTAAAAAGTAAAAAAAAAAATTGCTGAAAATATTTTAAAAATTCAGCAAAAACAAAAAAACATGAAAAATAAGAAAGTAAAATTTTCTGAAAAATGTTTTTTGAAAACATGAACCAAACAAAGTGAATAATTTTTTTATTAAATAAATAATTAAATATAAATTTTATACCTATATAAAATATTTAATTATTTATTTAATAAAAAATTTAAGATTTATAAGACTTTTCTATTGTTATTTAATTTATTGTCAGTTAAAGTAGCGAAAGACATTGATGTTTGTCAGAATTTAATTCAAGTGATCTCATCACATTGGGCTCATATGCGACAACTTCAAGAGCCTGTTGACGAAGTTATAGTCTACTGTAATACTTTGGCCCATTTTGACAATTAAAAAAAGTTAATTTATTAATATATTTATGTCATATTATTTTTTTATTTTTTTTATTTTTTTTGAAAAAATAATTTGAAATATAAAAAAATTAATTTTTTTCCTATTTCTCAAAATAGGTGTTTGTAATCTTTTCTCCTCGTTGTGATTGATCAACGTCTGCACCTAACTTCCTTTGCTTTCAATCAAATTTTATTTCTCTATGCTCAACAATACTAAACAAACTTAATTTTTTAATTTTGAATCTCCAAATTATAAAGTCATTTCAATCTTTATCTTCAAGAAAGAGAAATCTAAATAAATTAACTCCTAATAATTTTTATTTTATGACATAGGTAGGTTCATAGGGTCTTTTGGCCCACCACTTAAAGCCCAATGCATGATTCAAACACAAAAACCCAACATCATTGAAACCCAACATTGCACCAAGAACCAATGACTTCTAAATACTTGTCAAGAAAAGAACCAGCCACATAAACAAATAAAGATCCTGCAGAATTGTCGCACCACACATCAGCCATTAATAAGGTTCCTTACAGCATTTAGGGGCTGTTTGGGAACATGGGTTGCAGGCTATAATAGCCTTATTTTCAAAATCAGCCAAAAAGCCACCCACTGTAGCAACTTTTCTTGATTTTCAAAAAAAAAAAAAAAAAAAAATAGGGTTGGCAGATAAAGGTAGGCACTACCACACTATCAACAGTCGGAAAAGTGCACATCAACGGCAAATTTACCATTTTGCCCCTTTATATTAATTTAAAAAATAAAAAGTTAGGGATAAATTAGTCATTTTAAATTTAAACATCATTTCAACACAATTTACAATACAACAACTCAACTAAAATAGCCTCCCATCTTCCCAAACACAAAATTAAAATAGCCTACTAAAATAGCCAAAAAGCCAAATAGCCTCCTAAAATAGCCACTTCCCAAACGAGGCCTTAATACGATAACCTCTTCATGTTGGAACAAAATGGCCTCACCATGAACAAGGCAAGCTGGAACATAGACTTTAGGCCAACTTAACAGGTTAGAGTGGACAAGGAAACAATGAACAAAGGATATAAGCAGGTTTCTAAGACAAAGAAAATGTTAAGTTCTTTTATCACCATCCTATCTCTACATTCCATTGGTCTCTCTTTCTAACTTGCTTGTCGGAGGGTTCGCTGTGGGACTCATGTTCCTCGTTGGACTTTTGTGCAGGTTTCTTAGTGGGCCCAGCGATCGGACAACGGTGTGGGAGGCGTAGATCAGCCCAACCCGTTCCTCAAAGACCAGTAGTATCATCATTATCAGTCGCTACGTAGCTTCATCACCCGTTTCAACACCGAAGCCTGGCAGGTGGCGGAAAACGACGACAAGGTCATTCTCACGGCTTTCATGGCTGGTTTACGATCATCCGACTTCCTTTTCTCCCTCTCCAAAAACCCTCAAACCTCCATAGTAACACTCCTTTCCAAAGCCCAAAAATACATGAACGCTGAAGATTCTCTGGCCGCTCGCCAAGATTCCATGACCAAAAACGCAACCCTCAGAGAGAAGAGAAAGGAATCTAAAACCCGAACCAACCAATACACACAGCAAACACCTCAGTATATCGACCGAACTACTCGAGCTGACCGATCGGCCCCTACCCAACCTCCCGGTCGGTTTGAATGGTACACACCCCTCAATTCCCCTATAGAATAAGTCTTGAACTAGATCTAACGAGATTACAACTTGAAATGGCCACAACTCTCGCGGTCTCCTTCCAACCGGCGAGACCAATCCAAATACTGTCGTTTCCATCAGGACCACGGCCACAACACCGATGAATGTGTTAACCTTAAAGACCAGGTAGAGAGGTCCATATGCCAGGGGCGCCTCAGTCAGTTCACGGCAGCCCGTCCCTAGCAACGGCCAAGGACCGAACCTGCTAAGGGCAACCGCTGACACACCTCTCCCCGACAACCCGCACAACCTAACCAAGGCAATGATCGGCCCCCGCCACAACCCTGAGCACAAGGCAACCCTACTCCCCCGGTCGGAGAGATCAAAGTCATTGCTGGCAGACTTGCATATGGAGGACCATCCCGTTCGGCCTAGCGAGCCGAACTCAGAAAAATCAGACAGGGCTCCGACAAAGAAGTCGCAACATTGGATCGCCCCTTCAGACACCCCAAACAGTGGATAGAGCCCATCACCTTTACGGAAGCCAATTGCACAGGCATCCGTTACCCTCATGACAACCCCCTTGTCATCTCTGCTCTTCTGTCTAATTACAAAGTCAAACGAGTGCTTGTCGACAATGGCAGCTCTTCAGACATCATCTTCTTGAACGCCTATCGCCAACTCAAGGTCAGGGAAGAAAGTTTGTCCCTTCTCCAAACCCCATTGGTCGGTTTCACGGGAGATCGGGTGACCTCTATAGGCTCTATCGATCTTCCCATCACCATCGGAGAATATCCATGACAGACCACCAAGTTACTCACATTCCGTGTCATCGACTGTCCCTCTGCTTATAACATCATCCTCGGCCGCACAGCCCTTAACGCCTTTCAAGCTGTCACATCCACATACTATCTGGCCGTGAAATTTCCTACCGACCTTGGGGTCGGCACCGTGAGGGGAAAGCAGACGGTGGCCAGAGAATGCTACGTCACTTCAATCAAAGATGTCAAGCTGAAGAAGGCCATAATCATCGAAGCACTCGATGTTAGAGACGAAGACGAATTAGTCAGAGGGAAACTAGTGGAAGAACTTGTTGAAGTCCCCATCGACCCTGCCAACCCAACAAAAACAACCAAGATTGGCAGCCAACTCTCCTCCCAAGCCAAGGCCGACCTTACAGCCCTCATAACCGAGTACAAAGATGTATTTGCCTGGACCCATTCCGACATGTCGGGTATTGATCCATCATTCATCATTTAACGTCTCAGCATCGAGCCTTACTTCCGACCATTCTGCCAGAAGCAGCGTGTCTTTTATCTGGAACGTAATGCCCTTATTGCTTCTGAGGTAGACAAACTACTGGAGGCACGGTTCGCCAAAAACGTAGACTATCCCAGATGGCTGTCAAATGTGATCCTAGTCCGTAAAAACAATAATAAATGATGACTCTGCGTCGACTACTCCGACCTTAATCGAGCTTGCCCCAAAGATAGTTATCCCCTCCCCCGTATAGATCTGCTTGTCGACGCCACTACCGGACATCAGATGTTCAGTTACATGGACGCCTTCTCCGGCTATAATCAAATTCTGATGCACTCGGCTGACCAGGAACACACCTCCTTCATCATAGACAGAGGAACTTACCACTATCATATTATGCCATTCGGATTGAAAAATGCCGGAACAACTTACCAACGGTTGGTTAATGCCGTCTTTCACCATCAGATAGGTCGGAACATGGAAGTCTACATCGATGACATGCTTGTCAAGAGCAAACTCTTCTCTAATTATCTGACAGACCTGCGAGAGACCTTCAAAACCCTACATAAGTATCAAATGAAACTGAATCCGAAAAAATGTGCCTTCGGCGTAAGATCTAAGAAGTTCTTGGGTTTTATGGTCAGTCAGCAGGGCATCGAGGCCAACCCTGAAAAGATCAAGGCCCTAATAGAAATGCAGTCTCCCAGAACGATTAAAGAGGTTCAACAGCTTACCGGCAGAGTCGCCGCCCTCAACCATTTTATTTCTCGCACAACAGACAAGTGCCTTCCCTTTTTCAAAGTCCTTCGACAGGCCTTTGAGTGGACCATCGAATACAATTGAAGCAGTGCATGGCCAACCCTCCCCTACTGTAACATGCTCGGGGGGTACCCGCGCGCGTTAAACAGTTCGGACCCCCCGAGATCTCTTTGATCTAGTCTCACGAGTGCAATGTGAAACGTAGATGAGAGTCCAGATTTGGCAACTTTTATTGAAAATCCATTTTATTGCAATTTTGTCAAGAATGGACTGCGTCATCAGATCTCAGAGTCGCCACCTAATATTTATTTTGGGAAAATTAGGAAACCCATGACTCAGTGCCAAGGCCACTGTTCGTCGTAACCAAGGATGCTTGGCTCGGAACCTTAGGTATGAGAGGTGAAGGTCAATAATGAGCACCTCCGTGTAGCACGTCCGCGGGGGACCTCGACTACAGTTCGGACTCCCTTTGTGTCGCGGTTCTAAATCTGAACCAAAGAGTCCAAATCCGGCAAATCGTTTGAGAAAACAGATTTTTGAAAAGTAGTGCCAAACATGGACTGCTTTGCCAGATTACAGAGTCGCCACCTAAATATTTTTTAATTGGGAAATTTAGGAAACCCTGACTCAGTGCCGAAGGCCACATGTCCGTCATTACCAAAGTGGTCTTGGCTCGGGAGCTTGGGTACGATCGGGGAAGGTCAGCTATGAGCACTTTTCGCCGTCCAAGACCGGCCTCTACTAACCGTGATATCCGCTTTTTAAAACATTACATGTTCTTATTCGGTTATTAGCCTAGAATTACTATGTTATGACAAAGAAACAAGTATAGACTAGATCGCCTAATTTGGAAATAAGCATTGCATATCCGTCTTGTTTGGAAAAGCAGGTTTGAAATTGCTACTCATGAGTAGGCTAAAACACTGATTTCAATGAGTATTCCCAACTCAAGTAATCCAACCTCCACCCACAGGCATTCAAGCAGTTTATCACATAAGCACTTAGCCTCATGGTAAGCATGCTATCATGGCAACATTCACACACATGCGATATGCTAAAGCATAAAAAGCTCACCTAGTACTCCAAGCCAAAACAGAAGCTTATTAGAAATCCATGCATGGACCTAAGCATACTGAAATGTCTAATGCAACACATGCAAAGATGTAATCTAGGCAGGCTCGGCTATCCTAGACATGGCATGTGAAATGCTACAACTAACACGTATTCAATTTGGAATTGAAAGTACGATGCAGTTTGTATGATGTGCCGAGCCTGATGCATGTCAACAAATACATGGATGCACGCATGCATAGCATAAGGTATGCTAAAATAAATATGCCCTAATCTACCATTATAAGCAGGTAAATAAAAGGGTTAGAAAGAAATGGGGATTGGAAGACATACACCCACTCACACACCTTTATTACAATTTTGCCCTCACTCGGAGAGACCAAAATAATAATACAGTCCCGAAGAATAAATGAATAAATAAATTATTACAAATTTCTAAGTACTGAAATTAAAGCATCTAAGTGAAATGAAATGGGGCCTCGGCCCTGCCTTGGGATGCGCGAATGATGCATGCCCGATGCCGCTTGCAAAAAGCCCACACCTTGGCACTCATCGCTTTTTCGCTCGCTTCCAAAAATTCTCAAAACTTGAATACCTTCCAAGAGGCACGAAATGATCCAACCGGGCAAGTGTAGTCATCGGCTTCTTCCAAGGGCCACCGTTGCACTTGATAATTATCGGCACAAAAATAGTGCCGGCGATATTTTCGCGGTCGGCATAAAGTTCTGCAAGACAGATGATAAAGAGAAGAATGACAAAGAATGCATAGGCATGGTTTTTGGGCAAATGTGAGCATGTCCAACATCTCTTATCATGTTTAGGGACTCAGGGGTGTGGCTCTTGGTTCTAGGGCTATCAATTGTGCATTTGATGCATGATAGCCTAAGGAACCAAGATTGCTCATTTTAATGTAAATATGCATGCAACATAACAAATGAATACTAAGTCCCTATCATGTGGAAATCAAGGGCCTTAGTGACCAAGGATTGAGGTGAGTTACACCACTTGAAATGTGAACTTCCTCAATCCTAGGCTTGGCTTGACAACCCCAAACCAAGCTATGAGATGCAAGTATGCAAGCAAGGCTCAAATGCAATGCAAGCTATCATGTCAAGCATGCAAAGAGCTAAAGTATGTAGGATACAAATGGCATGCAAGATGGGCCAATTAACATGGAACTAACAAGCATACATTCAAGGCTATATTGACCAAGCAAGCAACAATCATGAAATAAGCATGCAACAATGGACTTAAGCCATAGAGGGCAGCCCTCAAACTCCCAAAAACAGTGGCAAAACAAGCCTCACAACATGATGAAAATGCCACACAAGCATGCCATTCAATGGGCCCCAAGTCTAGGACACCAAAGAGAGTAATTTGACATCATTCATACAACCACTCATGACATGCATTCAACAAACAAAAACAGATTTTTAAGCATGTGGAATGACACCCAAATCCCCCCATGGCACCCCCAAAAATGCGCCAAACATGAAAGCATGCACAACGTCTACTTTAAAAGCATTCAAGAGCATATCTTTAAAACATGAACTAAGCCACGTATGCCAACATGCAAACATGACTAATGGACTGAAATGAGATCTAATATGATGCCAAATCACTAGATCAAAACAAGCCAATCATGCTAGAACTCCATGGAAGCAAAGTTTACAAGCCTAAAACGCAAAACATGCACATCAAGCATACCAAGGGTGTCCAAAACAGTGGCTCACAGCCCTATTACATGGCAAATAGATGCTAGTATCTTTATGAAACTAAGCTAAAACATGCAAAAATCGTGACCTCAAAACATGGCCTACTTTTAGACACAAGAGAGCATTTCAAAGGAAGTATGAGAAGCATGTTAGAGGCTACAATTCCAACCAAAAACAGAGATCAAACATGACCTAAAACAGCCCAAAAAGTCCTGAAATGAAGCCAAATGCAAACATGCACACATGCTATGCTATGAGCCCAATACAAAGGCAAATAAAGGACCAAGGGGAGAGGGGTGTCTCTCCCTTGAATGAGACTCGAAAATATCATTCTCACCACTGAAAACCCACTGGTTTTCAGTGGTGAGAAAATCAAAGAACACCAAAACAAAAAGGCCTAAGAAAAAGGCACCAAAGATGGCCAAACAAGGCTTAAAGTAATGAGGCTTAACTCAAACCATAAAATGACCTTAAAGAAGGTTCAAGAACATGTAAAAACAAGACTTTTTTATGTTAAACACAAGCTCAAAAACTCAAAGCAAAGAGGGTAAAAAGTAGTTGCAAGAATGGGGAAACTAAAGTGAAAAGCTCACCCTTGAAGATCCAATGAAGAACAGGTGGTCCAGCCCTCTTCAAATGAACAAAACCAGTCCAAAATCACTCAAAACAAACCTCCAAGTCTCCCAATCTCGGAGCTAGGTGTAATAGTGTGTGTAATGGTGCAAAAGTGAGGTAAAACACACTATTTGGGCCCTAGAACACACACACAAGAGGAGAGAGAGGGAGATATAGATATATATGTATATATGAGCTCTGGTTTTTGTCTCAAAAGTCTCTAACCCTGATCAAAGAGGAAGAGCTCCGCTCTTATAGGCAAAGAATGCTTACAAGCTAAGCCAAAACAAAGCCTCATCCCTCCATACACGTGTATGGAGGAGAGCAACCAGCTTTACAGCTGTGAGAAAATATCTCATAAAGCAATCGACAAGGTGCTCGTGACAAAAGTACCAAATGTCAAAATTTGGTGCGGTCGGCACAAAATAGTGCCGTCGGCACAATAAAGTGCCGATGGACAAATAAGCCACCGATGGTCTTGATACCAGTAGGTGGTGTGTAGGATGCCTCAAGGCATTTCCCCCCTTCCCAAGGCAAAACACAAGTGTTTGGTGCAAAATCAAACACAAACGGTCGAGTTTGGAGGTCCTGAGGCAGGGCGCGCGCAGCCGAGAACTCCGGGAACTCCAAACGAACACAAACATGGATAATCACCGAGTGTTCTAACGGTGGCGTCCAAGCCTTGAGGACGGTCAAAAATGGGGTGTCTCTGATTTGCCCTCTTTGACAGAACTTCGGAAGTCATAACAATGACGGAGTGAATGTCAAAGCCAGAGCGACCCATTTTGACAAGGTCAAGACTTGGACAAACATGCATGACAAACAAAGATATGCTTCAAGGCGGGCAAAATGCAACTGAAAATGCAAGCCGAGCATAACTTATGATCATACAAAGAGAGTCGTAATGAAGCACACATGCGGCAGTTATAAGCTAACATACACGGACTACACTACAATGCGAGAAAAGATGTAAGAGAATTATGCAATTCTCGTCGTCTCACTCGGAGGATACAATACATGCGGCTCGTCCGGTTGTGCCGGCCTCAAATGAGCCGTACATACAATATCGTGCCTGCAAAGAAAGTAAACTTAACAGGTATGGTATTGTTAGCAACATGCAAATTACCCGATTGGAGGTGTGTGACAGATGCGACGTGTATAGGCAGCTGTAATTGAACACATGTGAGTAAAGCAGAGCACGCATACAATGCAACGTGTATAGAGAAAATTGAACACATATCAGTAAAGCAAAGCACGCATACAATGCAATGTGTATAGAAAGTAATTGAACACATGTAAGTAAAGCAAAGCACGCATACAATGCAATGTGTATAGAGGAAATTGAACACATATCAGTAAAGCAAAGCACGCATACAATGCAATGTGTATAGGAAGTAATTGAACACATGTAAGTAAAGCAAAGCACGCATACAATGCAATGTGTAATGAGACTGGAAATTGAACACATGTAAGTAAAGCGAGCGGTCAACGCGAGCAATGTGTATGAAAAGGAACTTGAACACATGTAAGTAAAGCGATGCACGTATGCACGCAATGTGTATGAAAAGGAACTTGAACACATGTAAGTAAAGCGATGCACGTATGCACGCAATGTGTATGAAAAGGAATTGAACACATGTAAGTAAAGCGATGCACGTATGCACACAATGTGTATGAAAAGGGACTTGAACACATGTAAGTAAAGCGATGCACGTATGCACGCAATGTGTATAAAAAGGAATTGAACACATGTAAGTAAAGCGATGCACGTATGCACACAATGTGTATGAAAAGGGACTTGAACACATGTAAGTAAAGCGATGCACGTATGCACGCAATGTGTATGAAAAGGGACTTGAACACATGTAAGTAAAGCGATGCACGTATGCACGCAATGTGTATGAAAAGGGACTTGAACACATGTAAGTAAAGCGATGCACGTATGCACGCAATGTGTACGAAAAGGGACTATAATGTGCATAACGATGCAGGTGTAACGGGTGCATAACAATGCAAGTGGAATGTGCGTGACAACGCATAGTTGAAACAAAATGCCGAATAAGGGAATACACGCCTTAACGAGACCAGATTAAAACGCGACCTCCGATTTACCTTTCGGAGGGGTTTGCAACACATTTAGCTCAAAAACAGGCTGCAAAACAAAGTTAGTAAAATATGCATGATCTTATATACAAAATCCTAATGCAATTCACTCATGAGATGCAACTAAAGATTCGGCTTCTAAAATATGATATGTGAATCATCTCAAGAATATGAGGTAGCGTACATAATCACATAAGAATTGATTAAATCAACAAATGCAAACTTAGCCGAATCAAGATGCATGAAACATGGATGCAAAGCATAACTATGATGAAAAATAAATATGATGTTTATGTACAAATAAAGAAAGCAAGTAAAAGAACGGGATAGAAAGAAGCAGGGTGGGGAATTATTATAACATTTTAAAGAATAATTATAAATCAAATTAGAGAGAGATGAAGAGAATATTACAACAAAATAAAAACCTCACAATACACTCAAAATAAAAAATAAATAAAATAAAAGCTTCATGTTCTTTAGAACCGCCAGCGGAAATTGATCAATATTGGGAGATTATGCCATCTTGTTTGGAAGAAGCTAACCGGCCGGCCAACTAGGCCAAGCAAAACCTTCCAAAGAAATATTGAACTTCTTGATTTCCAAACTTCCTCTTAATCACCCTCAAGTGTAGGAAGTGTGTTCTCAAATCCTCAATTCGAAATTATGGAGTTTATGAAGTTTGTGGTATAGAAAGTGGCTAACTCTCTAGTTTTTCTCACTTTTAATCACTAAACACTCTTCCTTATGATCAAGGCAATTGATCTTTGGCTATATCAAAATTTTTGGAGTGGTTTTGGTGTATGAAAATGAGGAATTTCAGTAACTATGGAAGATATGGGGTGTATATGGAAGATAGGAATATTTTTGGCTCAAAAACTCATTTTTTCTCTTTTTTTTCACTCTTTTCTCACTCATTTTTCTTCAATTTCGTGGTCTCTTTTTCTCTTACAATATGATCATTCTATATAGGCAATGAGGTAGAGTAAAGGTCAAAAAGAAGGTGGGAGACAAGGTGGGAGACAAGAATGTAATAGGAGGGCAAATTTTCAAGGTGGTTGCATGGGATACTCCTTTATGAATGCAAACAAAACCTCTTTTTGACAATGGGGGATGATTAGGTATAATGGAGGATGAGTGGATGCACTTGAATGGCTTAGAAAATAGGTAAATGAGTTGTCCCAATCGAACCAAAACCAAAAAAAAAAATGGGCTATTGTTGTTTTGGGCCGAGTTAAAAAAATCTACTTTTAAGCCCAACTTCAAATGGGCATATCTCCCCCATATGGACTTGGTTTTAGGCGGTTCTTGGGTCCAAATTGAAGCCCCAGAAGTCTACTTTCCAATGGTGGTGGCCTCACATTTAAATTCCAAGTGTACAAAGAGATATGCCTAATTTAGTAAAGGCTGTCTCGGGCTGGGTCAACAAAATCTGCTCTTAAGCTCAACTTCAAATGGGCATATCTCCCTTATTTGGACTTGGTTTGAGGTGGTTCTTGGGTCTAAATTGAAGCCCCAGAAGTCTACTTTCCAATGGTGGTAGCCTCACATTTAAATTCCAAGTGTACAAAGAAAAATGCCTAATTTAGTGAAAACTGCTCATTTCCTTCTTAATGGTTTGATACTCATCATTTTCCTAAACCAGTTTTCTTTCATTCCCTCCTATTTCCTTCAAATCCAAACCTATAAGAAGATGTTTTTAAATATTTTTCAAAAAGTTTCACCTCCCTTTCATTTATTTCCACTTTGTCCTTACTCGGTTTACTAAAAAGTGCAATATTTTAATTGAAATGGGAGCCTCGGGACATTGTAGAAACATTTTAAAAAAAAAACATATTTTGAAAAGAGGGTTTTAAGGTCTAAAATAGTTTGGCCAAAAAATGGGTGAAGGTTGGGATTAAAACTTAAATTCCATCTTTCTTACTGAGAATTTTTTGAGAAACACATTCTAATTGTCATCATTGGGTAATCAAAAGAAAGCGCCCAAGTCTTAGGGCCGGTCAAAATGGGCTGTCTACACCTACTCTCTCAGGCGCTCTCAAGCGAGACCCTCTTTTTCTACTTAGCCATATCAAATACCGTAGTCAGTGCGGCCCTCATCAGAGAGGATGGCTCCGTACAACGTCTAGTTTACTACATTAGCCGAGCTCTCAGGGGGACAGAACAGAACTACCCTCTGTTGGAAAAAATGGCCCTTGCCTTGGTCATAGCCTCTAGACAACTCCGATCTTATTTCCAAGCTCACTCCATAGTGGTCCTCACTGATTAACCTTTGAAGAAGGTAATGCAACAACCAGAGCTGTCCGGCAGACTTATGCAATGGTCTGTCAAGTTCAGCCAATTTGAAATCTCTTATCGACCTCAAACAGCGATCAAAGGACAGGTTGTCGCTGATTTTATCTAGGAATTCACCAATCCCACTCCAACCACGCCCCCTCCGCCCAAGCAATTCAACACTGAGGCAGAAGATTCCCACTCTTGGACCCTCAATGTCGATGGATCATCCCGCAAAGAAGGCAGCGGGGCTGGTCTCATCCTCACCACCCCCAAGGGCGGTTATTTCAAGTGTCTCCATTTCCTGTTCGACACAAGCAATAATGAAGCCGAATATGAGGCTTTTTGCCTAGCCAAAGACATTAGTGTAAGCTATATCCAAGTGTTAATGATTCCCAATTGATCGTTGGGCAGATTACGGGGGAATTCGACACAAATGAAGACACGATGTGAACCTATAGGGATATTGCACTCCTCTTTGTTCGCTTTTTCAATACTTTCCATATCAAACACATCCCTCGGTCAGAAAACTCCAAGGCAGATAAAATGGCCCAATTAGCCTCGGCCGACCAGTCAGACCTCAGCCATGGCGTCCGTCTTGAATACCTGGCCCACCCGGCTTACTTCACCAATCCAGCAGGAGGTTCACTTCCTACAAAAAGAACCTATCACATGGGCTGCGGACATCCTTCTATTTTTGACAAGTGGGGAGTTGCTAGACGACAAACAAAAGGCTACCAAAGTCAGAGGCCGTTCGTCTAATTACATCCTCATTAGTGGCCTACTATACAAACGTGGATTTTCACACCCATACCTCAGGTGTCTCAGTCATGCTCAAGCGACCTATGTGATGAAGGAAGTCCACGAGAGCGTATGTGGTAATCATTCGGGCGCCAGGTCATTGAACTATAAAATCCTTTGCACCGACTACTTCTGGCCTACTCTCAACTAAGATGCCACCAAATTTGTGCTCAAGTGTGATAAATGCTAGCGCTTTGCCAACATCCCTCATGCTCCACCGATCGAACTGATTACATTCTGCAGTCCTTACCCATTCGCCAAGTGGGACATTAACTTAGTTGGTCCATTGTCCACCGATAGGGGCCAAACCAAGTTCGCTGTTGTTGCCATTGATTACTTTACCAAATGGATAGAAGCGGAACCCCTCGCCACAATCACTGAACGGAATACAACTAGATTCATTTGGCAATTGATCGTATGCTGATTTGGAATCCCTCAAGCCATCATCTCAGACAACGGCAAACATTTCGACAACGCCAAGTTCAGGAAATTCTGTGCAAAGCTCCACATTAAGCCATGTTTTTCCTCCTCAAGTCATCCTCAAGCCAATGGGCAAGTCGAAGTCACCAATCGCTCTCTCTTGAAGATCATCAAAACTAAGTTAGAAGCCACTAAGGGATTCTGGGCTAAGGAACTACCAAATGTACTCTAGGCTTATCAAACTACCACCTGAACCCCTACTGGGGAGACCTCCTTTCGCTTAACATACGGCGCTGAGGCGGTCATCCTAGTGGAAATCAGCCTGCTAACCCCAAGGGTTTTGCACCCAGATCCAAAACTGACCGAAGAATTGCGTCGGGCTGACCTGGACCTGATTGAAGAGCTCTGAGAGACTACTGCTGTCAGATGGGCCTCATATCAGCAGAAAATGAGAACACACTACAACTGTAAAGTCCAATAGAAAGAGTTCGCAGTGGGGGACCTAGTCTTGCGCGTAGCAACTTTTGCCACCAAAAATTCTGCCGAGGGCAAGCTAGCAGCCAAATGGAAAGGACCTTACGTTGTTAAGGCCAGACCTCGCCCAGGCACTTATCGACTCCAGGACATGGAAGGGAGAGACTTCCCCCATCTATGGAACGCCGAGCACTTGAAGCGTTATTTCCAATAAAATAGGATCTCCTATTTTTGTATTGATCAATTGTTGTGTCACAACCCTGACCCGCCCCCGTGGGTTAAGGACGTAACCGGCCAGTAATCATGAGATTACCTATGGCCTCAAACGGATCCAAACGTATTTTTAACAGAGTTAATGGGGGCCAAACGGAAGCAAATCAAGACTTTGTCCATAGAGCTGTGCTTACATGGCACATCAAAACGATAATATACATAGACATTAATAACTCACATCAGTAAAACAGTAGCATGAGTTCTGTATAAACAGGATCATATAAGTCCAAGCCAACCCATCAAAACTATATACAGAATTACACAAAGTCTTCGCCATCCTGACAACATAAAATAGATAACAAAAAGGCAAAGACGGGTCTCATGCGTGAGACACAAGGGCTGACTCTCCAATACTTGGGTTGCTCTACACAGGCTTCACTGAGGCTGGGTCTGGACTTCTCTTGACTCACCTACAAAGACATGAATGAGCATGAGCGATAGCCCAGTGAATAACATCAATTACAGAATTTATGCAACGAGACGTAGAACAACATTTTCCAAACGGCCTTGGGCCCAATTCATATCTGTAGTTAGCACATATAAGGGTAATTTAGATCAAGTAACCACAGTTCCGTACATACTGGCCTCTGGCCCATTTAGATTTACATTCATGACGAAACGGCCTTCGGCCCATTCGATTATGTCTAAACGGCCTTTGGCCCACTCATTCATTTCGAAACGGCCTTTGGCCCACTCATTCATGTCAGAACGGCCTTCGGCCCATACATTCGTATCAAAATGACCTTTGGTCCATTCATGTTCATCAAAACGACCTCTGGTCCATTCGTGTTTAACGAAACGACCTTTGGTCCATTCATGCTTATCAAAACGACCTTTGGTCCATTCGTGTTCAACAAAACGACCTTTGGTCCATTCATGTTTAACAAAACGACCTTTAGTCCATTCATGTTTAACAAAACGACCTCGGGTCCATTTAAACTTATCAAAACGACCTTGGGTCCATTTATGCATTCATATCAGACTTACGTCCACAATCCCAATTAGCAATTCATAAAGTTTTAAAGGGAGTAAACAATTGGACATTCACAAGCATTCAAATATCGATATTACTCACAGTGATCGGCTTGTGGATTGCCCCTGGAGCTTGACCCTACACATTTCATGAACACAAAAAGGTCATTAACCGTTCAATCCGTTCTTTAATTCACGTATTCCTCTTTAGGCTTTCTTATTATCTCATAAACTCATTTACAATGCTTAACATGTGCCTAAGAGTGCTTGCAAGTGAAAGAGAACGGAAAACAGAACATAAAATGCAAAAACAGGATTTCAGCAAATAGGGTCCCTTCGGCGTGGACTTCTTCAGCGGACCCTTTAGTCTGCAAAAGTACTGGTTGCCTTCAATTCCGCTCGGCCGAACTTCGGCCGCTCGGCGGACTTTCCTACATAGCTCCCGCTCGGCGTCAACTTCCATTTCGGCGAGAACCATGTCTGCGAAAATCTTTGGGAGCTCGATTTCTCGCTCGGCGGCACTTTCCTGCCGGGGTGAAAATTCTGGGTTTTCCAGAACACTCCCTTGAGTTCAAACTCAACATTCAACCAATTTTTCTTGCATACCAAGGCTCCAATCTTACATATAATCACACCAATATGGTACCAATGCAAGATTATAACATTATGAGGCTCAATTTCTTGATTTACCTACATGCATGGCTTACAATGTGCCAAACTCAACACCAACATGTTTAAATTCAACATTCAAGACTTATACTTCTAAGATTTGTACATGCATGTGGAAGATGCTCATCATTCCCAACTTAAATGGCACAAACGATGATTATAACATGAGCTTCCATGGAATTTACACATGGATTATAAATCTTCATGTTCAAACATGCAATTTCGAGATAATTTCTTACATGCATGCACATATGAGCTTCAATTCAACAAAATCAACTCAACTCATGTTCTTTCTCCTTGTTCAACTCTAAATTTACAATTAGCAAACAAAATCCATGATTCAAGGGACAATTACTCACCTAGAAGCCTTAAACACCCAAGTTCTAGCCAAACTTGAGCTTAATTTTCAAATTCCCCAAGCTTCAAGCCAAATTGCACAATACTTCTCCCCCCCTTCTCTCTCTAAAGCCGAATCTCTCTCTCTCTCTCTCAAGTGTATAACTCAGATGTTTGAGTTGAATAGAGCTAAGGGAGAGTATATGTTAACATCCAACAAGTCCCACCATCAATATTTTAATGTAAAATAATAGGGCACTCAATTTATCAATTTAATCAGTTTAAATTAACCAGAATAAATTTTCAATTAAACTTCACCGTAGGCTCTAAAAATTATGCCAATCACAATGGCATAGTCAATTCCGGATTCCGCGGCCGATAAGGCCCTCAATTTAATTTCTAAAGCAAATTATTTCAACAGATATTCCTACAGTAAACAGATACGAATTCAAAATCACATATTATCACATAGTGGCACACAAAATCATGCTAAACACATAACCATAAACAAATTAAGGACCAATTTAGCATATTACAGAACAGGGGTATCACATGTTGTATGTTCTTTTTGACGATCTGCACACTTGTTCGTTTTTGCCCTACCCATACATGGTGTAAACTTGTGATCAATGGGCTGCTCCTTAAATGAAAATGACTTTATATCTCTATTATCTGCGTTGTGTTTCAATAACGACTAGTTAATTAAAGCCTCAGCTAGACTGAACACGAAGAGCTCAAAACCAGATGACGAAGAACTTCGGCCAGACTAAATTAGCTAAAGCCTCAGCCAGGCTCAGCACGAAGAGCTCAGCCAGACTGAGTTAATTAAAGCCTCAGCCAGACTAAGCACGAAGAGCTCAGCTAGACTGAGTTAACTTAAGTCTCAGCTAGACTGAGCACGAAGAGCTCAGCCAAACTGAGTTCACTTAAGCCTCAGCGAGACTGAGCACAAAGAGCTCAACTAGACTGAGTTAATTAAAGCCTCAACCTGACAGAGCCCTCCCAGTCTTAGTCGGAAATACCATGAAGAATTCCGCCAGTCTAAATCAAAGCTGGTCTCAGCTGTTGCCATACTTAGTTAAAATCTAAGTCCATGCCCATTCATTTTCACTAATCATACAAGTTAGCCTGTTTGCCCATTTTAAAATTTTTTTACATCATGGTTTACTTACAAGTTAACTTGTTTGCCTATTTTTACCATTTTTACATCACAATTTACTTACAAGTTTCAGAATTCATGCACAAGTTTCATTTTTACAACCATTTTTTGTTGAATTCTGCTCAGCCATTTTCATTATTCCAAATTTACAACTCAGAAGCATAACGACAACAATAGTACAAAAGAAAACTCGTTGTTTTATTCATAAACATACGCTTTCATACAATTCGTTGCAAAAATTACATATATATATATATATAAATAAATAAACAACAACAACAAAAACAAAAACAAAACCAACAAAAACAAAATTTTTACACTTAGTTACAAAAATCACTCTTCTTCACTAGAGGCAAGATCTTCCTCTTCAATCCCCTCCTCTAAGGGGGTCTGGGCGACGTCGTCTTCTCCTACCCTCATGAGGCTGAAGTCATGTCTAGGAACAACTCTTGCGCCTTATACTTGAAAGTCATCCAGCCGCTGTCCCAGAACTGACTCATTTCGTGCATGTAGAAGTCAGACCACTGGAAGCTTTGGATCACTTCCTCTTCACTCCTACCTCCAGCGGCCGCTCCCGACGACCCAGCCCCCCCCATCCCTCTCCTTCGCCAAGCTACTGGCGACAGATGCATCAATGGCCATCTAGAAGTCGACAGACCCCTTGAATTGCTCTACTGCCGCCAGACATAAGTCGGGGTACGCCACCCTCTCAGATGCCAATTTGGCCCTCTCCTCTGCTAGGGTCTTCTCCAACTCCATGATCCGACCATCTGCCTCTTCTCTGTCTTTGATCGCTTGGTCACGTAGTTCTTCGTTGTTGGTCATGACCTCCTTCTACCTCTTATTGGTGGTGGTGTAGACTTGCTAGACCTGCTCTAGCTTCCTCTTCTCGCCCGCCAACTTCGAACTCTAGTGATACCGCCTTGCGGCGCTCCGCTTCCAGCTCTGATTTGGTTGCGAGGAGCTCAACACTAGCTCGCTCTGCTGAGTAGCTCTGCACCAACGCCACTACTTCTATGTTCTTCGCTCTTTGCGCTTACTACAGCCCCTTTGCGCATGCACTCCGAGTGGCCCTCCTCCAGCCCGCTGTCTCAACCCTTAGGTTCTGCAGTTGCGTCTTCGCCTCTTCCAGTTGGGTCCTCTGCAACTCTACCTCCACCTTCACAGGTGCTGCTTTATTCATCAAGGCAGTTTCCAGGGTTGTTGCCTCTATCTGGGCTAAGCAAAATCCTCTCAGAAGGTCGGCCTCCATCAACCGCACCATTGACCGCACTGCCGCATCCTTCACCACTCCAACGAGGCAGTCTGCTGCGACCCTAGCTTACTCTCCTTTTTCTGCCGACCGGCCTGCCAAAGCGCACACATGGTACATGGCGGTCTTTAATGCGATGCTTGTCTCCGGTTTGCTAACCCCAGACTTCCCTTCACCAGGACTGGGCGACACTTCTACCACAGGCCCCACTATTGCCACCGTTTGGGCGCTTGCGTCTATGCCTTCTTTTAGCATTTGGACACTCGCACCCATATCTTCTTTCCCCACTTGGGTAGTCTCCCTCTCTGGAGCCTCCTCCGCCGTTCCACCCTTCATCTTCTTCGCAATAGGGGCGTGCTTACTTCCCTCCGCCGCTACCCTCTGCTTTTTCATTTTCTTCAACACTGCCTCTACTTCCTGTTTGCCCCCCTCCTTTAGTGGGTCCACTGGGGGCGGTAGTAAGGCAAAGTCCGTTATGTCTTTGTCTCCCAGCGGTTTGGGATGCAGTCGAACCCGCTCCTTCATCACCAGTTTCAATGCAGGCCCCAACTGTGTCTCCTTATACTTGTCCGCCTTAGCAAACACCCTCCACTCTTCCGCCTCCTCCGCCTTCATCTGCATCTCCCGCTCCTCCCTCGCTGGATCCTCTTCTGTCTGATACGGCCCTAGTCTCAAGGCAAACAGGGTTGAAGGTAGGATCAAGTTATCCCACCTCATCCCCTCATTCACCCTCTTCACCCTGTTCTCAGCCTTCTCATCCAGCCTTGGCTCCACCGACTTTGTGGGGACTTTCCACATTGTGTGAACTCCTCCCCCACCGTTCATTGATATATAAAACCATCTCGGCCTCCACCCCTTCACCAAAGATGGCAAGCCTACCGCTAGACACCGACCCGCCACTTCCTGCAAAGTCACCCACATTTCTTGTTGACCAAAGGCTTTGTAGCAGGAGAAGAATTCCTCCACCGTCATAGCTGCCTCCTGGTCGCTCATGGCCATGAAACCGCGCAAGTCATCAGTATCTTCTATACGTTGGGCATCAGCTACCCTAGCACCACTTCCAGCTTCTTAAGTACGTCCACCACTATTTGGGGGAGTGGTAACCTCAGCCCCCCTCGCAATGCCTCCTCGTACAACGTAAATTCTGTCGGCCGTGCGTCCGACACCTTCTCCTTAGATGTGGGCAGTCTCAGCTCTACCTCCGCCGGGATTTGGTACTTCTTTCGTACCTCCTCCAACTCTTCCTCCGTAAAAGTAGAATTGTCGGCCTTGGTATGCCAGTGATTCGGATCCACTTGGCTAATTAGCCTAGCGGCTACGATCATCGTCGCCGGGCGAGCCCGCACCGCTTGCCCCGCTCCTTTCTCTTCTCTCCGCTCTGTTCGGTACTGTTCTGCCAACTCCACTGCGTCGTCTTCTCCTAATGAGTCTAGCTTCATGGTTGGCACTTCATCTCGAGCCATTCCTCCTACGTGTCTGCTGTGTGAGTGATTTTCCGATCACACTGCCCGTATAGTAATTCAGCTGTAGAACACTGGCAGAATAGATGGCACCCTGCTATCCTGCACAGAAAGAGAAGGCTCCGACGGTGGTTCTTCCACCCGGGGGCACTCCGACGATCAAGTCAGTATATCTCTAAAAGATAATCAATTATTTAACTCACAAGCTTGAGTATAAAAAGCATACCTTAGACCCATGGGGGTGCCTCTCTTTTATAGTTTACTTAATCCTAGTCCTACTAGGAGCTTGACTTCTATGGACTCCAATTTAGTGCTTACTTTGGATTTCTCAAGAGATAAGGATAAACTCCTTAAGAATATTACCCTTATCCATCCTGAAGTCTTTCTTCATCCTAAGACTCTTGTCCCTTATCCGCTTATCTCGGATTTCGGTATCTTCGGGGATAACCTCGGCAACTCCGAGATAACCTCGGCATAACTACCACGACACGTGGCACCTCAGTTGGCACGTCGGCGTCGCCTTGCCACGTGTTAGGACTCAGAAAATATATCCCCACAACTGCCCCCTAGGTTCTATTACCTCGGCATTCTAAGGTGATGCAACCTATATCGTTCCTCTCTCCAGTACGTCGGTATAAGAATTCTTCAGCCGACATGTCTTCTTTCAAGAACAATAACTCAAGTGAACTCCTTCTTGTGCATGAGCTGTCATGCATCACTTTTCAACTGTTTTTACTTACGTGTTTTATTCTTATTGGATCATGTCTTATGACGCGCCTGTAAACCACGTCTTTTCCTGCGTGCGCCGTCTGACGTATGTGTTACTCTAGGCGCATTGAATGCTTCTGTTTTGCCGCCGTTTCAAGTTTTTGACAAAACTTGTTTTCCCTTTTTTTGCCTCTTCACTTTGCGCTTTGATTTACTTGCTTTTTCTCTCTCTAAGCTCTTTCTCTCAAATCCGTCATTGCTCAAGCTCCAAGCTCTACAACTTCATTCGTCTTTCTGGTGAAGTTCTCACTACTCTGTCACTTCTATAACCGTCGTCTGTCTTCGGCGAACTTTATTTCGGCCTTACTTTGCCTGGTAAGCCTCTGTTCCTTTCATTCTCAATTCTTCTATGTTCTTTGCTTACTTGCTGCCATTACTGCTTTGTTCAAACCTTCGATTTGCTGAACTATTCATCTGGATGTGTCTATTCCATGATCTTGCTTATGTCTTGAACACTTATACTGTTTCACCACTTTCTTGCCACTGTTCTTAGCCCTGTATTTCTTGTATTTTTTATGCTTTTGAGAGCCCCACCTCTATTCTCGATTTCTGAAACTTCATTCTTATTTCTCTATTTTTCAGATTTGTGCCTTCAATCTTCGTTTCCATAGATTTAGGTTTTGGGATTTGTCTGTAGATTTCACCAATCCTTAGGAAAAACTGAAACAACCCTTACCGGCATTTACCTAGGGTTTTGCCGAGGTTCCAAAAAACCCTTTAAGAACATCCTCTTTCTGAAGTCGAATACCTTTACGCCGATATCATGGGCATGTGGAAACATAGGGCAGATACCCCAACTAAACTTGAGTACTTTAGGCAAGAGTTCGCCATTCCTGCCGATGTCCATCTGAGGCTGGCTGGGGATGATGACTCTATCATGCCCACAGATAATTCGATGCCCTTTCCCATTGTAGCTTTTACTGAATGTGGACTCCGGCTTCCACTTAATCCCCTTTTTTGCGAAGTTCTCCACTACTATAAGTTAAACCCCATGCAACTTACCATCAACTCTTACCGAGTGATTAATGGTATCATAGCCTTAGCCAAACAGGAAGATGCTAGGATCACCTTAGCTGATATCCAATACTGTTATACCATGTGTGCCCTCAATTTGAAAGAAAAAGGCTACGTCTATTATCTTAAGCCGAGGTCCACAGAGTTCAAAATTGTAGCCGACCTCCCAGACTTCAACAAGGGGGCTGGAGATGACTACTTCATTACCTCAGGAAATTGGGAGTTTGCCCCAAACGAGGATGCCCATCTCTACCCTCTTCCTTGATTAGTTAAAGAGGGCAAGGGTAAGAGCCCAGTGTCAACATTTAGTTGTTTCTTTTCAAGTCTTCAATACTTTGTCTGTTTCTAATGTCTGTTCTTCTTGCAGATGTTCGTAAGCCACCGAAAAGCTTTCGCCAATCCTACATCCCCAGTAAGGATTTGAAGAAACTTTTGGACTTGCCAGTCTAGAAAAGGAAAGCGCCTTTGCTTCTTAACTTTATTCCAACATACAAGTCGATTTTTGCCCGACGTCCCTAAAAAGAAGAAGAAAAAAAGCCTTTCTTCACCTTCTGCCACAAACCAAACTGTGTCTGTATCTCGAACAGATCAAGGATCAACATTGGATCCAGCTGATCAGCCATCAACTTCGGCTCCATATTTGATCCCAATACCTGAACGAAAACGGCGGCGCAGACTTGTCCGAACTGCTGAGATGGGTCGCCTAAAACCTGTTGTCGAAGATCTCTTAGCCGACCTCCCTACCGATGTTGATGCTCAATCATCGCAAACCATGCCCCTACCGAAGCCGAAAAGAACCAAGAAAGCTCAACCAAAGGCTAAAGTAACTCAGGTTGAATCTGAGGACAATTTACCTATCTCCAAACTGGCTGAGAGCGACAAGTCTCAACCCTCTGCTGGGAAGAGGCGTGTAGAAACCCAGCCATCAGAATCGACAAAATCAAAGAAGCCGAGGTCATCGTCTACGACGACCTAGGGGTCAAAAATACCAAAAGCCCCCTAGATGCCTGAAATCACTCTTGAAGATAAGCCTGTTTTTGCCAATGATAGTGTCGATGACATTAATGTCGGCGTAGCCCTTAGTACTGCTCTATTACTTCCAGGCGATCTCGAACGGAATGCCAAGATGAGTGAGTATGAGAACTATGCCCTCATGCTTCAACATTCCATTCAAGTAAGTCTCTTTACTTGGTAACTTGTCTTTCTGTTCCTTTTCCATACTTGTAAAATTCTTAATGACTCTTGCCTTGTATTTTTCCAGGCTATTCAGCATGCTCATTCACTCTCCATCCAATCTTTTGAGAATAGGGAGCAGTTGTCTGACATGAAGAGGGAGTTTTCTGCCCTTCAAATGATTAATGAAAGTCTTTAATCAAAAATGAAGAAGTTGGAGGACCAGGCTAAGGCTGCTCTCAAAGCTCAGACTGAAGCCGAGGAGAAGGCCGAATCTGCCGATGCTATAAAGAAGGTTGCTGAATCGCAGAAGAAAGAGGCCGAGGAAAAAATGACTCAAGCTGAAAAGGAGCTTCAGGAGGCCCTGGTCACTAAAGATGCCGAAATCAAGGCGGCCGACAAAAAGGCTTACGCTTAGGGCATGGCCGATGTCACTGAGGAATATAAATTACAAGTCAGGCAGGCATGCAATAGGGGCTTTTCCCTTGGTTAGATGTCCCTTGCCAAAAAACTTAATGTTCTTGAGGATTCGCCTCTGAGAAAAGCTGACGCCATTCCTCTTCCTTTTCCTCCACCTCCACCTCCACCTCCACCAGTTCAATCTCAAGATGAATCTGAGTCTGAATCTGAAGATGAGGATAAGGATGGTGATGAGGCTTTGGTAAGGAAGCCCAAGGATGCGACTGAGACCAAGTCCCCTCTTCAAGATGATCAAGTCCTAGACTTGACTCATGAGGAGGAGGATGAGGAGATTGTCAAGGAGGCTACTCCTGAGCAAGCATCATCTGACGTTCCTCCAGCCGACAAAAGTATTGACAAAACTCTTGCAGAAATTGACGCTGAGCTGGCGGCAGAGAAGGTTGCCGATGTGGTTCCACAAGAATCTTCCGAGGTCCCAACCTATCCCGCTGCTGATGCTGAAGAATCCTAATTTCGATGTCTTTCTTTTCTTTTCTTTTGTACTTTTTTGTTCTAAAAACAATGCAAGCTCCTCATATGGTCAACGTGTCCCTGTTTTCTGTTGAATGCTTAACACACTTTCTTTCTTTGAATACTTGTACCTCTATCTTCTCTTGATTGCTTCTGCATGATTCTATACTTAGAATATTTTGTATGCCTTTAATATTCTTTCTTCTTTAGGCAATCTCCTCGGATATGATAACTGCAAGTTTTACTTCGACAAGATACTATCCTGCAAACTTTTCATAAATTTTTAACGAGTGTAAAACATATATTGTTTTAAGTTTAATTTGTAAACTTTCCTCAAGTTTCAACAAGTGTAAAACAATGATCTCAGCTTTCACTTTCAACCTGTAAATTGCAATAAATTTCAACAGATGTTTAAATATCATACATTGGCTTACCTTTACCTTCTAAATTGCTACAAATTTCAACAAGTGTTAGATAATGATCTCTTTCTATCTCCAACTTGTAAATTGCTACAAACTTCAACAAGTGAAGATAAGGACTAATCTCGGTTTAACGTCAACTTGTAAATTGCTACAAATTTCAATAAGTGAAGATAAGGAATAATCTCGGCTTAACTTCAACTTATAAATTGCTACAAATTTCAACATGTGAAGATAAAGAATCATCTCGGCTTAACTTCAACTTGTAAATTGCTACAAATTTCAACAAGTGAAGATAAGGAATAATCTCAGCTTAACTTCAACTTGTAAATTGCTACAAATTTCAACAAGTGAAGATAAAGAATCATCTCGTCGTAACTTCAACTTGTAAATTGCTACAAATTTCAACAAGTGAAGATAAGGAATAATCTCAGCTTAACTTCAACTTGTAAATTGCTACAAATTTCAACAAGTGAAGATAAGAAATAATCTCAGTTTAACTTCAACTTGTAAATTGCTACAAATTTCAACAAGTGAAGATAAGGAATCATCTCAGCTTAACTTCAACTTGTAAATTGCTACAAATTTCAATAAGGAAAGATAAGGAATAATCTCGGCTTAACTTCAACTTGTAAATTGCTACAAATTTCAACAAGTGAAGATAAGGAATAATCTACGCTTAACTTCAACTTTTAAATTGCTACAAATTTCAACAAGTGTTAAGCGTCTTTGTATTCTCTCCGCCCCCAATGTGAACCTGAGTTCCACTTGGGTTCTCATTATTCATATCTTCCAGAAACAATATTTTGTATCTTTATCAGTCACATGTGTTAAAGAATTCTGAAAAGATTTTATTCATGACATCAGCCAAAAACAATGCATATCTAATGATAGAAAAATTTCAAATTACAAGTGTTCCAGGGTCTAGGCAATGCTTTGCCCTCATTATCTTCAAGCCGATAGGCTCCATTGCCTAATACCGAAGTGATTTTATAGGGTCCTTCCCAGTTTGGGCCAAGCTTGCCCTCTCTGAGATCCTTCTTGTTGTCGATGACTTTTCTCAGGACTAGGTCGCCGACTTGAAAATCCCTTAGATTGACCTTCTTGTTGTAAGCTTTGGCAAGCTGTTGCTGGTATGCTGCAAGCTGAATTGCAGCTTTCTCTCTTCATTCTTCCAAAAGATCCAGATCTCGGGCTAAGAGTATATCATTAGTCCCATTCTCAACTCCTTAGGTTCGGATCCCTGGGATGCCGACTTCCGGTGGAATGGCTGCTTCTGTGCCATAAGCCATGGCAAAGGGGGATTCCCCTGTTGATCTTCTCGGCGTAGTCCGATATGCCCAAAACACATTGGGCAATTCGTCTACCCACTTTCCTTTTGCTGCCTGTAGCCTCTTCTTTATTCCATCCAAAATTACTTTGTTGGATGCTTCTGCTTGCCCATTACTTTGGGGAAAACTTGGTGTTGAAAAGTAATTCTTGATCTTGAATTTCGCACAAAAGTTCTTGATGAGTTTGCTGTCAAATTGCGTTCCGTTGTCGGCAACTATAGCTCTTGGAATCCCAAATCTGGTGATGATGTTTCTCCATATAAAGTTCTTGACATCCACATCTCGGATTTTGGCAAGAGGTTCTGCCTCTATCCACTTCTTGAAGTAATCTGTTGCTACCAGCAAGTATTTTCTCTGCCTAGTTGCCTGGGGAAGTTGCCCAACAAGATCCATGCCCCACTGGGCAAATGACCAAGGGCTGGATACTGGATTCAAGTCAGCAGCTGGCTGGTGTATCAAAGGTGCAAACCTTTGGCATTGTTCGCACTTCTTTACGTATGCTTCTACATCTTTTTGCATGTAGGGCCACCAATACCCCTGGGTAATGGCCCTGTGAGCTAGTGATCTGTCCCCAACGTGGCTTCCACAAACTCCTTCATGAATTTCATATAAAAAATCCTCAACCTGCAAAGGGTGTATGTACCTTAAAAGGGGTCCAGTGAAGGACCTTCTGTAGAGGTATCCGTCCGCTGTCAGACTGAATCTTGCCGACTTTAATCTGACTTTGTGTGCCTCCTTGCGGTCTTCTGGCAGTTTTCCTTCTTTTAGGAATGTAACAATTGTATCCATCCAGCTTGGTCCCATGTCCACACACATTGCTTCTTGCTCTGTGTTCGGTGGTTCTATGCTCGGGCCCGACAAATAATTAATCATTATTATTCTTGTTTTTCTAGTTTGTATTGAACTTGCCAGGTTGGCCAATGCGTCGGCGTGGTTGTTATTATCTCGGCTGACCTGAAGTAGTTGGCAGTTCTGAAATAAGGCTGCCAATCCGATGACTTCTTTTGCATATGCCGACATCCTTTCGTCTCTGGCTGCGCGTTCTCCTGTTGACTGGTTAACAATAAGTTGTGAATCACAAAAGACTATTACCTCATCACTGCGCGATTGCCAAACCGCAATTAGTGCTCAGATTTCGCTTCGTTGTTTGAGGCCTTGAACCCCAAACAGATGGATTGTTCTACTATTTCTCCATCTGGAGATATCAGTAGTACTCCTGCCCCCGCTCCTTGCCGGTTTGAACTTCCATCGACAAATAGTCTGAAGGAGTCGCCGATATAGATGCTGCAGGGTCTGAGTTTTTCCTTCCTTTATTCTTTTGCCTTTGGCTGGGCTTCTCCTTGCTTGCTTGGACAACGTCTATCTTGGCTCAACGGAGCCTGATGTTCGATGGATTCCGAGGTGAACTCGGCCACGAAGTCGGCCAAAACTTGGGCCTTAATTGCTGTTCTCGGCCTGAACTCCAGGTCATACTGGCCCAAGGCCACTGCCCATCTTGCTATTCTTCCAGTTAAGTCTCCTTGCTGCAACAAGGGTTTCAGAGGGTGCTCTGTTAGCACTACAATCTTGTGCGCCTGAAAGTAGTGGTTCAACTTCTTTGAAGCCATCACTAAGGCCAGCATTAATTTTTCTAGTGGTAAATACCTTGTTTCTGCGTTGGCCAAGGTTTTGCTTACATAGTAAACAACCTTTTGCTCCCCTTTTTCTTCTCAGATTAACATTGCACTTACTGCGTGTTCTGAAACTGCTAAGTACAAAAATAACTCTTCTCCAGGTTCAGGTGTTGAGAGGACTAGAGCCGTAGTCAGATACTTTTTTAGGTCGGCCAACGCGGCCTCATATTCCTCTGTCCAAAGGAAATCCGTGGCTTTTTTTACCAGGTTGAAGAAAGGTTTGCATTTGTCTGAGCTTCGGCTTATGAACCTGTCTAGGGCTGCGGCCCTTCCGGTAAGCATCTGTACCTGTTTTGCCGATGTCGGCTCTGTAAATCTAGAATGGCCTTGATCTGATCTGGGCTGGCCTCAATGCCCCTTCTTGTTACTAGGTACCCCAAGAACTTATCAGATCCAACTCCAAACGTGCACTTCGATGCGTTGAATCGGAGCCGATGTTTTGAGGATTTCAAAAACCTCTTTTAGGTCGGAAAGATGACCCCTAGGCTCCTTGGTCTTCACAACTATGTCATCGATGTAGACTTCTACTGTTTGGCCAATCAAGTGTCTGAACATCTTGGTTACCAACCTTTGGTAAGTTGCCCCCGCGTTTTTCAGCCCAAAGGGCATTACTCTGTAACAATATAGGCCTTTTGGGGTGATAAACACTGTCTTTTCTTCATTTGGGGGGTACATGGCTCTCTGGTGGTACCCCCTATAGGTATCTAGGAAGCTCATCCTTCCATGTCCAGATGTGGCGTCCACCAACTGGTCAATCTTGGGTAGAGGAAAGCTGTCTTTGGGACAGGCTTTGTTTAGGCTTGTAAAATGTACACAGACCCTCTGTTTACCATTCTTTTTCTTTACTACCACAGTGTTTGATAGCCATGTCGGATAATTGACTTCTCTGATGGCCTTAGCCTCCAGAAGTCTGTCTACTTTCTCCTCCACTACTTCGACGTGCATCAACGTCGGTCTTCGCTCATCAGACATGTGCTTGGGCGACTGTCGACGTTCAGTTTGAGGCATGTGACCTCGGGGTCAATGCCAGGCATCTCATAAGGTGTCCAAGCGAACACCTCAATGTTTGTTCTTAAAAAAGCTTCCAGCTCTCTTTTGTCTTCTTCGACTAAACCCGAGCCGAGAAGAAAGAAGCGTTCTTCATCGCTCTCCTGGACGAGGATTTTTTTCAGTGCTTCTTCACTTTTCTCGGCCGGCTCCTTACCGACATCATCTAGGACCTCCATGTCCTCGTCTTCGATTGCTGCCTTCTCTGGCTCTCGGATGTTGCAGGTTGATTTCATTGCTGCCATGGAGCAAGTTTTTGCCTGTAGTTGATCCCCTCTGATTTCTTCAATCCAAGCTCTGTTGGGAACCGCAATAGTTGATGCAATGTTGAGGGAACTGCCCCCATTGCATGTAACCATGGCCTTCCTAAGATGATGTTGTATGGCGAGGGCGTGTCAATCACAATGAATTCTGTCTTGATTTTCTTTGTGCCGGCTTGTACTTCCAAGCTTGTTGCGCCTAGTGGCCACGTTAGCATTCCATTGAAGCCGACCATTGGGCCATTGGATCCCTCCATGTCATCTGGGTGAAGGCCCAGCTCCTTGTAACATCTAACGTACATGATGTCGCAAGAGCTGCCTTGATCAATCAGGATGCGTTTCACTTGGCACTCCCCGACCTGGAGGGATACTACCAAGGCATCATTATGTGGATGCTGGATCATCTCTAGGTCGTCCTCAGCAAAAGCTATCATCGGTCCCTGGCATTCCTCAAACCGAGGTCTTTTCTGTCCGACCTGGTTCACGTGCTGTAGGTGTCTTACCTTTTGGGTTTCAGTATGTCGCTTGCTCACTGTGAGTGAATTACATTAGCCACCGTGGACCTCCCGCCTGGTTCTTTGTCCGGGGAGGCTGGCTGGGTGCTTGAGGCAATCTTGCCTGTTCCTCTCTTGTTCTGGCCTTATCGACAAGGTCCCTCAGATGGCCTTGTCTCACTAAGTCCTCTAAGTGTGCTCTTAGGGCTTTGCAACCCTGAGTTGGGTGCCCCTCTTCATTGTGGTAGGCATAACGCCAACCAACGTTCCTTCCCATGTATTCTCCTGGGGCCTTTGCCGGTGCCCTGAAATAGGGCTGATTTCGAATTTGATCTGGGACTTTGTGGATGAGAATTCGGAATACAGTCGTCACTGCTTGCTTACCCCTCAACTCTGTCTCCGATTTGTTGAATCCGTTGTTACCTCAGCCTCGCTTCGGCGAGCCGTTCCCTTTTTCCTGCTTTACCTCCTTATTCCCTGATGTATCCTCCTCGGCTTTGGCATACTTCTCGATTCTTGCCATTAGCTCTTCCATGCTTTTTAGCAATGTCTTTGCCAAAGATTTTCGAAGTAGACAATTATCTTTCAGGCCGTTCTTGAAAGAAACGACCGCTACTTCCTACTTGCATTCGGGTATTCGGTTGAACACCTCATAGTACCTTTTTGCATATGCCCTAAGGCCTTCATCCTTGCTGATCTTTAGAGCCATCAATACGTCCACCTTCAATGTTTGTAATTTGTTTGTCACGAACCTGGCCACAAACATCTCGGCCAGGCCTTCCCAAGTCTTTACGCTTCCCTTTGGGAGCTTGTAGAACCAATCTAATGCAATCTCCCCGAAGGATAAAGGGAACACTTTGCAGAGCAACGGCTCGTTCTCGCTATATAATGCCATTGAGTTCAAGTATAATCCAACATGGAAGTTAGGGTCTGACTTACCATCGTATATTTGAAACCTCGGCATACTGAATCTCTTCGGCACATCGAACTTGTCTAATTTTACCGAGAATGGCATCCTCGGCTTGTCGGGTGAGGTTACCTCGACATCTCCGTTCTGTTGCCTCCTCTTGAGGTAGTTTCTCAAGTCCTCTCTGCTCCGTCCAGGAGCTCAGCTATATGCTGACTTCAGTTTCTTCGGCATACTGCTCTCGGCCTCGTGGTGGGCCATTTTCGATCTCTCCCCATGAGTTGTGTCAAAACATAACGCCTGCCCTTGAACATGTCGATGTTTCTTCGGTTCTGCGTCCTTTATGTGATATGTCTTTTGGGACTCTTCTCTCCTCGGCTCCTCTCGTCCGACTTCCCTGGAAGGCCGGTGAGAGTGCCTTCCGCCCCTAGTGTGCTGAGGGGGCTTCAGGAATTGTTTTCTGCCCTTGCTTCTGGGCATTGGTTGCTGGCATTGGTGTGTCCTGCAGCGGGTATGGCGACTGCATGACGTTGTTTTGCATCATGAAGTTGACGACTGATTATAGGTCTGCCAGCTTGTTTGCCATCTCTTTTACCTTTTCATCCCTCCGTAGGCACCTGTCCCTCCATACCTGGAGGTTGTTTTCGTTGTAGTATCTGCTCTGATCCGTCTTCTTTGAAATGTCGCCCTCCTGGCCGACGTCTTTCGCTCCGTGATGAGTTTCTGTGTTGCGGTTATCTCTTTCGATATCGAGGTCAATAGGTCTTTCGCTCCCAGCGGGAGTGCCGTCCCCAATCTTTTCTTTCTGTGCGTTAATGGCCATCTATTCGTCTTTTTTTCCCACAGACGGCGCCAAATTGTGTGAGTAATTTTCCAATCACACTACCCATATAGTAATTCAGCTGTAGAACACTGGCAGAATAGATGGCACCCTGCTATCCTGCACAGAAAGAGAAGGCTCCGGCGGTGGTTCTTCTACCCGGGGGCACTCCGACGATCAAGTCAGTATATCTCTAAAAGATAATCAATTATTTAACTCACAAGCTTGAGTATAAAAAGCATACCTTAGACCCATGGGGGTGCCTCTCTTTTATAGTTTACTTAATCCTAGTCCCACTAGGAGCCTGACTTCTATGGACTCCAATTTAGTGCTTACTTTGGATTTCTCAAGAGATAAGGATAAACTCCCTAAGAATATTACCCTTATCCATCCTGAAGTCTTTCTTTATCCTAGGACTCTTGTCCCTTATCCGCTTATCTCAGATTCCGGTATCTTTGGAGATAACCTCGGCAACTCCGAGATAACCTCGGCATAACTACCATGACACGTGACACCTCAGTTGACACGTCGGCGTCACCTTGCCACGTGTTGGGACTCAGAAAATATATCCCCACATCTGCGTATCGCTTCAGATGCTGGCACAAGGAAGTTTGCAAAGTGTTGCAGAGGCGTGTCACAAGAAACAAATGAGTTCACTTCTGGGATGTGTTGTTTTTTGCGATAAGGTAAGTAAAGCGAATAACTCCAAATGCCCACAATTTGCCTATATTCCAATGGCCGAGATTAAATTTCGCCAGTTTGAAAATTTTCGAAAACTTCCGCCCCTACCTTTTCAACGCCCTATATTAGCCTATCCCTTCGCTTCCTGTTAACGCATCACCTCCCTTATTACAGGATTATGCCACGTGTACGACCACGATTCACTACTCTCTTCCCCTTCCCTGTCTATTTCACTTCACATCACCACGTGCCCCGCCGCTCCTCGAGCCCCGCGCGCCACTATTCCCTCTTATGACTCGTTCACCCTTCACGGTCAGCCCCCCTCTCGATCACCCTTCGCGGTCGGCCACCCCTCGGTCACCCTTCGCGGTCGGCCCATTTCACGATTAGCCCCCCCTCTAGGTCACCCTTCGCGGTCGGCCCACTTCGCAATCGGCCCCCCTCTCGGTCACCCTTCGCAATCGGCCCACCTTCCGATCGACCTTCCCTCTCGATCACCCTTCGCGGTCCGCCCTTCTTCCAATCGGTCTTCTCTCACTCGACCACCCACAACCCCCGTCTTCTTCCTTATTCCCTTCATTGGACTGAAACTGCACTTGGGAATGTGGGACTAACATAAGTAGGCCCATAGGGGCTTTTAGCCCACCACTTAAAGCCCAATGCATGATTCAAACACTAAAACCCAACATTATTGGAACCCAACGTTACACAAAGAACCAATGACTTCTAAACACTTGTCAAGAGAAGAACCAGCCACATAAGCTGACAAAGATTCTGTAGAGTTATTGCACCATACATCAGCTATTAATGAGGTTCCCTACAGCATTTAATACGATAACCCATTCACGTCGGAATAGAACGGCCTCACCATGAACAAGGCAAGCTAGAATATAGACTTTAGGCCAGCATGACAGGTCGGAGTAGACAAGGAAATGATGAACAAGGGATATAAGTAGATTTCTAAGACAAGGAGAAGGTTAAGTTCTTTTATCACCATCCTATCTCTACACTCCATTAGTCTCTCTTTCTAACTTGCTCGTCGGAGGGTTTGCTGGAAGACTCCCGTTCCTCGTTGGATTCTTGTGCAGGTTTCTCAGTGGGCCCAGCGATCGAACGACAGTGTGAGAGGCGTGAATCAGCCCGACTTGTTCCTCATAGACTAGTAGTATCATCATCATTTTACATTACTTAAAATGGTTCTTCATATTGAGCAATATTTTTTAATGCCATTTGATCACAAAATTCATATTCATTATCACAGTCTATAAACACCGTCATTATTCAATTATTTAAATTATTTATATTTTGTTAATTATAACTAATGATTAAGTTAAAATTGATATTTTTTTAAAAATTAAGAATTAAAATTAAAATAATTTTAAATATATATATATATTTAATTTGTTATGGACATCAAACCTAAAATTTTATTTTTATATTTTTAACAAATTTTTATAATACCTAAGGCGGTGTTTGGTTTTCATTTTTTGGCTAAATAATTACAAAATGACAAAAAAAAAAGTCAAAAAATCATAAAAACACAAAAATCACAAAAACACAAAAACACAAAAAAAATTCACCATTCCAAAGTTAAAAAGTCAAAAAAGTAGGGGTGCAACTTGGGTAGGCTCAACCCAAGCAACTCGAGCCCAGTCTGAATTTTTTTAAGGCTTGGACAAAATATTTTCAAATTCAGTACGAGCTTGGGGAAAAATTCAGGCGCACGAATTAAATTTGGGCGGACTTGGACAAAGACGTCAAACAACCCAAGCAATCTGAAACTCAAATTATACATATATAGATATATAAAAATATTAAATATACATATAAATTATTAGTCATTACATGATATTAAAATAATTTATATTATTAAATCATATTGAATATATATTATATATACAAATAATATAAAATCTTACTTTTTTTCGTTTTATTTTCACTCATAAATGGTAAGGATTAATATAGTGGCATCTCTCTTACATTATATAAATTATTTGTTTTGATGGTATTAATGATTTTCTAAAAAAAAAAAAATTGTAAATAGAGTCAAATTTAAAAAAAAAAAAAAAAAAACTGAAATTCATTTACAATTTGGGCAACTCGAGCAATTCGGATTTAACTCTGATCGAGCTTGGGCAGACAACCTCAGGTTAAAATTCGGGCTTGGATGGGCTTGGGTAGGTCTCAGCACAACTTGTGCTGGACTTGGACAACCTTCTAACCTGACCGAACTCGCCCGAGTTGCACCCCTACAAAAAAATCAATCAAAAATACCAAATAAATAAAAAAGTCTCAAATTAAAAAAATTAAAAAAGTTAAATAATTAATTAAAAAATCATTATCAAACGAAGGCTAAAATTATTAGTGGATAAATAAATTCATTATAAAGCGACAACCGCTAATAATTTTCTCAACAACCCGAATGGGCCACATATATCCCATCTCAACCTCATTGGTGTCATCAACTGATGTCTCATGTGAGCTCGCCGCAGGGTATCCAAATCCTAATTCTTTATCTTCTGACAACACTGCGCACCAACTAAAAAGCGACGGAACATTGTACCACCATGTGCACGTTAGAAAAGCGCGGCAACATCTTCTTCTTGACTCTCACCGGCGACGATGAGCATCGCCTGAACCCGACCCTCATCGGCTCGCTCCGATCGGCTCTGCGCGAATCACGCGAGCAATCGACTCGCGGCTCGGCTCTCATCACCACCGCTCGCGGCAAGTTCTTCTCCAACGGTTTCGACCTCGCCTGGGCCCAATCCGGCGGCTCCCCTTCCGCCGCCCGTGATCGGCTCCATCACATGGTCGTTTTATTCAGGCCGTTGTTGGCGGACTTGATCTCCCTCCCGATGCCGACGATCGCCGCCGTGACGGGCCACGCCGCCGCCGCGGGGATGTTGCTCGCTGTGAGCCACGACTACGTGCTCATGAGGAGTGATAGAGGTGTGCTGTACATGAGCGAGCTGGACATAGGGATGACTCTTCCGGAAAACGCCATGGCGGTGGTGAGGTCGAAGGTGGGATCTGCGGCAGCGCGTAGGGATTTGTTGTTGAAGGCATCAAAGGTGAGGGCGGCGGAGGCGGTGGCGATGGGGATCGTTGACTCGGCGCACGATAGCGCGGAGGGGGTGGTGGAGGCTGCGGTGCGCCTGGGGGAGGAGTTGACCAAGAAGAACTGGGATGGAGAGGTGTATGGGGAAATAAGGAAATCACTATATCCAGAGCTACGTGGCATCCTAGGATTGGCTGATAAAGTTGTAACAGCTTCTTCAAAGCTTTGAAGTATGAAAATTGTTTCCGATGATTCATGAAATTGCTTTGGGGAAATTTGGTTACAAAGTGTGATTGTGACCCAATTTTGGAAGTGGTGTATTACAGTGAAGTGAAAATAAAGAGTAATGCTATATGTATGAATTAGTGCATACGTTAATATATCAATTGATGATGTGATATAATTTAAGATATTTTTAATATTTATAATTTGTATAATAATAATAATGTCATAACTAGTATTAGTACACTAGGTAATGTACTAATTGGTATATGTAGTACCACTCGAATATAAAAGGCCCGTTTTGGGCGAGGGATGTATAACAACCCATGATTTGTATTGTTTGATCAGGGAACAAATTTGAGTAGTTTGTCACATACATTAGACTGACATTGTTTGTTTGATTTCATGCAAGCATTGCCCTAACCCATGATGATAATTAGAATCAAGTGAAGACTGGATTTTAATAAAAGAACATCACAGTATATTATTACAGTGAATTTAGACTCCGGAAAAAAAAGAAGTTAAAATTTTGAATCAAAAAGTGAAATGTTGCTAAATTAAACTAGCATAGAATTTGAATCCCTTATTGATGATTATGAGTAATATTCTGGTAAAATTTTAGGAATATTTAGCATGACTAATATTATTATCCATGACATTGAATTACAATCATTGAAGGGGGCACAGGGCATTCCAACATAGTTTTATTTTTAATTTTTAATTTTTTTTTTTTTTATCTAACACAAGTTGTCTTAAACAAAATTCTTAAATTTAGATTTAGTTTTGAACTTAATTTTCAAATTCAAGATTTCATGAATTCATATTTAAAAAACTTAAGAGTTGAAGTCTTGTTTCAATAAAATCATTTAAAATACAAATTACACCCATGGTTTTGAAAATTACAATTACTTTTTTTTTTTTAATGAGAATTTGTCATTTAACTTAGTTAACATAAAAAATAAAATTCCTTAACTTCCCTTCTATACAAAATGATATTATCAAAAACTGTTAATAAAATAATGACTAATTAATAAATCAGGTAATTTGTTTTACAATTAAAAATTTTAAGAGATAAAGATGTAATTTAGCACCATCAGTGACTATATTTTAAACAACTCATAGAGAATATAGTTTGTAACTTGTCTAAATTTTTATATAATATTATGGGCTAATTACGGACTTATTGTAATTCATTTATTTAATAACATAAAGCCCATAAACAAGTCAAGCTAAGTTTTATAAGCCTCGAGAAATACAGGCTTATTGTAATTCATTCATTTAAAAATATAAAGCCCATAAATCAAGCTAAGTTTTATAAGTGACCAATTAAAGTTCAACTCTGTAACAACCCTCACTACTGCTTACCAATTAATTACTAATTATTGTAAACTGAGACTAATTATGATGGGTAATTGAACTGATTGAAATACTGAGCTGACTGACTGAAATTTGGAACTGAATTGATTGAATATGTTAGTTAAATTGCATTTCTATCTGTTGCCTGTTCGATTATCTGTTTGTGTTTTATGTTTAAACTGCAAATTGAAGGCTTTATCGGTGGCCGAATCTGAAATTGATTGATATTTTGTGTTAATTAGATTTTATGTGATTTTATGACGTAATTATCTAAAAAGTAATTCAATATGATTAAAATAAATTAAAATAAGCTAATTTCAAGAGTTGGTTTATTCACCATTTTGCCATTGTTAGTGGGCCATGTAGGCTAATTATATTAGAGCCTTGTGCACATGATCAAGCACTCCCATCAGCCATTTTGTTGCCTACAACCGACCAAGAAAGAGAGTGAGAGAGAGAGTTGAGTTGTTCTTGAGAGTTTGGCTAGAGAACTTGAAGAATCGAAGTGTAAATTGACAAATTGAGCCTCTAGACTTGAAATTGAGGAACCTAGGTATGAATTTCATCCTCTTAATTGTGTATTTAAGTTCCTTCTAGCATGGATCATGGTAGTTTAAAGAGTTAAGTCAAGAATTGGTTCAATAGTATTGAATTATAGCTTAATGCATGCATGCATGTTTGGATTGTTGAGTCTTGGGTTGTTTTCATGGCAAAATGTTACATGCATGCTCATAATTATGTTAAGTCCATGATTTCATCTTGTTTTTGTAAGATTTGGCTCTTTAGAGCATGAAATTGAAGCTTGGAAATAGTTTAGATTCATGCATGTCATGTTTGAATTATGTTCATAAAAATTGGTTTGAAATTGAGTTTAAATTAAACACTCTTGGGCTTTGATTTTACAATTGAGCTTTGAATCATATTAAACTATGAGTTTTGAAGAGTTTTTTGGAAAAATTGCCCAAGAGGATTGACTTTGATACATTGAAACTTGATTTGAGTTTGGAAGTTCAAATTCAAGATTTCATGAATTCATATTTAAAAAACTTAAGAGTTGAAGTCTTGTTTCAATAAAATCATTTAAAATACAAATTACTCCCATGGTTTTGAAAATTACAATTACTTTTTTTTTTAATGAGAATTTGTCATAGAAAATAAAATTCCTTAACTTCCCTTCTATACAAAATGATATTTTCAAAAACTGTTAATAAAATAATGACTAATTAATAAATCAGGTAATTTGTTTTACAATTAAAAATTTTAAGAGATAAAGATGTAATTTAGCACCATCAGTGACTATATTTTAAACAAATCTTAGAGAATACAATTTGTAACTTGTCTAAATTTTTATATAAAATTATGGGCTAATCATAGACTTATTGTAATTCATTTATTTAATTAATAACATAAAGCCCATAAATAAGTCAAGCTAAGTTTTATAAGCCTAGAGAAATATGGGCTTATTGTAACTCATTCATTTAAAAATATAAAGCCCATAAATCAAGCTAAGTTTTATAAAGTGACCAATTAAAGTTCAACTGAAAAAATCCCAACCAATTAAAGTTCAACTCAAAAATAATTTTTTTAATTATTATTAACAATTATTGTTAATATTATGACAAATGTTTTATAGACATTATTTAATGTTGAAAAATATATAATTTTTTTTAATATACACAAATATTAAAAAATATATTAATCTCAATAAAAATACATTAAAATTAATATTAAAAAAAATATTTTATTCTACAAATATTTTTGTACAGTTAACAAAACCCAAATGCTATGGTGCCGTTTGGTAACACTTACGTTTTCAGTTTTTTATTTATATTTACAAAAATTCAAATAAAAACTTGTTTGGTAAATTTTTTATTTATATATCAGTGGTCTCAGTTTATAAATTTAGACAAAAAATGTAAACTCAAAAAATGTGTTTCCGTTTTGAGTTTTGAGAGTTTTTTTTTTTACCACCCAACACTAGCCACCACCCGTCACCATTTTCTACCACCGTCTTCCTCCACCACCATCCACCCCCCCACCACCACCACCCACCTGCCACCCACCACCTGCCACCACCCATCTGCCACCCACTCGCCACCACCACTCACCCCTTGCTATTGTCGCCGCCACCACCACCACCACCACCCACCACCCACCTGCCATCTACCCACCACTACCATCCACCGCCCGCCACCACCACCCACCACCTACTCGCCACCACCACTCACCACCCACTTGCCACCACCCACCACGTACCCACCACCACTACTACCAGCTACCTGCCACCCACCCGCCACCACCCACCACTCACCTACCGCCACCAGCACCACCACCCCACTCGCTATTACCCACTACCCGCCATCGTCACCTACCCACCCACCCACTCACCACCACCGCCACCTGCCACCACCCCCTACCACCACCACCAACACCACCACCCACCTGCTTCCAACCACTACCCGCCACCGTCACCCACCCACCCACCATCACCAGCCACCACCACCCGCCACCCACCTGTCACCACTACCTACCACCCGCCATCATCTACTCACTACCACCCACCACCGTCACCCACCCACCACCCAATATCATCACTTTCCATCACCGTCTTCCGCCACCACTTGTCATTTATCACTCTTTTTTATATTTTTAAAATTTTTTAAACATTTTGTCAATTACCAAACTCGTTTGTAATTTATATTTTTTTAAAAATAAACAAAAAATAAAAAAAATCAATTCATAAAATTTTTATAAATATAAACTAAAAACATAATATTTATCAAACATACCCTATATATTTATACAAAATTATAAATTAATTTTTATATAAATATTATATCTGTTCTTTGCAAAATCTTCATAATCTCCATCAACAAAAAGAAAACTTCACATGATAAAAATGGTGGATCGGCCAAAGCGGGCCAACCCATGAAGTTTCCACAAATTATGTCGGCCATATGTCTTGATAGCCATACAGCACTCGCCTAACGAGGGCGAGCGTGGCATATTTAGCCAACCGACCCTTTTTAAATTTTCAATAAAAGCCCTACCCATTTCTTGTACAGCTCACTACCGAGTCCTTTTGCTCTCACTTTCGATGTGGGATACTACTAGCCAACAAAATTCACTCTCCTCCTATAATATTGGAGGCATATTCACCAATCATTTTTTGAATTAATTTTCCGAATTTGTTTTTAAAAAAATTATCAATGTTTGGTTGTTGGAGTTAAATTCAAAATCTAAGTTAAATTCAAAAATTCCTCTAGAAAACTGAACTCAGTATTTTGTTTGGATTTTGATTCAACGTACAAATAAGAACAAGTTACATAAAATCATAGTCATCGAAGAGGAAGAAGTTGGTTTGGTGAGATATAATAAAGAAAGTAATAGGCAATTGTTTGAGACAAGTATGAGCAATTAGATGCCTGCTGAAATATCTAATCACTTGACAGAAAGAAATCAGAATTTTTGTTTTTTCCAAATGGTTTGGAAAATTGGATTTTTTTTTTAAAAAAATTTTGGATTTTTGGACTTAACCAAACAAAAAACTCTTATTTTTCTTAAAAATTTAGTTCAAAAAGTGGAACCAAACTTGGTGATTGTGTTTCTCTTTCCCCCACCAAGAAAAAGAAAAAAAAAAAAGAAAAAAGATTAAAGTAAACAACTCAACACTTGTATTGTTGAACAAAGTTTAAAAGTTGTAAACAACTCAACACTTTCCTAAACTGTTTTTGTTACTTATTACAAATAGGATTAAAGTTTACCTACTTTGACTAGGATTGGGAAAAGGATAACTTGACCCTTTAGGAAACAAGCGCAACCTATAAGTACAGAGCTGAGCCCCTCATTCATCATCACTCTTCAAACACAACTTCACCATTCCATTCCATTTCCAAAAGGCAATGGTTCAACTTCAAGAGGGTGTAGCCATGAAGTCTGTGAATCACTGATGTTTGAACAGCACATCTTTTGAGGAATTATTCGATGGTGCTAGAATATCACATAATTTTTGTGTTAACCACTCATAATCATCCACCTCATATAATATGGATCCAAGGTTTCACATTTTGGTACTAATTACCCATAATTTGTCCTCAATTTGGTTCAAGGAAGACATTGTTGACATCAATTCCATTGGTAAAGTATAAAAAAAAATGAAAAAGATAAAATGATACTGATGATGTATATAGTTCAAGAAATTACAAATTGAAGGAAACAGTTGGGAAGACACTGATACCTACAAACTTTGTTCCTTTATTACAAGATATAGTTTGAAGGAAATGTATCCCTGTGGTTCTGAATAGCTTCATAACTTGAAATGGTCGAGCCCAGACTCGTCAAGTGCCCTAGACATAAACTTGCCAATATAATCACTTACCAGAAAATCCCTATACAGAGGAGGATTTTCTTCTGTTATCAATTCTTTGATTGGGCCATACAGCTTTGGAGTTCCAAAAACACCATTGAAAAAGGATGCCACAGAAATTCTTGGTCCAACATTGTTGGCAAGCACTCTATGATCCACACTTCTAAACTTGTCATTTGATATTATCTGAATCAAAATAATAAAAACAACATTAGAAAGTTTTAAAATGCAGCAATGCTATGTACCTAGAAAAAATACTCAAAACACACTTTGATTGGAGTAATTATCATGTCTTCTTGGAACACCGCATTGGCTATGTGCCCACCTAATAACAGGGAGCTATGTGCTTACATAGCACGCACCACCATAAATTTAAATTTTTTCTAAGTATTTTTCTAGATACATAGCATTTTTGTTGAATGGTGACAAATCACAAATAGTATAAATTGGAACAAACCTGAAGAAGATCACCAATGTTGACTACCAAACCTCCATGAATTGGTTGAACATCAACCCATTGATTTTGGTGTATGACTCGGAGGCCTCCAAGCTGGTCTTGTAGGAGTACAGTGAGGAATGCAGGATCAGAGTGCTTGCTAGCTCCCAAAGTCAGCTCTGGCTCTGGGCATGTTGGATAGTAATGACACACAAAGGTGCGCCCTCGACCACATTCGATTGCTGTCAAGTGGTTGCGTTTGAGGCCAAGTGCCTCTGATAATAACTCAAAGAGAATATCTCCCAACCTAGTAACATTCTTAATGTACTCAATTGTTGTAGCTCTGCAAATTTACAGAGCAAATTAGGCAGAGATGAACTATGGTTCTGATCATTTCAATTTTTTTACATGAGTAATGATAATAACATATTGAAATTGCTGGAAAATCTTGACAGAACTACATTTAAACCGCCATATCAGGATTTCAACCTAAATTCTGGATTACGCATAAAACATAGACTCCTAATGGTTGTACAAGTTGTTACACCAATTAAAGTAGCATAGACATGAAAGTACAAGACACGATACACCTTGGTGATTTTTCATTTTAAAATTCAAAATAAAAAATGCAATTCATGCCGCTTTAATTATCAATAAATAGAGGGGCATCAAATACACATTGCATACTTCAGATTCTTTTTTTTCCTCTCATTTTCTGTTTGTCATATATGATTTGTTGTATCTTGGAGGTGAATTGGTTGAATCCGACAGCAGACTGGCAATCACTAATGCTGTGTTTGGTTGGGGAATTTAGAGAAGAATTTGGAAAGGAAAAGGGAAAAGGTGTGTGAAACTAGGTGAAATATAGACATGTTTTATTCACATTTCACCTACCTTTTCCATTTCCCTTTCCAAATCCCTCTCCAAATCTCCCAACCAAACATAACATAAGGGTCATCATAAGCCCATGGCATGGCCTTATGTTTGCCCAGCACGTTGGGCTTTTCACCCCACCCAAGCTTGTACACTAGGCCTGAATAAAATTTGGGCTAGGCCATGGCTGTCAAAGGCCGACCCACGTGTTGACCCATGAGAGGCGGCTCACCAGCTCTCAAAAAATTAAAGAAACAAATAAATAACAGAAAAAAGTAAAAACAAAAAATATAAAGCTCAAAAGTAGGTCCAAATTTTGGCCCATTGGACTTAGGCTGCTAGCCCATTTAGGAAATATCCATTTTGCAAGACTTAGGCCTAAGGTTTTGCCTCGGGTATTCTGGCTCTTCAGAAAAAAAATGCCCATTGAACTTAGCTCACGAGCGAGTTTGAGCACCAATTCACGGATATATACCGGCCCAATGCTTTCCACTCTCATCTAATTAACACATGAAAGGAAGTGTCTACGACATGCCTTAAAATAGCAGAAATTTCTTTAATTGCTTGATTCAAAAGAGAGAGATAGGGAGGAGGGTAGGAAGAAAACAAGGAAATCATATATAGATTTCTCCATTTCTAATGATTGGATAGTCCACATCGCATAAGTAATAACTCTAGCTATTCAGTGATTGAAGTGCCCCACATCCTAATTATCATCAAAAGTGGATAACTTAGGTATAAGTTTGGTCTCTAATTTCCAGATCAATCAACCATATGATTGATTGATTAAAGTGTCAAGGTCAAACAGTTACAAAGTTCCCTAATGTTATTCACCAGAGCAACTGCTCAAGTCTTTCCAAATTTATCAACAAAGCATGTAAAAGAAACTACACACCTGCATGATGTGGGAAATTCATCAGGCTCAAGATGATCAGAAACCAACATGGAGATGGTCAAGGTGTCCCTCCAATTCGCAGATCTCGACCGATACAAATCATAATTGCTCTCAAATCTCACTCTTTTATCCGATCCGATCACGCGTATAGATCGCTTTCTTTACCTCTGGATCTTGTTCATGAAACATGCGTATTCCATTAATCATTTCATCCAACACACTTTGGGGGATTCCATGATTCACCACTTGAAAAAATCCCCACTTCTCTGATGCAGCTCGGACTTGATGGACAACTTCCTCGCGCCTATTTCCTTTTTCAATACCACTCAGATTAATGATTGGAACTCGTAAGCCAGCCTGGCAACGGTTCAACTCTTTGGCAAGCTCATCCGGTGGTCGAATGAAAATTTTTGGGACTTTGTCCACCCCAGCATCTATTAGCCCTTTGACACCGGCTTTTGAATCATCAAAGGCCTTCAGCTCTTTTTCCCTGTCATAATCCATTCTCTGTTCTATGCAAAGGGAACAATTTGGAGGAGAATTAGTTGAAGTCTACCAGATTTTAAACAGCATTTGCTATTGCTTAATCAATCAAGTTGTCATAAAAAAATGAATTTGGTCATAAATCACAATACTTTATGGTTCAAAACTATTCTGTAAAGTCAACTTTGGACTCCAATAGTTACATGGTACAGTTAGTCTAAGGGCATATGTACATGAACCAGAAGCTCTGCCTCTATGGCATTTTTTTTTTTTTTTTGGGTTAACAAACAAACTCTCCAAGCTTGTCCTCTGCCGATTTCGGAATCAACTACCTAATGTCGATTTAATCGGAGTAGGACGAGGGGCAAATCTCGGGTGTGTTTTCTGACTCGACATCGCACACACCATTTAAGTTAGAAAGTGCAACTGCCAAGATTCAACCCCACACCCAAGCTGTCAGGATTCATCCAGCACTTGGAGAACCGTCCTAGGACCACTGTACTAAACCCTTGGGAGTTGGCCCTGAGGAGGGTAGAACTTGAGATTTTAGGATTTATATCCCAAAGTCTTACCAAAATGCCACAACCCCTTGGGTTCTGTCTCTATGACATATTTAAAGTATCTTAGATTTTTTTGTAATACGTGTTTAAATTGACCATGATGCTCTATCTCTATGACATTATTCAATGGTTGTGACAAAATACTTTAATGAATATAATAATTTTTTAAAAAAAATAATGAAATATTCAACAGCCAATTTTAAGATAGACCGTATTTCCTCAAATATAGTAAAAGAATTTTGAAATAAGGAATAATGTACAATTAAATGTTCTAGAATTGATAAATATGAAGATTCTATGTCTAGAAAGAAAAGTCGTATGTAATAGGGGTGGCTATGGACTTAAAAACTATTCAATGAACCACCAAACATGCATAGAGATAATGGATATAGAAGTTATATATACCATTTCTGGAGAATGTTTTGTATTCTGTTTTATATATTTCTGGTTTTCTATTATGTATTTCTTATATGCTACTCACACTATAAAACTAGCAACTTTCCATTGTAAGATATCTCCTTATGAAATGAACCTCTTCTTTCTTGCCAAAAATACATTAACCCATTTTCCTAAAATAAAATAAATAAAAATTACTGAATACATCATACACTAGCATTAGCTTTAGCTTGACATTTCGAATGATATACTTGGAATTAAAACAAAACAAAATGAAAACTCATGAGTTCAATCCTTAACAGAAAGCATATGCTAAGATGTTACATTTATGTGTACAAAAAGCAGAATTCCATCGGAAAGCTGTACAAATCAGGGAAAACAAAAATAAGAAAACAAAAGTAAAGGGCAACACCGCCCTATCATTCCCCCAGGCATGCAATCAGCTCGTCACTTAATTCTGGTCTAGAATGGGAAAACAAGGAAAAGACCATCAACACAGCAATGCCTCAAGTTCAAGGCCAGTTAGAAACTTCTACACAAGAAAGCAGGTGATGCATGATTTCTTTACAATTCACTATACCAGTAAAGTCTACTAGGATTAATTAAAATTTGAAAGAGTCATCAACAGTGTAGAAGAATGCCGCTTATGTTGCTTCTGATACATTCCTCAATGTCTCTTGTCTACTTCAATCTTGAATTCTTCACAAGATTTAAGGTAACAGTGTCCATTACCTCCTAAGAATTCATGTAGCACATTGCTTGTGCTTGAAGAAGGTAAGAATCCTTGTATTTTCTGCCACTTCCAATGTGAATCCCACTGCGAATCCAGTCCTCGCGATGTATCCAGGCATCACGACCGAAATCAAGCACACCAAGAATCTGCAGGAACAAGTAACGTAACTGTATGAAGAAAAAATGGACAGTTAAAAAACAGACTGCGATGTTAATTTAGTCAGTGAAGATCTTCATGTGCAGATGTCAGTGGTGGTTTTTGAGAGGTAGTCAATAATGGACAGATATCAAGTCATTTCCTGATCTCAGCATTAGCTTTTAACGAACAGCTACTATATCCACACCTAACTAAACAATACACATTTTCATTTAATTAGCTTGATTTACTCATTCATAAGCTTGGATTATTTGTAGTCCTTGATGAAAAAATTGAATTTTACATTAATTTTGGAAAATTGATAACTTAGGCAACTCGACTGATCCAGTTCTTGCACTACAAAATTGGTTTTGGTGGGTGGGGGCTGGGTAGCTGCACCATGGCTCTAACAATGCAAAGAGTTACACCATGGCTCCAATTGGTTTGTTGGTCTGTTCATAAAAATAAAAATAAAGGGTCTGTTAATCATTGTATATGCCAAAAATATTACTCACCAACCTTCTACATATTATTATATATTCAGAGCAATATTACCCCCCTAATGTTCAGATCATCATTTCAAAATACTACTCATAATGTCGTCATTTTACTGAAATTTTTTTAGATAGGTCTTTCATTCACTTTTTGGGTTAAAATAGAACTCATCCGCATTAAATTCCAATGATATATCCACAATATTTCTTGATTCCTATGGTTTAATGTCTTCAGCCAAAGCACATTTGAATTAATCATGTCATCAGAGAGGTAATGTATTTTAAATAACTTGTCATTGAAAAACTCTGATTGCAATCAATTTGCACTACATTTCTCTGAATTGAATCAACTGTAAAGAATCACTTACAGCTCCACCTTTCCACGACACAAAGGTTGGATTTGTTCTTGATTGTAAGACCTATAGAATTCATACCAATAAAAATAGAGGTCAACAATTCCACACCCAAAAAAAAAAAAACTGAGATAAGCACAAGACAATATATAAATACAAGAAACATGGGATCAGGCAGGCAGAATTGCCTCGACACATTTAGTTTAAGAAACCAACTCTATATCAAATCAAGAACATGTTATGTGCACACTACCAAGGTTAGAAAGCACGAGGACTACAGAAGAATTGGAACCAACCAATGTGAATTTCTTTGTGCACTCATGTGCAAGTGTCATTACTAAATTAGCTTATATTTCACTCACTTTTTACTTTCCAAATTCCTACTTAAATCCGTGATCCAAACACAGCCTAAGAATTTAATTCAAAATCATGAAGTGGTGAGATACAGGATCAACGTCTGCATGTCCTAAAGTGGTTGCCATGCAATCCCACAGAAGGGAGAAAAAGGGTATTAACAAAAATTTATTTCCATTAAATAAATAGAATGCAACATGTCCATCACAAAGTGGTACGTGCAAAAGGTGCAGTAGAGTCTATTTTACTAAAGTAAGAAACTGTGGCCACCAGCCTCCACAAGACTCAGAAAATGAAGCAGATCTTTACCTACTGATAAGCAGAATAGAAAGAGAACCGCAAGTGGAACTCATGACATCATTATGAATAACGAGTTACAAGTGTCAACTAACCTCTACAGTGTCAATTGCTTCATTTGAAGGAATCGCATGTAATACTCTGAAACAAGAAAAATGATCAATGGCACATTTAAATTTTCATGAAGTTGAGTCAGTCTATAAAAATATATGTAGGCTGAGTGAGTGCTTTTCATTCCAATTTTCTCAAGAGTTGCTTCCAATATTGTCATTCTAGGCTTCCAAAGACTTTTTATGTAATACACTTTCATAATCATGGCAATTTTGTCACGTATTACACAAGAAGTCATGAAAATCCTAGAATATTGCATTAAGAAGTCATTTTTTCGAAGGCAAAGGCTCCTAAGAAATCTGAAAATCTTATGTAATATATAAGAGTTATTTAATATTTGCATATTTATCAACAACAAAAAGTTATTTAATATTGCTATTGTTGGCTTCCAAGTGTAATATACTCTGACAATCATGGCTTTATTGCCACTGTTAATGTTGGTGCCTGAGGCCTAGATAATTCAATGATATTTTGATTTTTGTCAATCAATACAGTTAACAGATAGGTTAGATATGGGACGAGCTGTAAACCTTATTGTCCATACCTTAATATGGATATGCTCAAATCAACTATTGGAAATTTTCTTAGTGAGAGACATTTTGTATTTATAATTTCAACATGCACTCTTCCAATGTATTTGTAGCAATACAAGACATTAAATGATAAGCCTGTACTCCATGAAAGTAGAAGCCTTATAAACCAGGCAGGCTTTTGTAACCTGCTCGACACAACAATCAGAGACGGTCAACCAACAATTTCGCCTATATACACGAGAGTACACATGTCCATTAAAAATCAACTGATGTTAAATTTCAATTCTCAATCCAAGAGGCAACTCTTGAATTGAACAGGATGAGAGCTTATTGTAATGTGTTTCTGCTTGTTCAGACTCAAATTACGCATCTCTTCAAATTGTGTAATGTATAAAGCATCATAATAGATTATATTTAAGCTAGTACTTTCTTTAATACTACATAAGCAAGAGTTAAACAAACCTCTCTTCTGCAGCAGAAATGAGACCAGCTGTCAAAGCAACACCACCAAACTAAAACAAATAAGAGTATCATTAATTCTATGCTAAAAATAGTATATGTAAAGTAGTACTCTGCGCAATTTACACAAACTCCGAAACTAACCAGTTGTATGCTACAAAATAATTTTCTTTGGAGGTCTATACGCCCTGTCAATAGAGAACCAAACAGATAAGTCTTGATGTAAATCTTCCCCAATCAGAGCATATCACTTTTGAAAGCAATCTACCTGTTGAAAGAATGCTCTTTGTGATAGCTTCTGCAAGGCCAATGCAATCTTCTTTCTTTGGTTTAGTTTGAAAAAATGAGTAGCTGTCCCACATTGGGAACCCACCATTAATGCTGGAATACAAACCATCTGACATATCACTTCTTCTTGGAAATTCCATATGCCATGTATCTTCGAGCATATCTTCATAGTCATTAAACCTAGTGAAGTAAAACCAGTATGTTAGAAGGTAGGAGAAAGAAAAAGGAAAAAAAGTAATTCAGCACAAGTAACTTAACAATGTAAAGCCATAAATCTTCAAAGTTACACACCAAAAACGGGGTGGAGGAGGATGCACATCTGGAACCAAAAGCATAGGGTAGAACAGACCCATAGGGGGAACCTATTTTAACAAACTATCAGAAAATAATTGCATTCTCAAAAAAACTGCATTATATTCTTCCCACTACAGAAAGACAGCCAAGCCGAACATTTATCAAGGAGACAAATGCAACAATATTAAGGTGCAAACAGACATACATTCAGAGCTGTTAGTCTGGTCTTATGAGATCCAGCAGGCATGCCATCTTCATATGAATGAACTACAGCAACAGCTTCAACTTCCCCTTCCTGGATAAAGAACAAACTAAACAAAATTAGCAGAGAGCATAACCAAGTTAAGATAAAGCAATGCTTTTTTTCTAGAGAACCTCAAGTGATAGCTAAGATATATAAGGAATTTCTTACCATTAGTAATTGATAAGACACCAATAACCACCTGTCTAAGATGCCACCTTGTTAACTTGACAAGTAATTTGGAAGAATGAGTTGATTTTGCCTTCTTGTTCAAGAACCTATTCTATTAACTTCTTTAGAACATCATTTTTCCATGGTTTGTTGATGCAAATACACAAAGATAAATAATTTACTTTAACAAAAGAAAAATAAATTCCTATGTCTATATTATTGTAGGAGTTGCCACATTCCATACCTTCTGTCTATGTCAGAATGTGACAAGTATCACAAATTACATCAGCATACAGAATTAACAAACTTATTTCTACAGCGTAGTCCTGGCTTGCAAAACCAATAGCAGATATTGAGTATGAGGTGAAAAGGTAGGTAGAAATGATTTCAACCCCAAATTGAATATGTAATGGGAAAAGAAGCAACCGCTAAACCACTAATAAAGCATACAACCTGTACTCCAATAACTTGATCCATAAACAAAATATTCATCATAAACTATGACCACATAACAGAGGTAACGAGCATTGTCCTAAAAGTTTTGAATGCCTCAAAATGCAACTTCTAACACAGCTTTCAATGCATGAATCCTCAATTTTGTGTTGTACGTTTCTTATGCTTGGATGTTGTTCAATCATAAGAATGTGAAAATATATGTCGAAATTGGACAGTGCATTTAAGAAACCCTAGTTTTGATTGATAAACAGTGAGTGGAACTGGGCAATATCGGAACACCCTAGTTTTGTTTTCCTCTCCCTTAACTTAGTAAGTTTGTATACTCTCTTCTTCCAATTTTTACTATCTAGGCTAGTGTATAGGTCATCATAAGTTTTCAACTTAACCTCTCTCACTATTTTCTTGACCTCCTTATTAGCCAATCTATAGCCCTTAAAGTTTTCCTTAATTTTATCCTTCTGACACTTTTTAAAGCACTCTTTTTTCGTCTTAACTATCGCTAAACCTCTTCCCTTCACCACCAAGTTTCCCTAGAGTTGGGTTCCTTTTCTTTTGACTCTCCAAGCATTTCCCTTGAGATTCTCCTCATACAATTGGCCATTGAGTGCCATATAGTGTTAGCATTATCTTCCAAGTCCCAAGTACTTTCCTTATCCATTCTATTCTTAAATATTTTTAATTTATCCCCTTTTAGGTCCAACCATCTCATCCTACGATGCTCACTATCCTTCCTAGTTTGGTATTGCTCTTTAATACATAAATGTAGTACCAAAATCCTATGTTGAGACGTCGAGGCTCTCTAGAATCACCTTACAGTCAGTGCATTTTAGATTGTCCACTTTCCTCATTAAAAAGTAATCTATTTGGTTCTTAACTGACCCATTCTTAAAAGTTATTAAATGCTCCTCCCTCTTCTTATACATAGGAGTTGTTTGGAATGTCCTAAATAAGTGCACTTTTTGATTTTTGGACGTAAAAGTAGAGGAAAAAAATATGATTGCTTGGGGAAAATGTGTATTAAAATATTGTATAAAATAGCAAAATTACTATTTTACCCCTACTATAATGAATTGTCTACTGACTTGGATTGTCCAGGAAGCCAGATGGTGGGCAGGAAACAAGTATATGAGCAGATTGCCTATAGTTCGAGATTGGATCGACGATCTTGTTATTCGTGGGGCCACCACAGTCTCGTTTGGTAGTGGAACCGTTCAATGTGTAGAATTCGTCGAGTGTTATATACCTGTAAAAAATCATGTTGTTTGGATATCGATAGCTATCTGATCAGATTAGTTTTTTGTCAACCGTTAATTTCTTCACCGTCTATTTTTTTTTTTTTACAAAACTAATTTGATCACATAGTTATTGATATCCGATCAATGTGATTTTTTATAGGCATATAATACTCAATGAGTTCTACATATTGAACGGTTCATATTATCAAAACGGGACCCGTGATGGGCCCTCACAGGCCGAATAGCACCATCCTGTGCAAATTTTTTTGTGCACCCGCATGACCATCACTTACCATCACTTCAATACTAACAGTGGCTCGTACTTGGCCTGTGTAAAGGGATTTTTTTGTTTTTATATTTTTTTTTTGGTAAATAGTGATAAATTTTTTGCTTTTTTAGTAATTTTTTTAACTTTTTGTACTTTTTAGTGTGCCAAACTAGGCCATAGTATTGGCAACCACCAAGTTAGAAGCTAACGCAAAATCTAAAATACTCTCTCCAGCTTCATTTCTATCACCAAAACCATATCCATTGTCATGACCGGAACCCGCCCTTAGAGGTTTGGACCATAACCAGTCAGTAATCCTAGATTATTTGGCCTTAGAAACATAATTGCAAATTAGAATCAAGTATAGGGGGCCACAAGCAGAAGCAGAATTATAAGACTTTGTCCATTGAGCTGTGCATATATGGCATAAACAGAAACATTCATGCATTAATAACTCACGTTTAAGATACAAACACATAGATATCATATATGTCCGAAGTCATTCGCAGTATGAGTCATAGTCTTACAACCTACAAGATAATTACAATAGATACAAAATGAGGTCAAGTATGACCGACAAAACAAAAGACAAAAGATCACAAATAAAAGCCTCGTCCGTGAGGTGTTCCAAAGCTGACTCCACAAAACTAGGGGTAATCCTTTCACAGGTTCACTAGGGCTGGACATCCCACTGCTTACCTACATATATCTATATAATAAGGCAAGAGGCTTTTTAAAAATGTCCTAGAGACAATTGTCCTACTAGGACATTTCAACGGTTGAGATGAGTTTTAATAATAACATTCAACGCTCAAAAATGTATAAATCAATCTAAGAATTTTCGATTCCCGCCCATATCCACGTCCACGTATTAAACCACCTCCACGCTTTCTCTCTTAAAGCCATCTCTCTCTCTCTCTCTGTTCCTCCCTCTTCTACGCTTCTCACCCACGTGCACGCTTCTCTCTCTCTCTCTCTCTCTCTCTCTCTCTCTAAGACCGAAACCCTAGCTCTGCACAAGTAACCCATGTTTCTCACCCACGTATATATTTATCTCTCTCAATATGTTTGTGTATATATAATTATATACAACACCATCTTTGAAACAATCCGATGCTTACCAGACTCTTCACGATCTCGAACACTTGAAACTTTTGTACAACACCATTCTACGCGATCGGAAACACCCCGGTCTGGCCTGGAAGTGACATAACGTGAGGTATCGAGAAATTCCTGGAAAACTCTATACTTTAGCCACCAAGATTCAGCAACTGAAACAGAGAGTTACGTTAGGCGAAACTGGGAATGTATATATACAAGTTTTAGTGATTCTTTATATAGAGGGTCTGTTTTTGGGGATTGTTTGTACATAGATTGTATAGATTTTATTTGTTTATTGTATTTCTTCTCTTTCATTTGTTCGAAGAATGAGTTGTGTAGATTGTTCCGCAAAAAACCCTTTAGCTGTCAAGAGCTCTCTGATCGACCCAGATGGTGGGTCGTTGGTTGATCTCGTGGTGTCGGAGAGCCAAATGGATTTGAAGACTCTAGAGGCTGAATCAATGCCGAAGCTAAAGATAACAAAGGTTGATCTCGAATGGGTTCACGTGCTCAGCGAGGGTTGGGCGAGTCCGCTCAAAGGGTTCATGAGAGAGGATAAGTATTTGCAGAGCTTGCATTTCAATTGTTTGTGAATGAAAGATGGGTCTATTGTGAACATGTCGTTGCCGATTGTTTTAGCCATTGATGACCAGGCTAAAGAAAGAATTGGGGCTTCGATTCATGTTGCATTGGTTGGGCTCGATGGTGATTTGGTTGGTGTTCTTGGAGGTTAGTCTTTCGATGCAATTAAATTGTTTGTGATTTTTTAATACTCGGTTAAACTTCTGAAATGAAAATAGTTTTGTTGTAGATTGTCTGTTGTGGCATGAAAAGCTCTCTTTCCCTTTTAATAGTTTAGCAAACTCCTATAGGATTTGAAAAAAATGAACAATTCAAATTATCATAATAAAACTATATAACTAATTTAATCTATTGTGTGATCTTTTTATGTTTTAGTGTAAGCAACAATGTTATGAAGATGTAGAGGGTTAATGACCATGTTGGCTATGCATTAAAGTGGAACATAAATAATATGATGGCTAAAATTTGGTTTTCAAATTAAATTTTATTTTTTGAATCTTTTATTTTTGTCTTTAATAAATTTTTTTCATGTTTTAAATTTTTTATTACATGCACTTCATTCATATCTTTCCAGTGTCATTGACATCTGTAGTCATTGACATCTGTTATTTTTGCAGTGGCATTTCATTGACATCTGTGAGTCCTTCATATTGGTTTGGAATTTTATTCTCATTTTAGGAAATTATATGAGCATCAAAATTACGAATTTTATTCTCATTTTATTCTCATTAGCCTCATTTCAAAAGCAGCAGTCAATGTGTCTTGGAAAGCTAATATTTATTCTCAAAATTTAATCAATAAGTAAATTTCCGGTTACAAAATTCTTGATGGTTTACATTTTTCAATTATAAAATCCAAGTAACATCTAACATACTCTCAAAATTGTTGATTAGTTGAGAAGAAAATTTTATAGTACATCATATGCCAAATTATGATTTTGTGGTCTTTTGGTTACTTCCTATGTTATGACTTGGTCATGGCTGGTGTGTAACACCCCCAAAATAATAACAGAAAACCCATCCATTCATCCATACATTGCTACAAGGGATAAACATCTTTACATGTTAATCAACAGAATTAAACGCCCCATGGGCTTACATCTTTCCAAGCTAACACTTGGTTACAAACAGAAGAGTACTAACTCAAATACATGAAAAGCCCTTGGCTTGAAATTACATGTAATTAAAACAAAATACAAATAAAACCACAATCATCTTGCCTCTAGCCTCTCAAGCGATATCCTTGGAGGTGGCATGCTCCTGCACAAAAATGGTGTCCCATATAGGGTGAGCCACACCAAAGAGAAATACACTAAACCAACTATGAACAATGCCTAAAACATTAGCAATCAACAGATGGCCTACACTTATACATTCTGAGACAACACTTACATTCTCTTACCATTTCACGACAACCCAGCTTAAGTACCAATTCACTTTCCATTTCTTTTTGAACAAGAGTTTGAAAACCTGCTCAAGATCTGGCCAAAACCTTTTCGCGTTATATCACTAACACATAAACCACTTTCATTCTTTACTTATGACACACATGTTGGTGTTGTATCAACTTAACATAGAAACAATTTCTATACTTCACAATTGATAACGATATACATTTTAGTGCTCTATCAAATCACCCATACACTTCAGATTTCCCAAAACGTTAATGATATACATTTTAATGCTATATCATATCAACAAACAACACTTCAACACATCTCCATGGAAAAGCATATGAGCTATTTCCAATATTTCTCCATGGACAAGCATATAAGCTACATCCAATATTTTCCATGAACAAGCATATGAGCTACATCCAATATTTTCCATGGACAAGCATATGAGCTACATCCAATATTTTCCATGGACAAGCATATGAGCTATATCCAATATTTTTCAATGGCCTAGAGGTACATCCCCCATCTTCCCCTAGCCATCAGATTAACCGGTTTAGAGGTACATCCCCCATCTTCCCCTAAACCGTGGAGTACATCCCCTATCTCCTCCCATACACAAACACAAACAATGCATATAAACACATAACCACATACGCATTCAATCAATACATAAAGTTAATGTATTCGATCACTCGTCATACTCTATGACATTTCCACATATTCAATCCAATTCCTCATTCTCTTTAATTAATTATATACATTAATTAATTAAACCAATCAGGGCAAATTACCATAATTCACAAAACAACCCTAAGGCTCCATTTTCATTTACAATCCGTCATTTACTCCCTTTCCTATGCCAAACATGCATACAGGCTCATTTCTAAACAAAACCCCAACTTTTGTAAAATTGCACCAAAGGCCCCAAAGTTTCTCAAAAATTACGCAACAACCCCCAACATATCCAAATGCTAAAATTTAAAGACAAAGACCATAAGGAGGAGTAGGATATCCCTACCTCGAAATTCGAGCCCAAACGGAGATGAAGACCAAAACCCAAAGTGCTCCAAATCCCAACTTTTTCAGATTAAAACGAAGATCTCACCACCCTCTATCTTATTAACAAAGGACTTAGGTTAGATCCACACTAGAGAGAGATGAAATCCTAGAGAGAATATATGTCTAGAGAGAGAGGGAGTCGGCTGCTAAGGTTCCAAAATGAAAGAAGAAGAAAAGTGAAGTTCTCCCCGCCGCCATCGATATACACCAGCTCGCCGAAGGAAGACCCGGCCGCCGAGCGACTGAACGTAAAACACCCAACACCGCCAAAGCTCCTCGCCGAGCTAAGAAATCTCGCCGAGCCAACCATCGACTGAAGCTCGCCGGCGAAGAAAAGCTCGCCGAGCCAAGAATGCAAGCCTTCAGGTTGCAATCGCAACTGACGACGCCGAAGCGACGGACACCGCCGGCGAAGAAACAAAGCTCTCAGTTCGACTTAGACGCAGCCGCCGCTCGAAGCAACGCCACCGCTCGACCCACTGACATTAAGAAACCACGCCGCTCGGCGACCAACTCGCCGAGCGAATGAGCAAAATTGGGCACCAACACTTAGCTCCAAAAACAACCAAACCAAAAAGAAACCCCCCAACACGACCTATAACCCAAATACAAAGTCTAAAAGGACGCAACCAAGGTTCAAACAACCTCTAACACCCACGGACATAAGTCCGAATCATCAGACACCAAGGGTAAACCCGGATCGCTATAACCTCCTTAAAGAATTTCGTCCCGAAATTAAGGTCACGCCAACACGAAGGCCAATCGACTACCAATCCTCAATACAAAGAAATCAATCCTCAATCGAAGTTCTATTCGCCCCTCACACTAGGAAAGGACTAAACGAGGACACATGCCCCAACAGAAGACAACACCCTAAGATACGAAACTTCAACAAAACCCAATCTCTTCCGAGATAAACCACCAAAACAACCGACTAGCTCTCGGCTAAGTCACTACTCAACAACTCAACAACCACAATATCGAATGGAACAATTAACATATCGGTTTGTCTCGAGCACATAAAAATTTCTCTCGGTTCAAAAAGCATTTTTAAAAATAACCAAACTTTGAAATTTATAAAAAATTTGAAATCTAGTTTTTGCACTTCCCATGTAATTTCGAGTTTTGTAGACTTTTTTTTCAAAAACATGATCTCGCCACAACCCAATCATTCTCATCTCGATTTAGCCCATCGACCCACTCATCGGGTTACCCGTCCCTATTCAAGAGACAAATCACATATATATATATATGCCACCACACGATCTATAACATGCATTTCTACCACACATTTAACATATACGATGCTAAATACAACTACATTCTCATGGTATAACCCACAAGATGACCATAAACCACAATACCTATAATATGCACACCACATTAAAGATATACTATATACGAAATGCCCATAATGGCTCCAGAGATTCCTCTCCCACCCCAAAGGGCTTTCGCTACCCCAATCGTGTTTCACAACACCTCAACAAATGGAAAGGTCTAATCACATAGACCCAAGATCAACAACAATAGTAATGCACATACTATCACTACAAATGCTCAAACGCCCTCTACACCACGATCGCTAACCATATGCTAACCGTGTCCAACACTTGACACTCCAAGCAAGTCACAATAAGGCCAATTCACTAATGACGCGATATTCCCAACAACACATTCACAGAGAGACTCTAACACCGAAGTCCCAACCACGTAACATCCCAACGGATAACAGACACACCCTCGTGCCTCGCCACGCACAAGTAGGAACCAAACAAACCGAATCGATTCTCGACCGAAAGTGTCTCAATCACTCTTCACAACCTTACCACCTCACTTGTGTTACCACTATCCGATTCGACGACGGACACCTATGTCCAACTCCTTTCTAGATTTATCCACCCAAACACAACATATCGACCACTCATCATCATGCATCACACCGCAAAGCTCCCTCATTTAGAGGTCTCACCTCCACCTCGAGAGTACAACCTCGACACCCAATCTCCGTGCCAAACCACTAGCCAATGCTATCGCCCGACAACCACCATGGACTAACCCAGCTTAACATACGCCGCCAACTCGCTTTCACTATTCACCATTCTAACCTCTCGAGGAGTACAAGTCCTCACCCCCTCGTCATTAAGACATACCGGGTCTCGCTAATCTCACACCACTGCGTGACTCTATCCACGGTCACACCTCAACTACGGTTATACACCCAATCAACCCTTCTAACAATACCTCGACTTGGTCAAAACTAAGGTACAAATCTATCACCCTCGATTCACATAAAGAACTTAGGAAACTCTTATTTCCCATCGCCCAACACATAGCACCAATTTACTCACCACATACCACTCCTAGCATAACAAATACCATTGAATACAGGACTAACATCCCTCACTCAAAACAACCATACTAGTGTACCTACAATCTGTAATGCTAACCGCCACGAAGGTACCGATCCAACCCCGACAAAATCATAAATGGGTTACACACTTGGCAAGTGAAACTCTCGCCCCACCAAGGTGCCTTGACTAACACACACACCCCGGTGGTTCACAACTTTTGAAAACATGGCTCCTTAGCCCCTACTTTGCCCAAATCAGTTTCCTCGAAGGAAATGTACTAACTACCCACCCTTTCGCCTCACCCCAACTCGTTACATTAATAACACTCTTGAGCTATAACACGCTCACATGCATCCAAATTCAGGAAATCAACAAACAGAGCATACATACATATAGTTAAACGAATAGTTCAAGTGTTTCAACATTCCCAACCACTTGGGTTATACAACAAACCTCCAACACACGGGTTACACAACCAAACCCAAAGATTACAAAACGATAAACCACGGATTACAAAACGGATCACCAAAACAGTAACCAATCCCCAGATATTACCACTATCGCCCCTCGCCGACCGACAAAATTGGTCATCTCCAAACACAAGATAACCTACGAGTTTATGCCACAGACAGTACTACCAACGTGCCCTCCGCCACACCGAGAACAACTATCAACCTCCTAACCGAACTTGAAACTCGACTCTCCGAGGCCTCGAATCCGGCTCGCTAGTCCTCAAAACGATACTACCCCGCTTAGTCGAAGAACCGAAATCGACTAGGCTGCAAGGTCCCTAAAGAAGCCCCTGCCGAGTACAAAACGCCGAAGATGGCCCATTGCTACACACCCAACAAGTAAACGCTCCCTGCACGAGCCTCGATTCAAGTCCGAAATGACGAAGGCTCCAACAATTGCCTCCCCATCGAACTTTCACGGGCGAAACCCGGTGATTAGACAATCCCGATGGTACAACTACTAGTTGGATCGCTAACCTTGCCCCCTCCTCTGTGGGCAAACCAAACCTTGTGGCCCGCAGCACCACATCTCAAACAAATAACACCCTGCTCGCTGTTCTCGAACCCAAATCCACATCCTTGGAAGAGTAGTTCTAGTCCATCCTCCCCGCCGCAGTTCAACCCTCTGCCTCTTCAAAGGCCTACCAACACCGAGTCACCGAGTCGCCAAATGGCTTCCTCCCCACTCGCCCCATTGCTAACACCGCAGCTTCTACATGGGCAAATTACCAACAAGCACACTATAACTCCTATGCCAGATCTCGCAATCCTCACCCGGATATCATCACACAACTTACTCTCAAACTCCGACAACGCAACTCTTCCGTCTCAACCAACTCGAGCAAACCTCGACAGTTAGCAAACCATCTTCAAATCGCGCCAAAGGTGTAGTACCTTGGCGTAACGCCACAAATTGTTTCCGCAGCTCTTCCCGAGCGGAAGGAGGGAAATCACAACTGCCTCGCCTAGGCATCCTAGTAAAAGATAACAAAGGTATTAGCACATTCATAAATGCGCCGAAACTAAACATTCGCGTCCTAATGCATGGACGAATGTAATTCACTCCAAAGCACATAAACATATAAGCACTTACGAATTTCATTTCCGGATAATGATAGTCCCAAGGCGTTACTAGAGTTCCAGTTAGAAACGGCATTGATCAGGTGCCTTTCCAACAGGACTCCCAGAAACCCAAGGATCCAATCAACATCCTAGAAACCAAATCCCATACCCAAATAGCCACATAAACATGTTATCAGACAGGCACATAACATTACATCTAAGTCTCTAACAAGCGAGACAAACCCATTGTGATCCTAATCACTTCCCACGCACTAAAGTATTCAAACCCTAGACGCCTCGATACCAAGTTGTAACGCCCCAAAATAATAACAAAAACCCATCCATTCATCCATACATTGCTACAAGGGATAAACATCTTTACATGTTAATCATCAGAATTAAACGCCCCATGGGCTTACATCTTTCCAAGCTAACACTTGGTTACAAATGTAAGAGTACTAACTCAAATACATGAAAAGCCCTTGGCTTGAAATTACATGTAATTAAAACAAAATACAGTCAAAACCACAATCATCTCGCCTCTAGCCTCTCAAGCGATATCCTTGGAGGTGGCATGCTCCTCAGACTGAAAATGGTGTCCCATATAGGGTGAGCCACACAAAGAGAAATACACTAAACCAACTATGAACAATGCCTAAAACATTAGCAATCAACAGATGGCCTACACTTATACATTACGAGACAACACTTACATTCTCTTACCATTTCACGACAACCCAAATTTTAAGTACCAATTCACTTTCCATTTCTTTTTTCAACAAGAGTTTGAAAACCCGCTCAAGATCTGGCCAAAACCTTTTCGCGTTATATCACTAACACATAAACCACTTTCATTCTTTACTTATGACACACATGTTGGTGTTGTATCAACTTAACATAGAAACAATTTCTATACTTCACAATTGATAACGATATACATTTTAGTGCTCTATCAAATCAGTCCATACACTTCCGTACTTCCCAAAACGATAATGATATACATTTTAATGCTATATCATATCAACAAACAACACTTCAACACATCTCCATGGAAAAGCATATGAGCTATTTCCAATATTTCTCCATGGACAAGCATATAAGCTACATCCAATATTTTCCATGAACAAGCATATGAGCTACATCCAATATTTTCCATGGACAAGCATATGAGCTACATCCAATATTTTCCATGGACAAGCATATGAGCTATATCCAATATTTTTCAATGGCCTAGAGGTACATCCCCCATCTTCCCCTAGCCATCAGATTAACCGGTTTAGAGGTACATCCCCCATCTTCCCCTAAACCGTGGAGTACATCCCCTAGCTCCTCCCATACACAATCACAGACAATGCATATAATCACATAAGCACATACGTATTCAATCAATACATAAACTTAATGTATTCGATCATCACGTCATACTCTATGACATTTCCACATATTCAATCCAATTCTCATTCTCTTTAATTAATTATATACATTAATTAATTAAACCAATCAGGCAAATTACCATAATTCACAAAACAACCCTAAGGCTCCATTTTCATTTACAATCCGTCATTTACTCCCTTTCCTATGCCAAACATGCATACAAAGCTCATTTCTAAACAAAACCCCAACTTTTGTAAAATTGCACCAAAGGCCCCAAAGTTTCTCAAAAATTACGCAACAACCCCCAACATATCCAAATGCTAAAATTTAAAGACAAAGACCATAAGGAGGAGTAGGATATCCCTACCTCGAAATTCGAGCCCAAACGGAGATGAAGACCAAAACCCAAAGTGCTCCAAATCCCAACTTTTTCAGATTAAAACGAAGATCTCACCACCCTCTATCTTATTAACAAAGGACTTAGGTTAGATCCACACTAGAGAGAGATGAAATCCTAGAGAGAATATATGTCTAGAGAGAGAGGGAGTCGGCTGCTAAGGTTCCATAATGAAAGAAGAAGAAAAAGTGAAGTTCTCCCCGCCGCCGCATCGATATACACCAAAGCTCGCTGAAGGAAGACCGGCCGCCGAGCCACTGCAGACGTAAAACACCCAACACCGCCAAAGCTCCTCGCCGAGCCAAGAAATCTCGCCGAGCCAACCATCGACCAGGCTCGCTCGAGCGAAGAAAAAGCTCGCTCGAGCCAAGAATGCAAGCCTTCAGTTGCAATCGCACTAGACGCACGCTCGAGCGACGGACAGCTCACTCGAGCGAAGAAACAAAGCTCAGTTCGACTTAGACGCAGCTGCCGCTCGGCGACGCCACCTCGCTCGACCCACGGACATTAAGAAACCACGCTTCGCTCGGCGACCAACTCGCCGGCGAAGGAGCAAAATTCTGGGCACCAACACTTAGCTCCAAACACAACCAAGCCAAAACGAACCCGCCTAACACGTCCTATAACCCAAATACAAAGTCTAAAAGGACGCAACCAAGGTTCAAACAACCTCTAACACCCACGGACATAAGTCCGAATCACTGTACACCAAGGGGTAAACCCGGGATCGCTATATGGTGTTTATGACCTATTGTGATTAGGAAAATGATATAGAAGCTTATTTTTTAGACTTACTTTTTAGATGCAATGATGTGTAGAAGAGATGATTGGTGATGATTAGGTGCTACTATCAGGATTATTATTTTGTTGGTTATGACCTATGGTGATCTTGGTTATAATCGAAAATGACTTTGGATATATTTTCATGGTGTTTGGTTGTGACACTTTTTTTGAAGTTATGATTGAAAATGATTTAGTTATGACATTTATGTAATTAATATAAAAAATGTATGTATGGTAAGGCTCTGTATTCTAGAATGACCCCATTGTAAGTACACTAATATTGTAGATGGTTCAAATGTCAAAGATTGTTGGTTGGATATTGTGTAATTGCACATAATGTAATTTTAGAGAGGTTCAGGTTGTCTTGTGATGATGTCGTGAAATTTGGTTTATGTGTGTTTTTGGTTAGGGTTTGTTTAGGTTAGAATGTGTGGTGGTTTGGAGGGTTGGTCCTTGTGGTAATTGTAATTTGTCAAATTGTCAATTGTAAACCAAAGACAAAGCTCAAGGGTTGGTGGTGGTGCATGTTGTGGCTTTAAATCTCGATGTGGGTTCGTGGATTTTGTTTCAAGTGCACAGAGTAAAGATTCTTGATTCCTCTGTGCTAGCTAGAGAGGATGAATTTTAGCTATGTGGTGAACTCATAATTTTAGCTATGTGGTCAAACACAAGACAGTGTCTTCATTTAGTAATTTATAGTTGAAAAAAAAGTCGATTGTTGCGATTAACTAAGCAAGTGCTTTATTTACGTGATTGTAGTTGGCGTAAAATAAGTGATCCCGAAGTATTACAGAGGTGCTTAAGCAAGTTTATGCAGATCACTCAACAAAGGTTGATAAAGTGTTTTCCCATATCCTTAAGACAACCTGACAAAGACCCAGCTTGTTGCATCCTTTGTCTCAATTATGTTTGCTCCTCGGTGAAGCTTTGTGTGGGGTCTTGGTGAAAAAGCTACGCTGAAGCTCCATATTATGAGATCGATCCTGGGTCATGCACTCACGATGAAGTTCTGAGGTACCCAAATCATCACTGTCTACATTAGAAATCCATTTGATTGCCCATCTGCAGTTAGTGTTTGTTTTGACATGCCCTTGTAATGAAAGTTTATTATAAGATGTTCATAGTTACAGTTGAAATCTTGGATGAAGAAATTTGGTTTTGCTGTTGATTTTGTTAAGACTTTTTCCGTTGGTATATGAGGGGGTTTGAGCTGTGCAATCCGAGTGCTGAATCTACCCAAGAGGAAGACTTAGTTAAAAGTCCACATAATTTTAACAAAAATGAAAAGTTTTAGATGAGTAAAATATTTTTGATGTAAAGCCCCAAATTTCTATAGTGAGAACTGTGTCCTGACAGCTTTAATTGAACCTGGTGATAATCTTGAGGTTTGATTTTAAGAAAATGAATGATGTACCAAGAAATTAACATGGTAGACCATGAAGTTTACTTTTATAGTAAAATATATGAAACCATTATAAGAAATTGCAAGTCCAAGTTGCTTTTCATTTGTGAGCAAAGTAGATAGTGAAAACTGAGCAATCAGGTACTACTTCAATCCCTTATTAAGAAAGTTATACCATGAATTTTAGCTATGTAGTGAACTCATAAGAGAGGAGACAGTACTTTCTTATGTAGTGAACTCATAATTTTTTTTTGCTATTTCTTTGATGCTGCATATTTTTTTAGCTAATGTGACAGATTTTGAATTGCATTGGTTCTGACTTTGGGGTTGAGCATGTCTAATTTAAATCTTGATTCTTCATGTGTAGATTTTATGGTGTGAACATTATTTTTTTGGCAGAGATGTGGAGTCCTTCATATTGGTTTGGTTTGTAAATTGTGTTCACATACTAATTTTTGGTTTGGAATTGTTTTGCTTCCGCTACTATGAAACATTATTTGGCCATTTTCGCCTTATCTTCTACACTTAAATTAGGGCTTTCTTTTTCTTTGATAGATTTCTTTTTCTTCTTTTGCTTTTTTCCTAGAGAGATTTCTTTTCTTCTTTTTCTTTTTTCCTTCAATTTGTGTAGTGGATTACAAATATTTACTTTTAGATCTGTGGATTATGCTGATTAAGTTATACAACTATTTCTCTTTTGATCTACAAAACATGTTGATGTACACATTGCTGGATGGATGTTGTTGTGGTCCTTGATTTATTGTTCCAGTCCCTTGATCCAATTTCATGGTGTGTTCATCTGAGCAAACCAAATGGATAGTTTTATTTGATTTTTTTTTTAATTTTTTTATCAGTTGTTCATAGCATTTTAGTGCACAACGTTAACTCATTAATATTCTTTAATATGATGCTTGGGTTCTATTGGGAATTTAATTGTTCAATCTATTTTTAGTTTACAATTATTTTTTAAAAAAATTTAATATTATCATCTATAACTTAAGGAAACAGAGAGTCTTCATTTGAGAAGAGAGAGGAACGGGGGGATATCAGTCGGTGAGAGAGAGAGAGAGACAGTTGAGAAGATTAATGTTTTACAGTCTTTGGGGGAGAGAGACTAAGGTAATAGAGAAGAGAAGAGGAGAGAGAGTGGGTGAGAAAATTGAGACATTGCAATTTGGGGGAAGTGCAATTTATCTTGGGAAGATTTTGTTTTTATTAAAAATATAAAAAATGCTACATATTCTTAAAAAAATACAACTTTATAACTCTCACTCACCTGTGATTGGTCCAGGAAGGAAATAAAAACAATAAAAATATATGATTGGTTTACATCATGTTGGGAGTCATGGAGGTTCCTAATTTTGGGGGTTTCTTAAATTTATTTGGGTTACTAATAAATTGGTGTTTCATGTCTTTATTTATGAATTTTTCTCCTTTCTGTGAATTCATTACCTACTCTTTGAAAAGAAAAAACAAAAAACAATAAATTTGAATACATTCCTCTCTAATTTTGATTTATATTTTAATCTCATCATTAATTGTATTGTGCCTTCAGGCACGGGCATACGCTAGTCTATATAATAAGGGAATAAGGTTTTTGAAAATATATGAAAATGTCTAAGAGATACATTTTGTATCAATGGCTGAAATGAATCCTGAGTGTATATCAATGGTCCAAATCCATAGATGATTCCTGCCCAAACACTTCTCTCCCTAAACATCACACCTGTTTGCCTTTCCACCTACCCACGTTTGCCTTCCACCTTCCCTCAGACATCTCTTTCTCTCCTCAAAACTTTGCTTCTTTTGCAATGATCATCGCGACGACCACCGCCATCGCGACACTGACGACCACCGGTCACCTCTCCTTTCTCTCACCGGAGATCCAAACCCGAACCCTCTATTCCTGTCCTCCCTCTCTCCCAGCCACAACCTCAATCCCTTCATCTCCCGCTCCCTCATTCCCGTTCATCACTTTAGGACTTTGTTTTGCAACAGGCCCATACCTTCTTTTTTTTTTTTTTTTGCATTCCATTCAGGGCTCGGCTCGGCCTCCTGCGCCTACCAAATGATGGTGAGTTCATTTTTTGCTTTGTTCTCTCTTTCCATGCCGAGAAAATGTTGGAAAAGAAAAGAAAAGAAAGTTTTGTGCATTTCGTTTTCTTTGTGATTAACACTCAAATCTACTTATTAGTTTTGTGCATTCTCTCTTTTGTGCATTTTGTTTATTTTCCCAGATCTACTTCAATGTTGTAAGTGTTGTGCATTTTGTGCATTTTGTTTATTTTCCCAGATCTACTTTAATGTTCCCAAATCTACTTCAATCTACTTATTAGTTTTGTGCATTTTGTTTATTTTCCCAGATCTACTTCAAAGTTCTGTTTACATTTTTTGTGATTAGCATATTTACAATGTGATTAACACTCAAATCTACTTCAATGTTGTAAGTGTTTGTGGAGAAGGCACATTGTGTAATTTTATTTTTGGTCTCTAAAAAAGTAACAAAAAAAGAGAATTTTTATTGGGTTTTGAGTTTTAAGACTTAGTCGAAGTAATTTTGTTTGATGGAAACTTAGGAGTGTTTCTACATTTGGAGCTAATTTGGTGAGCTGGGTCTGAATTTGGAGCTAATTTGGTGAATTTGGGATGAGGAATTATATACATTTGGGTGTAATTGTTTGAGTCTCAAATTGTATACATTTGGGTCTGAATTTGGAGCTAATTTGGTGAATTTGGGAAGAGGAATTATATACATTTGAGCTAATTTGGAGCTAATTTGGATGCTAATTGTATGCAGAAATCTGAGACTCAAACAGAAGGTAAGGGCATGAATATGATTTTATGTAATTGTATGCAGTACTTATTTGTTGGATGCAAGATTTTATTTTTATTATTATTATTATTTTGGTGCATTAAAGTTTGTGATTTTTTGAGTTATGGGAGATGGGTTTGAAGGCATATGGTTCAATTGATGTAACGGTTCAATTGGCACATGGCATGAAAGTCCTGGATGGTCTTTTGTGTACCTATTTAGTTTGGTTCATTTCATCGGAATATCTGTTCTCATGTTTGGTTAAGTAAAAAAAAAAAGGAATTTACATGGGAAATGAAATCACCATTCACCAGTTTAGGAGAATAGCCATTCCATTCTTGCCTAAAATCATTACAGTGTGGGATGTTTACTGGACATTTGTTCTTGAATATATAGCTTTGGCGGCACTCAACATTTTCATTTTTCTTTGGTGCCCACTCCCTTAAACTACATCATGGTCATGGTGTGTGTAGTACAAGATTCAGGTTCAAAGTTTTGTATATATGAACTTTTAGTTAGTGTAGGTTGGCCAAGGTTTATTAGTCATTAAATATCATGTGTAGTTTAATGCATTTCAAAATTCAAGCTTCAGGGGCAAGAGCTTTGTTTTGAGAATAACCTCTGTGATCATGCAATTTATTTATTTTTACTGTCGATCACAATTACGAATTAGGAATCTATTTAAGTATCTATAGCTTGGTGTGCATTGATAGGCCCTTTAGGCTATGCCAACGCATCTCGAGCCTTGCAAAATGGTCCCATGCCAATCTAAATAATCATGGATTAAATTGCTCAAGTTCGTTGAGCATAATGTTACTTGACCTAGCCTTTTATGTTTGCCTCAGAGATTGACATTTATTCACCCCATAAATTCTTCAAAAACTTAGGCATGTTTTGAACTTGGAAAGCATGTGTGAATATGAAAGGTGTTTGAGTTTAAAATGAATGCAATTTAATAATTTAATCAATTGAATTTAAAGTACATAATATTATTAAGATGAACTTAAGAAAATTTTCACCACTTATATAATTAAAAAGGACTAAATAATAGTTAAGTAAAACCTACCTATATAAATCCAAATTATAATGTTGTAAGTTTTAACACCCAAAACGTAATACAAAAATTCTGTTATAAATTAAACTGAACGATCTATAATAATTCTTTATTTTATTTTATTTTTTTGGTCTTTATAGATTTGCCCTCCTCTTCTTGCAGTAGCAAAGTGTGTTTTGAGGAGAGAGACAGAATAAGTGTGTTTTAAAATTTGAAATATGAGAAAATGAGAGCGAGAAAGGACCGTGGGTGGGTGGGTGGGTGGTGCAGTGTGTTTTACTGTCCGTCACCTCACTCTAATTATAAAATTTATTTGAATATAATTTGACCTCAAAATTTTTTTTTTGCAACAAATTAAATAAATTATATTTTAATCCATAAGAAGAATAATAATTCTTTATCAAAAAATGTTACAGATTCCATAAATTATTAAATAAATTACAGATTCCATAAATGTTACACACTCATTTTGATCTTAATATATTTCTGTTTATATTTTAAAGTTTTCTTATGTTTTAGCAGTCAAAATTGACAGTGTCTGATGGGTTGTAAGTGGTGGGTTATGGGCCTTAATTTGGCCAAGTAATATTAGTGGGTATGTAGTAGAGTTCTACAGAACTATTAGTAATAGAAGTGTGAGTTTTTTTAATATTTGAAGTCTCAGTCCTAAAAGAAGTAGGGGAAGTATTCATTTAAATCCAGTACAGTCTTTTAGAGATTTAAAGGTTTTGTGATATGTGAAGCAATCCAACATTGGAGGTTGAAGCTGAAGGAATTTTAATTAGGATGCTCTTCTTTTTCTCTTCAATCCATATTCCTAATACGAATTTAATTCAAGTTGAAGTAAGTGCTTTGGGAGGCATTAGATGGTAATGCGATGTTTTCCGTTACATCTCTTGCCTATACTAATATCAGCTGATACATGAATGAAACAAAGCAATGCCTTCCATGGGGGAGCATTACTTTAAGATATGCTTGGGTAGTTATCCTTCATTCAACTGATGCATTTAAATGCAGTTTTCAGAATTAAAGGGACAAGAATATGTAGCTTTGAATACCCAGCTTCTCATTTTATGCAATTAATTAGTTCATGATTGCCTCACATAACTGAATGTTTATCTTTATTTCTTTTCTGTTATGCATTGCTGAAAATCTTATGACCCAAAAAAATCTTATAGATGGTTGTTTGCATTGACCCGACTTTCAATCAACAAGTGGCAAAGTTGTGAGCCTGTGCTATTAATGCACTTTCTCTAACATGATTTTCATTTTTGCCTAGTTTTGAAGGCTTTGCACACAACTCTTCTGGACCAGGAGAAAATTTTCTTTTTATTGCCAACTTTAGTTGTTATTTTTTGTCGATCTTGGTAAAGAACAAGCATGTATTATCCAAAATGCTGATTGTGCACATGCAATGCCATGACTGTAGGCAACAATATAGTTTAATAAAGTCCATAGTCACATTGAAATTTCAAAACATTTGTGGGTTATATTCTCTGAATCTATGAAGTTTTGGGCTAAATTTCAATTATCCATTTAACAAGCATGTATTATCCATTTGTGGGTTAAATTTCAATACAGTTTTGGGTTGAGTTAGTTTTCATTTTAATTTAATTTTTTATTTTTGCATAGCCATATTGTTTGCTTTTTTTTTTTTTTGGACAGAGGATATTCACTCTCTTCAGTTACATTGCTGGATGGATGTTGTTGTGGTCCGTGCTTTATTGTTTTACCTTTTCTTATGTTTCTGATATGCTAGGTGTAGTGGATTTTATTTTATTTATTTTTCTTTGTTTTTATTGGGTTGAATTTGTATTTTTTTGACCATTAATTTTGTTCTCTAAAAATATTTAATGATCATGATTACTCCATTCAAGGTGATTTTTTTTTCTTTTTAATTATTTTTTTATTTTTTATTTTTTAAATTTCAGTCCCTTGATCTAATTTCATGGTGTGTGTTCATCTGAGCAAACCAAATGGATAGTTGGAGTTATTTGATTTTTTATTTTATTTTTTATCAGTTGTTGTTCATAGTATTTCAGTGCACAATGTTAACTCATTAATATCTATATAATAAGGTAAGAGGTTTTTTGAAATTGTCTTAAAATGTATGTGAGATACATTTTGATCCAATGACTGAGATAATCCCTAATCAATATCCAACGGTTGTCATCAATTTTTTTACCGCCCAAACAATTTCTGCTCTCTCTCTCACGTCTGCCTAAACACGTCTCTCCCTTACCCTTCCCTCTCTCATCCAACGGTTCTTCTTCTTTCCTACCCTCCATCTTCGTTAGCTCCCGACGCTGCTCTCCAGTTCTTGATTTCTGCCTCTTCCCTTCTGTTTCTGTCGAGTTGTGTCTGTTTTTTAATTGTTTCAATGGCTTCAAGGTTCTGAATCGAACTTGGCTGCTCTCGAACTTGGCTCGCAAGGTAAGATTGCTAATTGTTTCAATCTTTTTTTCCATTTCAGAATTGTTTCAGTCTTTTTTTCTACCTCTCTCCTTCTCTCTCTGTCAGGCTGTGAGGTTTTGTTTACAGGTCATTTAGGTTGGGTTGTGAGGTTTTTGACTGGCTTCATAATTAAACAGCTTCTGTGCATCTGTGAACTTAGATAGAAATAGGGATTTTAAAAAATCAAAATCAAAATCAAGATGTCTGATAAATTTCTTGCTGGTTCTGTTTGATCATTTTATAGTGTTGCTTATTCTTCCCCCAAGAGACCCGATTAAATCGCCGACAACGGGGAGCTCACGATCGTCGGACTGGAAATCGACCTCGAAGATCTTGAGATTCACCGACGAAGGCCATCGTCCTCGCCGCCATGTATGGGGGGGTCCGGTGCGAACGCCACCGACGCCGATCTGTTAACCCTCTTCACACACGCCATAACCACCACCACCAAAACTGATAGATACAAACACACATATATATAGAGAGAGAAATTAGGGATATGGGAAATGGATAACTAAGGAATTAGGGTTAGGATTGAGAGATGTTATTGAAAATTGAGGAAGATTTAGATGCGAGAGATAGACAGATCGTGAATGTGAATTTATTTTTCCATTATTTATTCATTTGTATTTTTTCATTGTTTATTCTGGGTTGATCATTAAAGGATTTTCTGGTAATTGTGGGAAAGGGCTTCATTTCTTCAACATTTGAGCCTTTGGGGACCTACATTGTGCTCTCTCTCTCTCTCTCTCTCTCTTTCTCTATTCAAGTGTAAATAATTTCCTTATTGTTTCTTAGTTTTTAGTTTCGTATCTCAAGTGATTTTTGTTGATTTACACAAATGAGTATATGTGTGTGTATCAAAAAATATACATTTTTGTTATGTAGGTTTGTTCGGAGATGTTTATTTGGGTATTCCCACAACAGCCTCATATTCCTAGTCTTCTTCTCACAACACCCTCATCTTTTACAGGTAATTCTACTTCCAACATGGGTTTATATACTATTTGCAAATATATATATATAATAAATAAAAAATAAAAAATAGAGAGTAGTGTGGGTTTGTAAGGTTTGTAATTTTGAATGTTTTATTGATCATTGAATATTGTGTATGTCATGTTCTCTCATTTGTTGGTTTCTCACTTTTATGTGTTTAGAGCAGTGTGGGTTTGTAAGATTTGGGTTGGGAGATTATTGGGTTTGTGGGTATATGCATCATGACTGAGTCTTGCAGCAATGCCATTATACATGTGCTTGAATTGGGGTAAGTTTATTTACCAATTCTGTTTCGAATCTATTTAATTAATTATTTGTTTTAATCATGTGCGATGATATGTATAGTTCCCCAACTCTAAAGGGGTCAGATTTTTTTGATTTTCTTTTTCCTAACTTCATGTTTACAATTATTTTTACTTACGTTGATATTTCGATTTGCAATATTAGTGAACATTATAATTATAGTGAACTCCCAACTAGATTGTGAACTTGAATTCTGTATGTTTGCAATATTAGTGAACATTATATTACGTTGAGTTTTTTGGGTTGAGACATGAAAGAAATAATAGTGAACTCGCAACTAGATTGTGTAGTAGTACTCTATATGTTTTATGTAGTTGGCCATCATAAAATTCAATGGATTTGTCATTCCCATTAAAACCTCCAGTCTGTGTGCAGCTGGACTTTGTTTCCTTCGAGCAGCTAAACCATTTGGATGTATTTTACCTGACTTTCTATAAGCGTTGTGATTCATGTTATGATGCGTGTATGAATCTTTTGGCCAGCCTAAAGTTAAATTTTCCAGGTCCTTTTTTTTTCCTTCTCACCTGCCTTCCATATAGACTGGTTTTGTGTCCTCTTCCGTGCTTTTGGTGATATCATGTCAAGTTTGATACAATACCTGTTAGTAGAGGACCAACAGGTTTGCCCTTGCAGATCAGCTTGTTATCATTTCTCATGATCCACAAATGTCAATAAAGAGTTCTGTGGGAATGCAGCTTTCTTCCTTCATGGAATGAATAAATATGAAGGATTGGAATCTGTCATCTAACTGGGTTTTAAATTGCATTATTTGTTAGTTTGTGATACATTTTTGCTAGATTCTGACTGTCTATTTGGCAAGATAAGCAGGCCATCTCACAATGAAGGCTCTTATTAAGAATTTGAAATGATTGATGTTGATTAAATTACGTTCCTGCTTTTATGAGTAAATTACAATTTATTGGGAGAAAGGTTTTTGAAAATGTCCAAAATGTATGATAACCATCCAAAAGGTTTTTGAAAGGTTTTTTTCCAGTTAAATTCTCAACCTTAGAACTTTTTTTGTTTTTTTAATTATGTTGTATGTGTATTTTTTATTTTTATTTATTTATTTATTTATTTTTGAATGTACTTACATTTGTTATATATTATTGCTGCGTGGTTTACTTTATGGATTACCTATTGGATCTGTTTGAATGATTTTGATCGATTTTGGTGTTTAACTGACTATCTTTGATTGAGTCTCAAATTTTTATTTTATTTTTTTGATTGACTATTTTCCGTCTGTTGCAATTCGGGTTTGAACTATGTATAATATTTTGTTTTGCCTCGATTTGGAGATATTATCCGCTTAATTTTATGGTTTCTTTGTGTATGTGGACTATGTATGTATGTATTTAGTTCATTTGTGAGGATGTGGAGGATTGCAAGGCAAAAACTTGGAGCTGGAGGATTTCCTATTCCGGTAGGTCTTTCAATCATATGTTTTGATTTTGAAAAAGGAAGATTTTTTTGCATCTAATAGATAGTATTTAATTTCAGATTTTAGAACAATCCTTGCAGAGGATACAAAGACTGCGAGATCCGCGTTGAGATGTTATTCATCTGCTACCAAAGAGGTAGTTGTGGATTATGTTTATTGTGTTGTTCAATTTTTTCGTTTTTCTTTTATGCTTATTTGGTTGTTTAGATATGTTAGAATTAATTTTATTTCATGAGCTGATTTTTCCTATTTTGAAAATCATGAAAACATCAATTAGGTTATTGAAAACTTAACTTCTCACTTTATTTTTTATTTTTTAAATTTATTTATTTATTTAGTTATTTATTTATTGTCAAATACCATGACCTGATTCTAACATATCCCTTTTTGGTAATGTTTATTGAGATGTTGGTAATGTTTATTTATTGAGATGTTAGTAATGTTTTTTTTTTTTCAGTTAAATTCTCAACCTTAGAACTTTCTTTGTTTTTTTAATTCTGTTGTATGTGTATTTATTTATTTATTTTTGTTCTAATTTTGTTTCCACATTATGTCATTTAGTTTTCACTACTCATGGATTGCAATGCGACATGGAAATTGCTCTCATTGTTGTTATTATTATTATTTTATTTCGTTTCAGGTGTCGTCTTTCAATCGCAATCTGAATTCTGCAAAGTTTCAATCAAGCATTTTTGGTACTGTTGTTCCTGGCAAGCCATCTTCCTTACAGTTGAGTAATCCACTGTTTCCTCTTTGTGCAGTTGAGTAGTGTTTGCTTATATTGTGATGAACACAGAATGATTTGGTCCAAACCATACATAAAATGTATTGCTAGGAGTATGCAGCCTATCAAAGCAACTGCAATGCCTCCTACAGTTGTTCTTCAACCAACATCCCGTACTATTCTTTGTTTCAGTTTTTTATTGACTATGTATGTAATTTATTTTCCTTCGATAAAAATTTGACATCATCTTTGGGATTCTTTGTGCTATATAGTAGAAATCTGCTGATCAACATTTGGTAAATAAATATTATATACCCCTACTTTTGTTCAGGGTATGTCCAGTGAAAGTTACCTGTTAACTTTTGTTTCATCTTTAGATTGGATGTTCCTTATGTTTTTTCGCTCTTTTTGTTCAATGCCCCCACTGGTATTTGCCAGATGAAGAAGATCACTGTGCTGAGGTCCACAATAACCAATCTTCAGCCTAAGGTAGGGTCCATACTTCTTTCTAACTCTTTTTAGTGTTGAATTTCTTTTGTGGTGTGTAGTGTGGCTATGTAATGATCACCAAGTTATTCCCGCTTTTGATAGATCTTAGTTGGATTAACACTTGAAAATTTCTCTGTAACCATATGTATTCTATATCAGGGATTCAAATGTGGGTCTGACAAACGTAACCCATTGTCCCTGTGATTGATTTGAATAGAAGTAGCTAAATCAGTTGCACAATATTATCTTGAACAGTATGATTACCCAATTCTAGAAACAGTTCTACATTTAGGATATTTTTGATCACTCATTAATCTCAGTTGTTTTGGGGTGGTCCATTTACCATATTTATTGTGCCTTATATTTTCTGTAGGCAATCATTTTTGTTTTATTTGTATTTCTTTTAAATAATGTATTGTTAATGTTAGACAAAAGAAAACACCTAAACTGATATGGAATATGATAATGAAAAAAATGTCAATTTTTCTCTATACTATACAGTTAAATAATGTATTGTGCCTCTTGCTATTAGGCTCCATTTTCAAGTTATCCCTATACAGTTAGGTTCCATCATCTGAGGAGGCATCTTATATGTCATGCATGTGTATTTTAATGCATGAAAGGTGTCTACTGATGCACTAATTCTGTGATTACATGTCAAAATGATATATAAATTTGCTGAAAAAATTGGTAATCACACAACAATACTCTACAAAAAGTAGGCATCTTGCATTTGGAGATGAAAACAATTTTGTTCAATGATAGAATAGATGTGTGTGCGTTATATTTTCTAAATTTTGTGGTTACCATATGTCATAGGATGAATTTTGTTGTGATACCATCTACAGATTTGATTCACCGGTTCTAATTTCTCTTAGAGATTTGATTGGCAGCAATAGCACTAATTGGTTTGCATTTTAATTTTAATTTCTTTTAAATTGTAGAGCACTGGCTGATGTGCATTATTTGATATTTAATTTTATTTTTATATTTGATTTGTTTGGAAATATAGAGTACAGTCTGTTAAATATATTTTTATAACTGCATTTTAATCTTAATATTATTTATACCGTGCCTTTAGGCACAGGCATACGCTAGTCTATATAATAAGGGAAGAGGGTTTTTGAAAATATATAAATGTATGAGAGATACATTTTAATGGCTGAGATTAATCCCAAATTTATATCAATGGTTGAGATCAATAGATCTCCTGCCCAAGACTTCTCTCCCTAAGCATCATTGTCTTTCCCACTACCCACGTTTGCCTCCCCACCTTCCCTTTCTATCTCTTTCCCTCTCCCTCTCTCTCTCCCTCTCTGTTCTTGAATACATCTCTCTTTCACAGATACATCTCTCTCTTTCACAGATACACCTCTCCTCTCCCTCACTGGAGACCCAAACTCGAACCCTCTATTCCTGTCTTCCTCCCTTCATCTCCCACACCTTCATCCCCCTTCCCCATTTTAGGCCTTTGTTTTGCAACAAACCCATACCTTCTTTGATTTAGTGAGAGGAGAGAAAGAGGAGGGCATCGTCGTCCCGCCCCGCCGTTGCCCTACTCCGCCATCCCCGACAAGAAGGTTCGAAATACATGAGGTAAAAGGTCGCAGTCCACCTGATGAATTTAGAGACAGTTTTGGAACTAAAATTTGACATTGGGTTCCATTGGGTTATTTTATTTATTCATTGGGTTCCATTGGGTTGTTTTATTTATTTATATTTATATGAATTATTAATTTTCTGAATCTGTTGGGTTTCATTGTATTCAAAGTTAGATTTTTTTGTAATGGAAAAGTATTTGTAGAGACTGAGATTTGCAGTAAGAAATTGCAAGTTTTCGATGTTTCGATGAATAGATTGAACGGGGAGATCCCATTGAGCATATCAAATTGCAATGCCCTTAAATTCTTGGATTTGGGTTTAATAGTCTGAATGAGAGTATTCCAATTGAGGTTGTGGGTTTGAAGAGGCTTTTGGTTTTTCGATTGGGGAATAATACGGTTGATGGAACTGTTCCAGCAGGGTTTGGAAGCATTGAATTGCTTGAGGTTCTGGATTTGCATAATCTCAAACTGGTTGGCAACATTCTGAAGAAATCAAAGAATTGCAAGTTTCTTCTTGATTGTGAGTCCAATTGCAACATTCGTGGAGAACATAACTTTCCTCGCTTACTGATTCGTTTATCACAAAATTTGGAGGAAGCAAAAATAAATGAGCAAGATAATGCGTGAGTTGAGCAATAAAACCAAGTTCTTTGTAATATCGAACATGCAAACTGCTTTTAAGAAGTGAGGTGGTGAGTTTGAAGAAGTATGACCAACGTGAGAAAAAAGGGAAGATGGTTGTTATTTTCAACATGAATGGTGTCATTTTCCGGAGTAGTTTGTGTGAGAATAGAGGGATTTTATCTCTTAAGTTGTGTGTTTTGAGGCACCCATATTTGGAAACCACTGTTGATCAGAGGAGATGTTCATAGCTGCAAATGCATAGGGACATCATAGCATCCAAATAAACTAAAACCTTTGATTGCCATTAAATATTAGCCAAGAGAGCTAAAACCTTTCTTGGTATTTTGAAGAGTGTGGCGAAGATAAGAGAGTTAGAAAGAAGTAGCAAATCTGATTGGAAGCGACCACATGAAGAAGGAAATGAGAACAACAAATGGATGTGAAAGGAAATGCAAACCAGATGGTCCCAAAACTATGAATGCTCAGATACCATCTGAGAACTGCAGGATAATGAATAACAATTTTTTTTTTTTAATACATGATATGATGTTTACGTTGATACTTTTGCTAGGTTACTGTAGACACATGTTGAAATCCTTAATGGTGCAGGTTGGGGAGCAATATGCTAAAGAAAATGGATTGCTTTTCTTTAAGACTTCTGCAAAAACTGCACAAAATGTCAATGAGCTTTTTTATGAAATAGGTGATTATATCTCTTATCATTTGGCATTAAGGCTATGTTTAGTCTCTTTATGAAATAGAAAATGCATTGCAAAATCTCTTTATGACTGATATGAGTTGGTTGACTGATATGAGGAGTGTTCTCTCTCTCTCTCTTTCCACACATACACATGGATTTATATTTGGTACTACTGCTTATCAACCAGCAAATTAGTCAAAGAAGATCTTTTTACATTATTTTGAATTAATAAATGAAGTGGCTATAGAATGGATGGTTTTTTAATACTCTATGTTAAATGGACTGTTCAAAATAAATCAAATACCCCGTGTCAAACACTTGACACTTGAATAAAGGTGTGCCATATGTGTTCGATACTTTCCATCAAACACTTCTTACATAATTGTATTCAAAATCGTCATTATAGATATATTTTGTTGCTTAATTGCTATAAAATGAGTAAAATGTCTTCTTTTTATTTATTTATTTTTTATGCTCTTATCTTTCATAAAACACCATTTTATCCTACAAAATAAATTAAAAATATGAATATATGACCCTTTTCTGCTAAGTCAGCATACCCTTTAATTAGAATTTTGATTGCTCTGACATCTAAAATTTGCATCCACACCTGCATCTGTAACTGTGTCCATGTAACATTGTTATCTTGTTGTTTCCATGTATTGAATGTGTTGGTGTGGCAATCGTTGTCCGTGGGTCAAGTTTACGTGCGGCCTGTAGGGTTTATGTTATGTGCTTATATTTAGTAATTCTTGCAGCAAAGAGATTGGCAAAAGGTTCCCCTTCAAGGCCGGTGGGAATGAAATTGCTTAACAGATCACAGGAAGCAGGAAGAAGAGCATTTTGTTGCTCCAGCTGATACCTGAACTTGGTCGAGAGAACGATTGTGAGTGATTTTCCTCATTTTAATCCCTCACCTTTAATCTGAAAGTTCATCTCTTGCCGTGGTGAAATGAAAATTATATCTCAGAATTGAAAATCTATCTTAGAAAATTCTCATGCCAATCGTTTCCTCTTTTAATAGGTAATCCGGGAACTATTGAAATTCATTTTTTGCTGATCCAAGTTGAAAACATGCAACACTTTGTAGGAGCCGTGTCTTACCGAATATTTGTTGCATGTATGTTGTATCTTGAAATAGCTTTGTGACAACTGAATTATTTTACATGCTTAGTTATGTGAGGGAAATGAATATGGAACTCAAAATGAAAATCATGGTCATGGTGCATATACTTAAAGACTGGTTGATGAGATTGATGAGGTGAAATATTATTTTATTTTGTCGCTTAATAATTCTTTGAGCTCAACTTGATAATAAGATGAAACTGTAAGGCCCCGGTGTCCTACATCGGGAATGGAGGGGGAGTTCCTGGGCTATAAAAGTAAAGACCGGGACCCTTATACAGCATCGAGGCCTTTTCCCAAGTGGTGAAATCCCTATTAGAACTCCGCGGTTAAGCGTGCTTAGCCTGGAGTAGTTCTAGGATGGGTGACCCCCTGGGAAGGACAAATCCGTGCGGGCGTGGCCCAAAGCGGACAATATCGATGACGTGTGAAGGGTCGGGGCGTTACAGAAACACCTTGAACCCTCATTAAGATTCACTCAAGAACAAACTGGTCAATCTCATCCATGAGATAGACAAGTCAACCTCAATCTTAATTTCAAGGGTAAATTACACTGACCTCTATTGTGGTTTGAAGAAAATATAGCAAATCCCACAGTTTTGATATAATTACATTGACTTTTTTTTTAATAAGGTTAAAGAGACCAAAACTAATGCAGATGGAATGAAAACACAAAGATGATATCATTTTTTCATTTGTACAATTAATGATTTTTTTGATGAAAAGAGGATTGAGTGTCTTGTATATATATGATTATATCGATTTGTATTTCAGATGATCTTTTATTTCCTTGATTTTCCTTTGTAATGACCAAAGATTGCGTCCACAATTCACGACATTATCAGGCAAGATCAAAGGTTATGCAAAGCACATTAGTTCTTTGAAGGTTGGCATTGGTCGGGCCGCCCAAACTATTACTCTTGTGCATTATTTGAAAGGACATTTGAGAGCTACCGATTGCCAATTGGCTGGAATATCATTGGATCTTTGAACGCTATTGGAAGCGGCAGAATATGAGTGTCTCCGAGCTACTATTTGGAGAGTGACAGAATGGAATATCATTTTTGGAACGCTATTGGTATCGACCTGTCTCATTGATGGCTCCATAGGAGCAACCGCAGTTGACAAAAGAACTTCTTAATTCGATTTTGGATGCTGTTGTTCGGATATTCGGTGAGATATAATTATATAATACTTAGTTTTGGGTATTCTTTTCCCTTTTGTTGAATTTAAGTTTGACCATATAAATGTTCAGAGAACCATGTTATTGTTGGAGAGCTTCTAGAATCAAAATCCTCACAACAAAGTGACATGAACACACCAAAGTCAATGGCAGAGATAAATTGGAACCCGGATTACGTCGTCTCATGATCCCGAGGCTCTGATGTTGGCTTTTCATTGACAGTTTTGCAGGTAGTGTCTGCCATCGTATTTGTCATTAGCTTTCTGGTGCTAATCTAGCGACCAATTGAAAATTTTTCATTTTCTGAATTTCAACATTGTCCATTTAATTAAAAATATTGGTTTCTGTCTATTAAGTTTTCTTTGTATTTCGAAGCATTGTATACTTATAACTTTGGTTCTGTCTATATTTTTTGCTTAAAACTTTGTAGGATGAACAACCTGAAGTTTAAGGGCCAGGAGTTTGGGTGTCAACTGAAAGAGGTGCAACAAATAGTCCAATTGGTATGCATTTGCTCATGTATATTGGGATCAATTTTGATTGTGAGACACATTTATTCATCAATCTTGCAGGCTCTGTTATTTGTTTGTGTTGATGGGGAATAAGTTGGGGAGGAGGAGGCAAGTGGTGGACGAGAAGTATACAAGGCCACAGGGATTGTATCAACATAGAGATGTGGATCATAAGAAGCTTAGGAAGCTCATACTTGACTCTAAGCTCGCTCCGTGCTATCCCAGAGACGAAGAATGTGGATTTGATCTCGAAGAATGCCCAATTTGCTTTTTGGTTTGTGTTTCAATTCTCAAGCTATCAAATTATTTGCATTTGGCCCAATTTTCTGTTTGTGTTTCAATTCTGAAGTTGTCATTTTGTTTCCTTTTCAAATTATTTGCATTTGGGTTCTGTTTAGTTTATAGCAAATTGAGTAATCAAATTTTCTTTTTTGGTTTGTGTTTCAATTCTAAAGTTGTCATTTTGTTTGCTTTTTCGAATTATTTTCATTTGGGTTCTGTTTAGTTTATAGCAAATTGAGTAAAGCAAAAGGAAATTTGCGGAAAGAAAAATAAAGTTCATTGGCTTGATGAGGCTAAATTACTGCACGTTACATGGGTTTGGTTGATTTGGAGTGAAAACAAGAAAAAAAAAAAAAGTACTAAGTTTTTAAAATTTCATTCGTGGTAGGTAATTGTTCAATGCATGACTGAAGTATGTGAGGTTCTAATTATATGTTTTAGCTCAAGGAGCTGATTTATCTAACCAACTATGAACCGAAAATATAGCGACCCTAAGTTTGCAATCTAATTTTGCATTTGGTTTTATTCTTGCTACTATTGAAGTTTCTAATTGTATACTTTTTTCTGTGTGGTTTGAAAACTTTCAGTATTATCCAAGTCTCAATCGCTCAAGATGTTGCACGAAAGGCATTTGTACAGGTTCTTATTATTTATAACATTTGTCATTAATTATTGTAATTTTAATTTGGATACTTTTTTTTTTTTTTAATTTTTTTGTTTTCTCTTTGCAATAGAGTGTTTTCTGCAGATGAAGACCCCGAATTCGACTCGGCCTACTCAGTATCCTTGAGTCTATGATGTATGAACTATGTTTCTACATTTTTGGGTGATAATTTCAACTACTATGTTTTAGAGAATCTCTGATTCTTTCTTCCAAATTCATGTTCTATACTTGCATTCTTTAACCATATGAGGTGTCCATTCTGTAAAACCTTGAACTATGCGGTGGAGTATCGTGGGGTGAAAACAAAGGAGGAAAAGGGGATCGAGCAAATTGTAAGATTTTCTTTACCATAGTATCCTTTATTTAATTCTATTATTAAAAGGAATTTTTGAATATGTTCAGAATATCAAATTTTCATTATGTGTGCTCTAATAGGAAGAACAAAGGGTTATAGAAGCAAAAATTAGGATGCGGCAACAGGAACTTCAGGATGAAGAACTGAGAATGCTGACAAGGCAAGAAATAAGTTCTTCAAGCAGATCAATGTTACCAGGAGAGGTTGGATATAGCACAGGGGAAGGTATTTTCATTGTCTGGGTTCAGTGCTATCTATATTCTTTGCTTTGGTTATTGTATACCTTATTTTTTTCCTTCTAATATTTTATGTTGTGCATTACTTTTATTTTTCCTGCAGTGGACGAGGAAATTGTTTCTTCTCAAATACCACTAAGACAATCTCTACGGCCTAGGCAGAACAAGTATTTATATATTTAATGTAGTTTTTTATTGTTCCTTCCATCTCCCCCCCCCCCACAATTATATATCTGATGCTGCTCAAGATGTCTGAATTGTGCTTCTTCTATTTCACTTTTTATATGGCATGAAATTTCTTTTTGTGATTGTTATTTCCCATTAAGTTTCTACTTAACATCCTTTATGTCTTTATGATGTCATTTTTTAATTCACATAATGACATTGTCTTATTTGTGGTTAGCCAAAATATATTTTAGTTAACATTGGTGTTTTTGGACGTCACTGTACATATGACACATTTTACTCAGAATATATGAATGGGATGATATTGATCATTTGTAGAGCATCGAAATTACGAATTTTATTCTCATTTTATTCTCATTAGCCTCATTTCAAAAGCAGCAGTCAATGTGTCTTGGAAAGCTAATTTTTATTCTCAAAATTTAATCAATAAGTAAATTTCTAGTTACAAAATTCTTGATGGTTTACATTTTTCAATTATAAAATCCAAGTAACATCTAACATACTCTCAAAATTGTTGATTAGTTGAGAAGAAAATTTTATGGTACATCATATGCCAAATTATGATTTTGTGGTCTTTTGGTTACTTCCTATGTTATGACTTGGTCATGGCTGGTGTTTATGACCTATTGTGATTAGGAAAATGATATAGAAGCTTATTTTTTAGACTTACTTTTTAGATGCAATGATATGTGGAAGAGATGATTGGTGATGATTAGACACTACTATCAGGATTATTATTTTGTTGGTTATGACCTATGGTGATCTTGGTTATAATCGAAAATGACTTTGGATATATTTTCGTGGTGTTTGGTTGTGACACTTTTTTTGAAGTTATGATTGAAAATGATTTAGTTATGACATTTATGTAATTAATATAAAAAATGTACATATGGTAAGGCTATGTATTCTAGAATGACCCCATTGTAAGTACACTAATATTGTAGATGGTTCAAATATCAAAGATTGTTGGTTCAGATATTGTGTGATTGTGCACATAATGTAATTTTCGAGAGGTTCAGTTGTCTTTGTGATGATGCGTAATTTGGTTTATATGTGTTTTTGGTTAGGGTTTGTTTAGGTTAGAATGTGTGGTGGTTTGGAGGGTTGGGCCCTTGTGGGTAATTGTAATTTAGTCAAATTGTCAATTGTAAACCAGTATAAAGCTCAAGGGTTGGTGGTGGCTGCATGTTGTGGCTTTAAATCTCATATGTGGGTTCGTGGATTTTGTTGCAGTGTTGCAACAGAGTAAAGATTCTTGATTCCTCTGTGCTAGCTGGAGAGGATGAATTTTAGCGGCCTAATCATTTGAAGGAATAAATTCATGCATTGCAAAAAAGAATTTTTTTTCCGTCATGTTGATGCAGAAGGGAGGAGACAATGCTTTCTTATGTGGTGAACTCATAATTTTTTTTTGCTATTTCTTTGATGCTGCGTATTTTTTTAGCTAATGTGACAGATTTTGAATTGCATTGGTTCTGACTTTGGGGTTGAGCATGTCTAATTTAAATCTTGATTCTTCATGTGTAGATTTTGTGGTGTGAACATTATTTTTTTGGTAGAGATGTGGAGTCCTTCATATTGGTTTGGTTTGTAAATTGTGTTCACATACTAATTTTTGGTTTGGAATTGTTTTGCTTCCGCTACTATGAAACATTATTTGGCCATTTTCGCCTTATCTTCTACACTTAAATTAGGGTTTTCTTTTTCTTTGAGAGATTTCTTTTTCTTCTTTTTCCTTTTTCCTAGGCAGGTTTCTTTCCTTCTTTTTCTTTTTTCCTTCAATTTGTGTAGTGGATTACAAATATTTACTTTTAGATTTGTGGATTATGCTGATTAAGTTATACAACTATTTCTCTTTTGACCTACAAAACATGTTGATGTACACATTGCTGGATGGATGTTGTTATGGTCCTTGCTTTATTGTTCCAGTCCCTTGATCCAATTTCATGGTGTGTTCATTTGAACAAACCAAATGGATAGTTTTATTTGCTTTTTTTTTTTTTTTTTTTTTTTATCAGTTGTTCATAGCATTTTAGTGCACAACGTTAACTCATTAATATTCTTTAATATGATGCTTGGGTTCTATTGAGAATTAAATTGTTCAATCTATTTTTAGTTTACAATTATTTTTTAAAAAAATTTAATATTATCATCTATAACTTAAGGAAACAGAGAGTCTTCGGTGAGAGAGAGAGAGAGACAGTTGAGAAGATTAATGTTTTACAGTCTTTGGGGGAGAGAGACTGAGGTAATAGAGAAGAGGAGAGAGTGGGTGAGAAAATTGAGAGATTGCAATTTGGGGGAAGTGCAATTTATCTTGGGAAGATTTTTTTTTATTAAAAATATAAAAAATGTTACATATTCTTAAAAAAATATAACTTTAGAACTCTCACTCACCTGTGATTGGTCCAGGAAGGAAATAAAAACAATAAAAATATATGATTGGTTTACATCATTTTGGGAGTCATGGAGGTTCCTAATTTTGGGGGTTTTTGAAATTTATTTGGGTTACTGAATTGGTGTTTCATTTGAGTTGTATGTCTTCATTTAGAAATTTTTCTCTTCCCTGTGAATTCATCACCTACTCTTTGAAAAGAAAAGAAAAAAAAAACAAAAAATTTGAATACATTCCTCTCTAATTTTGATTTATATTTTAATCTCATCATTAATTATACCGTGCCTTCAGGCACGGACATACGCTAGTATACTAACAAATGAAAATGAGAACGAGCTCAATATAATTATGTTAAAACTATAATACTTTTTATATTTTATCCAAATTACAAGAGAGATCAAAGTAATGTATTCTAAGAATTTATATTGGTTGTAAAATTATGTTGTAATCTCACTTCATTTCTCACTTTATCTTGAGCTTTGTAAAAATGCAACATATTTTAGAATTAATTATCTAAAAGTCCTATTTACAAATGTTATGATAGTTCAGGTTCTATCTAAGAATTTTTTGAACCAATAAGTCCTATTTAGTAAAACTGATAACATTATTAGTTTTTCTCAATTTTTAAAACTAAGAATACTATCAATCTTGCATAGTAATGTTTTTCACTAACTGATAAAAAAAGAGGAGAGCGTGAGATTAAACGTTGTTATCTTTCTACTTATTGGTTCGATTCAACTATACAATAAAACTGAAAATATTATCAATACACAAAATTTTCAGTTTTGCACAAAAAATAACTTAGTTTTTTTTTAATTTAAAAAATATTAATTTTTTTTTTGCACAATTTTTTTTTTTATATAGTTTTTGTTAATTTGAAAGTTGATGTTTTAAAGATTTAAAAATTAAAATAAATGTCAAATTATAATGTTCATTTATATATAATCATAAATGATAAACCATCATTGTTTTTGGGATACGGGTTGACTTTTTGGCTATTTTAACTTGGGACTAAAAAGTCTTGTTTGGGATAATTTTTTTGGTTTTTTTGATTTTGTAAAAGAAAAATTGTAATGATTATGAGTTAGATGTGATGTTTTGTCTTATTGGGCTAAAAAAAAATATATTTTTTTTTTTTGTGTGACTATTTTAGCCAAAAAGCCTAGAGCTTTTTCTTCCCAAACAAGACAACTTTGACTATTAAGAAATTAATGGAACTTGAAGGTCCAAAAAAATCTTAGTTAGGACTTAATAAAGTATAAATTCATAAATTAGAACTTATGTGTAAATATCCCTATATTTTATAATTTTGACATAAAAATATAGTTTCATAATTTTTTAAGTTCAATAATTAATTAGTTTTATTTTTATCAATAATCGTTTGGGAAGTTGGGTTGGGGTAGGTTGGGGATAAAATAGTTACAAAAAGACAACGGTGGTGCTACATGCACCAATTAATATACTAATTGGTGTATCAATTGATGATGTGACATAATTTAATAGGTTTTTGGTATTTGTAATTTGTACACTAGTTAGCGCACTAATTGGTGCATATAGTATTATTTAAAAGTCAAAATAGGCCTTTTAGCCCCCAAGCTAAAAATTGTTACATTCAAATCATAATCATGTTTTTTTTTTTTTCTTCTTCTTCTTCTTCTTCCCTTACAAAAGTAAAAAAAGCCAAAAAAACACTTTCCAAACGAGATTTTTAACACTAGGTTAATAGTCAAAAAGTTAAAAAACCAAAAAATCAACGCATATCCCAAACGAAGCTTTAATTACTTGCTAGTTATATAATGAAATATTTGCTATTGTCATCTACTTTTATATTTCAATTTATTTATTTTTTACATTTTCACACCATCTACTAATTTTGATCCATTAACCTTACCAAAATAAAAATTAGTATATTTATGTCAAAATTATAAAAATTGTTATATTTTCACCCAACCTTATGAAAGGTCGTGTAATTTACGATTATTTTTTTCTTCACTTCTAAACACAAGGATAGAATCAATGTGAACGTCATTATGTCATGTTTAAATTGAAATCTTTTTGTTTAGTATGAGAAAAATAGAATAAAATATAAAATTATATCATATATAGCATTACTCTTATTATTTATTAAATCACTTAGAATGAACCTATTTTGTTTTTAAATTGGTCCAATGTTTGTCTCAAATTTTTAAAGTAATAATCCGCTTATCTGGTTAACTTTATAACTTTTGTGTTTTTTAAACAAAACTTAAAGTTAGTTTGGCAAAAAAAAATTTTACTTGACAATTTTGAAAAGATGTATTATTTCACTTTGATTGGTTTAGTTTTTAAAATATAAATTAGTTTGATAAAATTAAATATTAAAAAATAATTTTAAATTAAAAAATAGACATTTATGTAAAATTTAAAAATGTGAATCAAATTCATTCTTCTAATTGTATCTTAAGACACTAATTTTGAATTTACATCATCAAATCTATTTGTACACACTAATGTACAAAAGCCATTATTGAGGTCTACACACTACAACACTTATTAATTGGAATAATGATATATTTATCAATTAATATACTAACTAGTATAATAACAAATGATATGTCATAATTTTAGAAATTTTAAATATCTGTAATTTGTATAATAGGTGAGGTCAGTAATAATGACATAACACTAGTTGGTATACTAGTTGTATATTAATTGATGCATGTAATATCACCATATTAATTGAGAATTGAGTTTCACCATACAAAATATGTACACCAAAAACAGTGATAATAAGAAATAAAAAGAATTAAAAATGCAAAAAAGAGGCTAAATATTATTCTCTTATATCAGATAATTAGATCAAATCAGTGGCACAACTACTTTAGTTATAACTCTAGTGTGTGTGTATTCTTTAACCTTTTTTTTTATTATTTTTTTTTCTTTCTTTTAATTCCACTAAGGTAGGCCCACGCCTTTGTCTTTGTCCTCCAATCTGCACTTGACACGTGGTCTCACATTTCGCTTCATCCTCTACCCAATCATCTCTCACAAGTGATTGTTGATAACATCTTAACGCCACTAATAACATGAACACTGCATGGGATGTAAATCAATAATGCATGTGAGAAAAACCCAAAAATATTATCAACAATTTATGTATGTGTTATTTATTTTACAAAATTTATTTGCACTTTTTTAGTTTAAATTTTGAAATTTCATGTTTAAGTACTTGTAATTTAAAAAGTTAAGATATATATATATATTAATTTTAGTTTATTTATTTTTTCAGCTTAAAAAATATGCTCAAAAAGCTATATTTTTCAAGTTAAGTTTGAAATGTTTTTTTATTTTTATTTTGTTTTTTAAATTACAAATAAGTTTTACCAAACAATCTCTAAATTGTTAAACTCAATTTGTTTTTTCAAATTACCAACAAATAATTTTTTTAGATAAATGTACAAAGTTGACCTTTTCTTATAACTGTCCAAAAAGTTTTGGATTTTTTTATTGAAAAGAAAAATAATAAATAAAAATGGTAGTTTATTGTGCATACTTAACAAGAAGAAAAAAAAAAAAAAAATTTGTTGTACATTTATATAGCCAAAGTTCTTATCAAAATATGACAGAAAGTTATTGTGAGGTTTATATCTTTAGCTATTCATAAACTTGTAAATTTGTATTACTCCCTCCGTCCCAAAATAATGATCCCTTTTGGGAAATCTAACTTTTTTTAGTAGTACAATTATTGTACTTTAAAAAAAGTTGATTTTCCAAAATTACCCTTGATAGTACATATTTTGAGAAATTTCAATGTCATAATTGTACTTTTTATATTATTTATGAATTTAAAAGAAGGGTAAAATAGAAAATTTATGTTATTTTTGTACCTGATTTTTGAAGAGGGACTAATATTTTAGGACAATAAAAAATGGAATAAGGGACTAATATTTTTATCATGTTTTGTTTTTTTATCAAATGGCATACTCACAAACACAAATACAATAGATTCACATTAGGCTAATATAGTCAAAAAATCAAATGCTATATAAATTATTACATTACTCTCTCTATTTTTCTGTATATCTTTTCTTAAGAAGTCAAAAAATCAACTAAAATAGTCAATTTCTAAATGTAATTATATGACTCAAATGGATAAACAATACGTAACAAAAAAAAGTTTGATATGTTTAATCTTTGCACGAATCAAGGCATTCAGTTAAACACTGTATAATAACTATACGATTATCAAAATTTAACTAAATCTAATATTATGTTTGTGTTTTTAAGATTTGTCGACTTCATGAAACTACCTATGTTGAGAAATGACATTCAAACCATTCAAGCTTTGAAAGAGAACTTGAGGTGAAAAATATATATACTATACATTATTTTTTATAGAAAACCTAAGAGTATGCATTATTATATGTACTTACTATTATTCATGCGTATATATAGGTATGAATGAAATGACAAAAGTGTCCTTACCTGCCCATATGCGAGCTACGACTGATGAGAGGTTCCATATAAGGGCAAAGATGCCAAAAGCCACAGCCTCCTTGTGTGAGCATGATTCCCAAGCGTCTCTCAATTGTCCAATCCAAAATTTACCTATAATAACAAATAAATAAATGAATAAAGAAGACCGCTCTCATATAAAATATGTTTTCATGTAAATTACAAAGAAATCAAATTTGTTTGATAGAATGATTATTAGGATATAATCTAAATAATAAAAATTACAACCAAACAATATAATGTAAGTCTCACAAATTAATAATCTCAATCTAATGTTATAATTTGCTTAATCAAACAAGCTTTTTATCTCTTTGCACATACTAAGGAAAAAGAAAAAAAGAAAAAATAAGAAAAAGAAAAAAAGCAGTTATGTGATTCATGAGACACAAGACCTATTTAGTGCAACTTATTATAAAATAAAAATTAATAATAACAAAACAAAAGTAAAAAACGATCATCCACCATTTTCTTTCACAAAGACTTCTAAATAAAAATTTAAACAACTCATATAAACTGTCTCTTTTGGAAATAAGATAAAACCCCAAAAGTCAATTTTTAATTTATTTTGGATCATATCATCTTTTTTATTTTTTACACAAATTTAAAAAAAATTAACTTTTAACCAACTTTTCAAAACAACCATTAGATATCACACTGACTCACATTGACTGGGGTAGAGCATAGAATGCTTTGTAATAAATTCAAGTGTATTGTGGTGTGGTTTATACGAATATTTACTTATAAATTAAAACTTGATAATTTAAAAGTAGAAATTAAAAAAAAAATAAAAATTAATTTTTAAAATTTATTTAAGTTATTTTTTATTAATAAATTACAAGCAAAAACGTAGAAGTTAAAAAAAAATAAAATAGAAATTAGTCTGTTTTTAAAGTTATTTAAGTTATTTCTTGTTAATAAATTATAAGCAAAAACTGTACTACACAATCTAGTATAGACTCTCAGAATAAATAAATGAAAATTATAAGCCGCTCAGATAAATTGCACCAATACTCTAATGTTGCACTATCATACACATACTTGTTGACAAATGTTAAAAATTTATAATTTATAATTTTAAATCCATCCACAATGATTTAAGAAAGAGTTAAAATTTTATGATTGACAAATCAAAAATTAACATTTATCATTTAAAATTATTGTACATCAAATTATATGAATTTTTATTTAGAGATTTTATACATTCTTCACTTAAAAAATACTAAAAAAGAAGGTAATAAACAAATAAAGAGCAAATTATAATAAACTTACACTATGACCAATTTGGTTTTTGTTCCTCTAAACTTCAAAACTCAACAGTTAAACCACCTTAAAATATTATCTTGTTACAGTTAATCATTTCTATTAGAATTTTGTTAGGGATTTACACAAAATCAAATCATATATAAAGCACATTGCACATTTATTTAATTTTTAGGGCAATAATGTATTTATCTAGTGATTCTATTTGCACTTTACCACTAAGATAAAAAAGACAAAATACAAATGAAATTACTAGATAAGAGTATCATTGCTTTTAGAAAATCAATAACGGATATTATTATTCTAAAAAATGATAAGTGTGTCATGTATTTCACACATGAATTGATTTCGTTAAAATTCCAAGACAAAATCCTAACAAAATGTATTGAGTGTAAAATGATGATAATTCAAAGTAGTTAACTGTTACATTTTGAAGTTCAAAGGGACAAATGACAAATTAATTATATAGTTTAAGAAGGTTTATTGTAATTTACCAATAATAAAAAAAAAATTATGCACTAGTCGTGGGACAAATTCAAATAGTGTCATAATTTGTTATTAATTGATTAAAATTATGGGATCTAATATTCTTTCCTAACCGCATCGCTTCCTCCGTTTGGAAAGCAAGTTTTTGCACAAAAATAGCCAAAACATTCAATCCCATCATTCATTTTACTTGTTTACACATATTTAATAAAATGTTAGTAAAAAATTAATTTAAATAGTCAACTTCCAAACGAGCTCTAAAACCTAGTTTGGAAACATGTTATTTTAATATATATTTTTTTTAATAAATTTTTTGCTAAAATATGAGATAAAAAAGAAAAATGCTAGAGACTCCCAAAAGATTTATCAAAAAAATTCTACCAAATGTCTCACATGGCTGTAAGATTTATACCATGTGGGTCTTATGTGTGTCTTACATCCACGTGAGACATTTGATAAATCTTTTAAGTCTCTAGAATTACCAGGAAAAAAAATAGTATGTTTGAGATGATTTTTTAACTTTTTATGAAAAAATTATATTAAAAAAAATAGAGAAAAAAAAGGAAAAATCTTTGACATTTTTATATAATTTACTAATTTTTTTTTACTTATTTAATGATTTTTTTAAAAAAAAATTAGATTAAAATCAACAAATAATATTAGAGATCATGAAAAAAAATCATGAAATATTTCATGAAATTTTTTATTTTTTAATTAATATATGATATTTTATTACATATATAATCTAATAATAAAAAATGTTCATAACCATCCTCATAATATTTTCTCCATAATCCCTGTTCCTAACAATGCTTGAGAATTACAAAAAGTAAGCATAGTGGAGAGTATTATTACCGTAAGCAGTGATGAGCGTGGAATACAATGAGCATATCTTTGGTATGCTGAATACTCCAAAAAACCCTGTTCACACCACACCCAGTTGTCACACCACATCTACTAGTCAGTGCAAAACGACAGTCCATAATATAAATAATTAAATAATGCTCAGAAAATTTAACTTTTTGGTTTGATCTGTTTGGTTCCCGAGAAAAAATTGGAGAAAACTATCAGGCAAAAATAAGCATTTATGGGATTCCCAAGAAATATTTATCACGTAAAATTATGTAAAAATGCTACATTAGGATTAAACTTGTGGCACATTCCTCGCGTATCAAATTGGAGTTATGGTATAATTATTTAAATTTTATTAACTAATATTTTAACAAATTTTTAACAATTGTCATGGATCCCACAGTAGATCATGCCAATTAGTAAAATTATTTAACTTGTTTGATTTGAATTTTTAAGATTCATTTTTAAAAAAATTATTTTTTTATATTTTTCTTATTTTTTGTTTTCACTAATTTTTTAAAAATATTCTAAGTAATTTTTTTAATTTTTAAATACACGTAACATAAATACACTTAACAAATATAATATTAAGTAAAAAAATATTTAAAAATTCACTAAATACCAAAAAATTAAAAATTCAATACATTTTTCATATTCTTGTGTATTTATTTTTTAAATACATCTAAATAAAATGCATTTAAAAAAGTAAAAAAAATTGTTTAAAATTTTAAAAATATTCACTAAAATAAAAAAATAAAAAATTCAATTTTCAAAAAATTAAATCTAAAAAATTTAAACCAAACACAATGATTATTTCTTTGATAGTGAGAATTGTAAAATGATTTAAGCTTTTTTTAACCTAATTTATTTTGCAAAGATAAACATATTTTGAAAATGTTACTTTTTTTAGGGGGATGCACCAATAAATCCCAAATTTGTATCTTGTAATCCATTTGGTCCTATGAATTTTCTTATGAACCGTTAGGTCCTATCCCAATGTTAATGACCATTAAACATCAAACATCATCATTGTCAAAACAACATCATCATCATTAAAACAACATCAAAATCACAACATCATTATCAACACAACATCAAAAAAATGTAAAAAAACATCAAACCCTAAAAAATGTAAAAAAACCCTATGGGCTCTGCTAAACCAGTGTTCATCTTCAAAACAGTCCGGTAAACATTGCTTCTTTAACGATGTGGACAATCTTCAAAAGATCGAACAGAAACCCTAACAATCTCTGGGTCTTGATCAGAACGTACTGTGCTACAGGATCGAACTCAAACCGAAGAAGAACATCAGACCGACTGAAACCACCGGATGTGTAATGTTCTTCCCTCAAATCCCTCAAATCCCTGAAATCACCACCGGATGTGTGAAATTCGATCGGATGTGTGATGTTCTTCCCTCAAATCCCTCAAATCATCAACACGCTGAAACCACCGCCGAGTCCCATGGAGATTGCGCTGGCGGCGACCTCGGCGGCGGTGAGAGTGAGGACGGCGGTGGTGTTTACAGAGAGACGGCGGCGTTGGAGGGAGGAGGAGGCCATGGCGGAGGAGGCCATGGCCGCGGAGGTCGATCGGAACTCTCGGCGGCGGTGAGAGTGAGGACGGCGGTGGTGTTTACAGAGAGACGGCGGCGTTGGAGGGAGGAGGAGGCCATGGCCGCGGAGGTCGATCGGGACTCTCGGCGGCGGTGAGAGTGAGGTCGGCGGTGGTGGAGGTCGATCGGGAGGTGAGGGTGAGGGAGAGAGAGAGGGAGAGGGAGAGGAGTAGGGTTAGGGTTAGGGCTAGTGGTGGGGAAGAGGAAGAAATAGGAAGAGTGGAGAAGGAAACCCAAACATGGTTCTGGGAAGTGAAGTGTTCTTAATCTAAAGGTTCAAACCTAGATTCAAAATCAGATTTAAACCGTGAAGTGTTCTTGGGATTTTGATGATGTTAATGAGGTTGTTGATGTTACTGATGATGTTAATGAGGTTGTTGATGTTACTGACGTAGATAGTGGGACTAAATGGTGCATAAGAAAATTTGTAGGACTAAATGGTATAACTTTCTACCACATAGGATTTACTGGTAATTTTTCCTTAATGGGAATGTTAGTAAAAAATTAATTTAAATAGTCAATTTCCAAACGAGCTCTAAAACCTCGTTTGGAAACATGTTATTTTAATATTTTTTTTTTGAATTTTTTGCTAAAATATGAGATAAAAAAGAAAAACGCTAGAGACTCCCAAAAGATTTATCAAAATTTTTTTATCAAATGTCTCACATGGCTGTAAGATTCATACCATGTGGGTCTTATGTGTGTCTTACACCCACGTGAGACATTTGATAAATCTTTTAAATCTCTAGAATTACTAAGAAAAAAAATAATATGTTTGAGATGATTTTTTGACTTTTTATAAAAAAATTATAAAAAAAAAATAGGAAAAAAAAAAGGAGAAATCTTTGACATTTTTATAAAATTTACTATTTTTTTTACTTATTTAATGATTTTTTTTTAAAAAAATTAGGTTAAAATTAACAAATAATATTAAAGATCATGAAAAAAAATAATGAAATATTTCATGAAATTTTTTTATTTTTTAATTTGTATATGATATTTTATTACATATATAATCTAATAATAAAAAATCTTTCATAACCATACTCATAATATTTTCTCCATCATCCCTGTCATTACTCAAAATCAACCCTTCCTAAACAATGCTTGAGAATTACGAAAAGTAAGCATAATGGAGAGTATTATTACCGTAAGCAGTGATGAGCGTGGAATACGATGAGCATATCTTTGGTACGCTGAATACTCCAAAAAACCCTGTTCACACCACACCAAGTTGTCACACCACATCTACTAGTCGGTATAAGCAGCGATCCATAATATAAATAATTAAATAACGTTCAGAAAATTTTAACTTTTTGGTTAGATCTGTTTGGTTCCCGAGAAAAAATTGGAGAAAACTATCAGGCAAAAATAAGCATTTATGGGATTCCCAAGAAATATTTATCACGTAAAATTATGTAAAAATGCTACATTAGGATTAAACTTGTGGCACATTCCTTGTGTATCAAATTGGAGTTATTGTATAATTATTTAAATTTTATTAACTAATATTTTAACAAATTTTTTACAATTGTCATGGATCCCACAATAGATCATGCCAATTAGTAAAATTATTCAACTTGTTTGATTTGAATTTTTAAGATTCATTTTTTAAAAAATTAATTTTTTTTTATTTTTCTTATTTTTATGTTTTCACTAGTTTTTTTTAAATATTCTAAGTAATTTTTTTAATTTTTAAATACACGTAACATAAATACACTTAACAAATATAATATTCGTAAAAAAATATTTAAGAAATTCACTAAATACCAAAAAAATTAAAAAATTCAATACATTTTTCATATTCTTGTGTATTTATTGATTTTTTAAAATATTTATTTATAAATATTTTATTTTTTAGATACATATAAACAAAGTGCATTTAAAAAAGTAAAAAAAATTGTTTAAAATTTTAAAAATATTCACTAAAATAAAAAAATTAAAACCAAGCATAATAATTATTTCTTTGATAGTGAGAATTGTAAAATGATTTAAGCTTTTTTAACCTAATTTATTTTGCAAAGATAAACATATTTTGAAAATGTTACTTTTTTAATATCGAGTCAATAAATTTATATACATTGTAAAAGGAATAATTAAATTTGCACATTTATACATTCAAATTCAATTCGACTAAATATCGTTTGAGATTTTATCGAAAGATAAACAAGTTAAATTTGCACATTTTGAAATTCATTCATTAAAATTTTAAATCAAGCTTGAACAATTTTTTTTTGAACAACAATTTAAACACTACTATTCAACTTAATTAGTTTACACCGTCTCCATATCAGGAATTTGAAAAAAAAAAAAAATTAAGCAAAAATTTAACTTACACTTCATTAAAATTTCTTTTCCATCTTTTTTTTTTTCAAATATCATCCCAAATCCGTAATACAAACACACTTTACAATTTTATTTATAATTGATGAGACTCCAATGTAACACCTATATTGCCACTGGGCCAAGGCAAAATACACTTTTAACTCCACTAAAATTTAGTCAACAAATTTAGCACCCAAATTTTTAAGAAAATTACTATTCATACTCTACTTTTGCTTTCTATCCTTTAAATTTTGTTCTTAACCAAAACACAATATGGAGTGTGAATAGCCAGTGAGGGGTGTAAATAACAATCTCCATTTTGAAAATTCAAATGAAATCATAACTCACCTAATTTGGCCATCTTCCAAATAGTTATGGTGCTGCCAAACCTCGCCAAAACAAGCAGCATGATTGCCAACTGACAAGGTCACACATTTAAAATCAATAATACAACAAGAAGAAAGAATACTGCAGATCTATACTATAGAAAAGAAAAAAAGAGTTGCCTAAAATTCCTATTGAGTAGATCAAATTCATTTCGAAAAAATATATAGGATCAAGTTTAAATCTATACTATATATTCAAATTTTAAACATTATTCTGATATTTTTTTGTAAGTACTCGATAAACTAAAGAAAATGAGTGAAATGAAACTCACCTTCATTGTAGTGGCAGGATCTCCACAAAAAAGGGCTCTGAACTTTAGAAGAAACTCATTCAAATAAGGAAGAATCATTTTTACTAACCATACTGCCTCTTCTTCCCCAACAACGTAATCTTGGTTTGTATCATCTCCTCCTATAACTCCCCTGTTTTTTTTTTTTCAAAATTATAGCACAAAAAAAAAAAAAAAAAAAAAAAAAGAAACCATCAAACAAGTCTTTAATTAACTCCTACGTGGTAAATGAACTTTCCCATAAAAATAAAAAAGAATAAAGGGAGTTTCAGATGAATAGGAAACAGACAAATAATCGAAAATCAATAGAGTGCAAGCGAGACATGTGTCTATTCCAAAATGACACAGTTCTCCCTTGCACCTACTTAATTAAAACAATTATAATTGTTTTTTTAAAAAATTCAAAAAAGATAAAAATAAGTCAAAATAAGCAATATCTTTTGGCATATTTTTGTCTTTAGTATTTTTTTTTTTGGAATTTTTTAAAAAAATATATATTTTTTGGATTAGTCTCAATAAGACCGACCAAAAAAATAAAAATTTTGATATAATTTTGAAAAAAAAAATACTAAAAATAAAAGAATTGAAAAAAGACGTGACATTTTTTTTTTTTTTGCCAAAATGGGCCGATGTGTTCAATCTTGGGAGAATTTCATATTTGTGTAAACTTTGAAAAATAATTATAAATTAATGATAAATTTTATTAATATTAATAATTAAAATTATAAATTTTTTCATGTAATAATTTTTTCGACTTATCATTGACAAATATTTTTGAAGAATTTTTTTTAAGATCCCTGATATTAAAATTTTATAAAATAAAAGACATACAATACTTTCATAGTAATTAATGTCCCTTAACATTTTCATAGAGAATTCGATTCAAAGAAATTTTGCCAAACTTAAAGAAATTTCACCCCAACTTAGAGAAAGTTTAATTTTCACAAAGAAATTTCAAATTTCTCTGTCAAAATTAAAATTTCTCTGACTTAGGCGAAATTTTTCTGAGTTGAATTTTCTCTGTAAAAATGTTAAGAAACCTTAGCTAGTTAAAAAAAAAAAAAAAAAAAAAAAAATCTTAGATCTCTCTAACTATACAAAATTAAAGAGAGATGTTTAACTAATTTTTCCAATATTTTTCCGTTCAATCTTTACGTACTGCTTGGTTTTTGGCTTGTAAGTCCGTTTTCATTTTTTATCGGACTTCAATTCAAAATGTCACTACAACATCATTTTGAAATGGTCAAATTATTTAAAATAAATAAATATATAAACAAATAAAATGAAAATGAAGGACAATCTGATCTTTAGTTTTAACCCAAGGCTAAAAATAGTAAAATAATTAACTTAAAAACCAACTGTTTGGCTTTTCTTTCCTTGTTCTGGATGCTCAGCCTCTGTTTGGGATCTTGGAAGAGCATTTTCAATATTATTAGCTATTTTATTTATCTAAACTTTTAGGTGCATCTAAATTAAGTGTATTAAAAAATATATCACTTAAAAACAAAAAAAAATATCCAACAAAAAAAACCTTACAAATAACACAGTTCTCCCTTACTCCTACTCAATTTGCAATTATTTTGCTCTTTTTCATTTATCTAAAGTTCTTCATTTAATAAATTACCTGCAAATAATGGATTTGAATAAGAAGTTTGCAGCAAGATAGACAAGACCCAGATAAGAAACCACAGTTATGAAGCTGTAAAAGTCATCAAAGAGTTTTTTTAGCTCTGTGCTCTGTTTTGAAACAGGGGATGAGTAAAATGAACAAGAAAAATTGGATAATGAGCATGGTTAGAGTAGTTGTGTTGTGTCATATGAGGTTGGATTGGAGTATTATTTCTGACCTGATATTGATATCTTTCGTGTAAGATGATGCAATTATGATAAATGTTCCAATACCGAACACGAATGCTGATTTTGAGACATCTCTCCACATAACCAAATCAACTGTAAAAATTTAACAAACATCACAAAATGAATGCTTGAAAATGGAGAGAGGTATAGTGAAGTAGCATCCAAAAAAATGAAAAAAGAAATCAAATCCATCCATGAGTGAAAACTTGCCTAAACTCTGCAATTTATTATGGGTTTGAGAAATCCTCTGGAATCGATCGGGTTTGGTGACTCTCTTCTGAGTTTTCTTCTTCACCATGGAAGATTTTGAGTCCTCCATTGAGTTCATCACTCTTGATTCTGCTCTCCCACGTTATGCGCTTTCTTCTACCCACCTCCATTTCCTTATAACACTCTCTCTCTCTCTAGTTTCTCCTGTAATGAGTACACTAGGGACCTTTTTTCTTTGAGCAGAGGGCCGTGGTTGTTATCAATGGAATAATAGAGTAGGACTTTGAGATGAAGAAATGGGACAGACAGAGGAGAGAGTTTTATAACCATATAATTTCACCCTCTATTTTTGGAAATATGGTTGGAGTTTTGGAAATGTGTTTTATCATATATTTTAAAAGGAACTAAATTACTTACGGCTGTCCCTAGACACTGTGACTGATAATGGGGATTGATTCTAGGCAACCCTTGCTCTCTAACTATGACTCTAATCACCTATTGTGGCATATTTTTCAATTGAGAATATAATTTACATCAGAAGAAAAAAACAGGTTCTATAATACAGGGAGATTTAAGGATGAGAGAGAGAATCAGATGGGATCGAGGTGTAGGATTTTTTTGATATGGGTCCCAAAAATAGCTGATGTGTTGCTCCATCATTGGCTGTCCGTAAATCACTTCTCTACGGGACAACTGTCAACAACTTAATCCCATTTTAAAATATATTTCTTATAATCCTATAACTTCACCATATAATATATGGAAATGTGGTTTTACCATATAATATATTTTAAATTATAAATACCCCTTAAATTTTCAGGTTTCCCTCTCTCACTTGGATAGACTTGGGTTGGGTTGGGTTGGGTTGGGTTGTGCTTTTTATGATTTCCTTCATCTTTTGTTCTAGTTAAAAAGGAATTTTTGGGTTTTTCTATATATTGACTTAATCCCATTTTAAAATATATTTCTTATAATCCTATAATTTCACCATATAATATATGAAAATGTGGTTTTACCATATAATATATTTTAAATTATAAATACCCCTTAAATCTCCAGGTTTTCCTCTCTCACTTGGATAGACTTGGGTTGGGTTGGTTTGGGTTGTGCTTTTTATGGTTTCCTTCATCTTTTGTTCTAGTTAAAAAGAAATTTTTGGGTTTTTCTATATATTGACTTAATCCCATTTTAAAATATATTTCTTATAATCATATAATTTCACCATATAATATATGGAAATGTGGTTTTACCATATATAATATATTTTAAATTATAAATACCCCTTAAATCTCCAGGTTTCCCTCTCTCACTTGGATAGACTTGGGTTGGGTTGGGTTGGGTTGTGCTTTTTATGGTTTCCTTCATCTTTTGTTCTAGTTAAAAAGGAATTTTTGGGTTTTTCTATATATTGTGCTTCCGTTTAATGTAAAGATGTATGTCTTCACATTGTTGGTTTTTAAAACTAAATTGTAAACCTGGAACAGCCCAATTGCATGTAATTTCTAGCAAAAACTTGCCCTTCATTATTAAATTGGAAATTTTCAATGGGTACTTATGTTCGGTGGCTTTGCATAAAACCCATTTGATTAAAAGAGGAAAGGAAAAAAGAACCATGTGTAAAAGATTAAATGCACGTATGTGCCAAGTGCCACTTTGGACCCAATTATTTCATTTTTGTCAATTTGGTCCAATTATTAATGGATGGTTAAATTGGCTAATAGTTACCGATACGAGGTATTTTGGACATTTTGTCGTAACACCTCAGGGTCATTTTGGACATCTCCGCCATCTATTGCTCCTCTATTTGTTGGGAGCTTCTATTTTATTATTATTATTATTATTTTGAACTGAGTTGGGAGCTTCTATTTGCGCACGACTCAATTTAAATTGCTTTTCTTGTTAGGATATTAACTTCTAAACAAAATTTAATTGTTACGATATCAACATTTAATTCTTAATTATTTGGATATCAACTCTTGAGCAGTATTTTCGTTCAAAAGTTGATAAGAAGCACAGACACGGACATGGACATGTGATCCGACATTGACATGCCCAATGTCGGGCTCTATGAATATTTATTGATGGGGTCATGTAAAAACTAAACACCAATTCTAAAAATTACTATATTGATAATATTACTTTTGAGCCCTGAAAAAATGCAAATTTATCTCTTAACCAATTTTTTTTTTTTTTTTTGCAAAAATATGTATTACCAATTTAGCACAAGTGTTTCGATTATAAGATGAAACTTGCATTATGGTTTTTTTTTTTTTAGCTAATAAAAATAAAGCAATAATATTAACACTTCACTTTAAAACTCTCACAAAGGAAACCTAATTCTCTCTCATATTTTTCTTTGCACAGTTTTCAACTTTTCATTCAATCATTTTAAATGTCAGAAAATCCAAGATAATTTAAATGTTCATTTTGTTTTATCAACTAAAGACCATTTTCAAAAATTGAGAGATGATGGATGGGATGCTTATGCTTTACTTATCAAAGTAATATCATTTCGTGAAACGGAAAGAGAAATTGTAATGAAATTTAGTTGTATTGACTATGCAATTTTGTACATTAAAATTGCAATGAAATTTAGCTTTGACTCAATCTTAAACAAATTTTGAGATTTAAAAGAGTGTAAAGTTCTACTTTAATTAGGTGGAATTAAAAAATGGTAGGAGGGCTGTGATTTGGGAAAGGCTCTCCAATGATTAATGTTGCTGTACAATGGATTCAGTCTATTCTTTATTTAAGAATAATTATATTAATGTCATTTATGTCTTGACATGAGTTTTTAACCTGATAATATCACCAATAAAGAATATGTAAAACAAAAAATCAGAGAAAGTGTATGGTGGGTTCAACTATAGTCTTCTGGTATTTTTGTTTGGATCTTAAGCTTTGAAATAATTTGGCCTTCGAAACATTGATATGTATATATATATGTACGCCAAGTATGCCACTGTACTAAATAATTGAAATGTTTGTAGCATTTGCTTTTTTTAGTTTCTATCTGTATTTTCCCATACATCTATGTGGGCACCTTGTAACGCATATGCTGATAGACAGGCCTATATTATTTGAAGTGGAAAAGTCTACCTCCAACTAGAATCAAACACCAAAGATGTTTGATTCCCCTAAGAAGGATTACCACCGTACGAGCCGTAGCAGATAGTTCACCATCTCCAGCAGAGAGTGCGGAGTACAGAAAACAATTATCTGAGAGCTATGGTTTTAAGCAAATTGCAGAACCACTTCCAGAAAATGTTACCTTGAAAGATATTGTTGCTACTCTTCCAAAAAAAGGTAATTCCACAAGCACTGAATGTATGCTACCTAACTTCTTTTTTTTTTCTTTTCTTTGATTATTATTATTTTTTCATGTTCTTGTTTGCTTTAAAAGCATGATTTTCCTGTATAAGATTGTGGACCTCTCTTTTACAAGGACTTGTAGGCCAAAAGATCAGTTGAGTGGTGGTTTCCTATACACGGGGTTAACTTCATTGTTTAATTAAAGAATAAAGACCTGAATCACATGAGCAGTATTTTTTAGTCAGGCTCAGGCTAAATTTTCTGATCTTGTTAAGCAGTAAGCAGCAAACAATACTTTTGCAATAGGATTATGCATCATGATTAAATAATGTTTACAAAGTGGAATACGAAGCTGCAGCTGTTCACAAGGAATGTCCATTAGTGTTTGTCATTTGTGGGTTTATTTTATTAACTTATTTTTTCTTGAAAGTACATATTCTGGTTTCCATATACACCTTATGGTGGACGTTTTGCTTGTTTGTGCCCTTTAGTTAGAGTGGAGAATCACAGTTGTAGACTCAGAAGGAGGAGCACAAAGCTCTAAAATTTACAATGAATATGCAATGTTAGTCATCAGGCCTTAAATTCTTTTAACTATCCTGTCCGAAAAGAAAATGAAAAAAGAAAAGTGTTGGCTACTGTTTGTATATGTTTCATGCAACAAGGCTTCAATTAATGTACAACTTTACAATAGATATGAGTAGGCTTCCGTTGGTCAATTTCAGTCTTGCCACTTGCTGGGTCTTAATATACGTACACTTTTTTTTTTTATTTTTGAAGGTTGTCATGTCTATGGTTAAATTTTTCCCATGAGTTTGAAATTAATTGAAAGACTTTGTGCTGCAAAATAAGTAGGATCAATGGAACTGATAATAGTTGCTTGAATGACACAAATGTAATGCAACTACAGAAAGAACTTAATGAGAAGAAAGAAAAGGCAATTTCCAACATCAGATTGGAGCTTTCTTTGAATCATTCCTAGAGAGAGAAATTGTCGCCTTTATTGTGGTTTGAGTGACATCTTAGATATAGTGCCACATCAGCTTGGATATCTTCATTTTTTATTTTTTTTTTGATACATAAAACATGCTCTATTGTGTAAGCATCACGGTGATGCAAAGAATACTAAAATTAAAGAGCCAAAAGACATGGCACACAAAGCATAAGATAGAAAACTCGAAGACTACCTAATCAAGTCATCTACAAAATCCGCAAAGGCCAACAAATACGGCTCAATAGAAAGCGTGACCCAACTATGAAGCAATGAGAATAACCTTATTTCCAATCACGTAACCAAACGAGTTAGGCCCCGAAAAATGCGCCTATTACGTTCCAACCAAATCAGCCACTATAAACAATAAGCAGCAAGTAACCACGCCTTCCGACATCGCTTTCTAGACCTTCCCCACCCCCAACTCTGCATCAACTCCACCAAAGTCCCTATCGAATCCAAGTCAAACCAAAAGTCACCACAATAACCATTCAAAGCCTCGATGCAACCAACAATGAATAAGTAGATGATTTGCCGTCTCAGTATCCCCACCACACATGCAACGCCAATTAACTAAGATATGCCGACATCGAATCAAATTATTAATAGTCAAAATACGACCCAAAGCTGCCGTTTATACAAAGAATGAAACTTTGGATGGACTCGGCACCCAAATATGCCTCCGAAAAGAAACAGCCACCCCACCCACAAGTATCCGATATCTTCATCAATTTTAAATTAAATCAAATATGAAGATTGTAAATTGTAATGGTGTTCCTGCAATTGACATGACTAAAAATCCATCTGAAACCTTCGACTGTGTCAATTTCATCCATCAATTAATAGCGAAATAGTTTTTTTTTTCTATTTAAATATATGTATAAAAGTTTTCTTATTACTTTGGTGTTATGTGTGCAAACAATACTATGAACAGTGAATGCTAAGTTTACAAAGTGAAGTGTCTAAGTGGACCAATTCATTGTTAGCCAACCAAATTAAAGCTTGAAAGTTGAAACTTATAAGTCTACCCTTGCAGGTTTCCTCGACAATTTTTTTGTTTTATTTTTTTAAATTTGCTCAATTGTTGTTTCCCTTGTTCATATTGCTATCATTTTCATCAATTTCAGAGAGAAACTTTGCAGCGTGTCCCTAACAAATTATAAAGATATTACTCTTTCACGTATACACTACCTTGGAAATGTGAAATCGAGTATTGAGATCATGTGGCTTTTTGGTGCTTTTTTTTTTTTTTTTTTTTCCACTAAAATTTTGTTAAAGGTGTTTGAGATTGATGATGTGAAAGCATGGAAGTCAGTTTTAATATCTGTCACTTCCTATGCGTTGGGCCTCTTCATGATATCCAAAGCCCCATGGTATCTACTTCCTCTAGCTTCGGCATGGACGGGGACTGCAATCACAGGGGTTAGTTCTGTGTGAATATATCTTCATACATTAAATTTCTTTCCGTTACTTCTATCTTCCTTCAGTCTTTTTTATAAGCTGTACATCCCAGCCAACTCTTTTTATTTTGGTTCTTTTTTTTTCTCCTTCTATTGTTAAGTTCTTTGTTATAGGACATGATTGTGCACACAAATCATTCTCAAAAAACAAATTGGTGGAAGACATTGTGGGGACTCTGGCTTTTTTGCCGTTGATATACCCCTATGAGCCATGGCGCTTTAAGCACGATCAACATCACGCAAAAACAAACATGTGAGTATGATATTCTTGTCAGTCACTTATATCGATGAAATAAATCTTTTTTGGTTGGTTTGATTACAGTTTGTTACTAGCATCGACATTGGTCAAGCATGTACATGGACAAGCTTTTATAATCATGATATTGGTCAAGCATGTACATGAATAAAATAAGGAGATTGAAGTAGACTACTCGACACTTGTATATTGTTGAACAAAGTTTAAAAGTAGTAAACAACACAACACTTTCCTAGTCTGTTTTCGTTACTTATTACAAATAGGATTAAAGTTTACCTACTTTGATTAGGATTAGGAACATGATAACTTGACCCTTTGGGAAACATGCGCAACCTATAAACACAGAGCTGAGCCCTCATTCATCATCAATCTTCAAACACAACTTCACCATTCAATTCCATTCCCAAAAGGCAATGGTCCAATTTCAAGAGGTGTAACCATGAAGTCTGTAAAACACTGATGTATGAACAGCACATCTTTTGAGGAATTATTCGATGGTCCTGGAATATCACATAATTTTTGTGCTAACCACTCTTAATCGTCCACCTCATATAATGGATCCAAAGTTTCACATTTTCAACTCATTTTTCGTACTAATTACTCTTAATTTGCCCTCAATTTGGTTCAAGGAAGACATTGTTGACATCAATTCCATTGGGAAAGTATTAAAAAAAAAGAAAAAGATAATGATACTGATGATGTATATAGTTCAAGAAATTACAAATTCAAGGAAACAGATGGGAAGACACTGATACCCACAAATTTTGTTCCTTTATTACAAGATATAGTTTTATGGAAATGTATCCCTGTGGTTCTGCATAGCTTCATAACTTGAAATGGTCGAGCCCAGACACGTCAAGTGCCCTAGACATAAACTTGCCAATATAATCACTTACCAGAAAATCCCTATACAGAGGAGGATTTTCTTCGGTTATCAATTCTTTGATTGGGCCTAGGGGTGGGCGCGGGTCGGTTGCGGCCACAAAACTTCCAATCCGCCATCTGTCCGCCAGATTGGCGGATTGAAGAAAATCAATCCGCATCCGTCCGCCAATCCGGCGGATGTGGATTGAGCGGATTGGCGGTTTGGCGGATGGATGCGAATCGGTTTGGCGGTTAAAAATTTTATAAATTTTTAACATAATTCAACTTGTGCACTTCCTCAAAAAAAAAAAAAAAAAAAAAAAAAAGTATTACAATCAATGATTTAAAAAAGTATTACAATCACTGTATGCCTTATCTAAAGAAAGAAAGTTTGAAACTTTAGAATATCACGATCATTGCATGCCTCATCTACATATTACAATCACAGCATGATTCATCCACATAAAATATTACAATCTGTGATTCTTAAAATATAATAATAATTCAAACTACCAAAACCATGAACAGAGCAGTAGTAGAGATTGTATGTCTCTATATTGTTACATCTACATATGTTTTTGAAAACAAAAACCAACCAACATATATCATATTTTCTATTTATTATTTTTAGAGCTAAATTTAAAAACCAAAAAATATAGATAAATAATATGTTTATTTTTTTCAATTCAAAAAATATATTCAAGTTGAAAACTTTTTTTCAACAGAATATTTGAACTTTTTTTCAATTGAAAACACAAACATAATATTTAAACAAATTGAAAATACAAAATCTTATAAATTACTAGGATGCTTTCATGATTTGGCGGTTTGGCGGTTCGGTTGCCAAAGAAATCTCAAATCCGCCATCCGTCCGCCAAATTGGCGGATTGGAGAAAATCAATCTGCAACCGTCCGCTCGTCATCACGCATCCGTCCAAAATGCGACGGATCGGTTCGGTTCGGTCGGTTTTGGCGGATCGGTAAATCCGCTGCTCACCCCTAATTGGGCCATACAGCTTTGGAGTTCCAAAAACACCATTGAAAAAGGATGCCACAGAAATTCTTGGTCCAACATTGTTGGCAAGCACTCTATGATCCACACTTCTAAACTTGTCATTTGATATTATCTGAATCAAAATAATAAAAACAACATTAGAAAGTTTAAAAATGAAGCAATGCCACCTACCTAGAAAAAAATACTCAAAACACACTTTGATTGGAGTAAGTATCATGTCTTCTTGGAACACTGCATTGGCTATGTGCCCACCTAATAACGGGAGTTATGTGCTTACATAGTCCGCACCAGCATAAATTTAAATTTTTTCTGAGTATTTTTCTAGATACATAGCATTTTTGTTGAATGGTGACAAATGACAAATAATATAAATTGGAACAAACCTGAAGAAGATCACCAATGTTGACTACCAAACCTCCGTGAATTGGTTGAACATCAACCCATTGATTTTGGTGCATGACTTGGAGGCCTCCAAGCTGGTCTTGTAGGAGTACAGTAAGGAATGCAGGATCAGAGTGCTTGCTAGCTCCCAAAGTCAGCTCTGGCTCTGGGCATGTTGGATAGTAATGACACACAAAGGTGCGCCCTCGACCACATTCGATTGCTGTTAAGTGGTTGCGTTTGAGGCCAAGTGCCTCTGATAATAACTCAAAGAGAATATCTCCCAACCTAGTAACATTCTTAATGTACTCAATTGTTGTAGCTCTGCAAATTTACAGAGCAAATTAGGTAGAGATGAACTATGGTTCTGATCATTTCAAATTTTTTACATGGGTAATGATGTAACATATTGAAGTTGCTGGAAAATCTTGGAAGAACTACATTTAAACCGCCATATCAGGATTTCAACCTAAATTCTGGATTACACATAAAACATAGACTCCTAATGGTTGTACAAGTTGTTACACCAAGTAAAGTAGCATAGACATGAAAGTACAAGACACGATACACGTTGGTGATTTTTCATTTTAAAATTCAAAATAAATGATGTAATTCATGCCGCTTTAATTATCAATAAATAGAGGGGCATCAAATACACATTGCATACTTCAGATTCTTTTTTTTCCTCTCATTTTCTGTTTGTCATATATAATTTGTTGTATCTTGGAGGTGAATTGGTTGAATCCGACAGCAAACTCTTTTAAGGGTGGGCAATCACTAAGGGTCATCATAAGCCCATGGCATGGCCTTATGTTTGCCCAGCACGTCGGGCTTTTTACCCCACCCAAGCTTGTACACTAGGCCTGAATAAAATTTGGGCTAGGCCGTGGCTGTCAAAGGCCGACTCACGTGTTGACCCATGAGAGGCGGCTCACCAGCTCTCAAAAAATTAAAGAAACAAATAAACAACAGAAAAAAGTAAAAACAAAAAATATAAAGCTCAAAAGTAGGTCCAAATTTTGGCCCATTGGACTTAGGCTGCTAGCCCATTTAGGAAATATCCATTTTGCAAGACTTAGGCCTAAGGTTTTGCCTCGGGTATTCTGGCTCTTCAGAAAAAAAATGCCCATTGAACTTAGCTCACGAGCGAGTTCGAGCACCAATTCACGGATATATACCGGCCCAATGCTTTCTACTCTCATCTAATTAACACATGAAAGGAAGTGTCTACGACATGCCTTAAAATAGCAGAAATTTCTTTAATTGCTTGATTCAAGAGAGAGAGATAGGGAGGGAGGGGTAGGAAGAAAACAAGGAAATCATATATAGATTTCTCCATTTCTAATGATTGGATAGTCCACATCGCATAAGTAATAACTCTAGCTATTCAGTGATTGAAGTGCCCCACATCCTAATTATCATCAAAAGTGGATAACTTAGGTATAAGTTTGGTCTCTAATTTCCAGATCAATCAACCATATGATTGATTGATTAAAGTGTCAAGGTCAAACAGTTACAAAGTTCCCTAATGTTATTCACCAGAGCAACTGCTCAAGTCTTTCCAAATTTATCAACAAAGCATGTAAAAGAAACTACACACCTGCATGATGTGGGAAATTCATCACGCTCAAGATGATCAGAAACCAACATGGAGATGGTCAAGGTGTCCCTCCAATTCGCAGATCTCGACCGATACAAATCATAATTGCTCTCAAATCTCACTCTTTTTATCCGATCACGCGTATAGATCGCTTTCTTTACCTCTGGATCTTGTTCATGAAACATGCGTATTCCATTAATCATTTCATCCAACACACTTTGGGGGATTCCATGATTCACCACTTGAAAAAATCCCCACTTCTCTGATGCAGCTCGGACTTGATGGACAACTTCCTCGCGCCTATTTCCTTTTTCAATACCACTCAGATTAATGATTGGAACTTGTAAGCCAGCCTGGCAACGGTTCAACTCTTTGGCAAGCTCATCCGGTGGTCGAATGAAAATTTTTGGGACTTTGTCCACCCCAGCATCTATTAGCCCTTTGACACCGGCTTTTGAAAGATCAAAGGCCTTCAGCTCTTTTTCCCTGTCATAATCCATTCTTTGTTCTATGCAAAGGGAACAATTTGGAGGAGAATTAGTTGAAGTCTACCAGATTTTAAACAGCATTTGCTATTGCTTAATCAATCAAGTTGTCATAAAAAAATGAATTTGGTCATAAATCACAATACTTTATGGTTCAAAATTATTCTGTAAAGTCAACTTTGGACTCCAATAGTTACATGGTACAGTTAGTCTAAGGGCATATGTACATGAACCAGAAGCTCTGCCTCTATGGCATTTTTTTTTTTTTTTTGGGTTAACAAACAAACTCTCCAAGCTTGTCCTCTGCCGATTTCGGAATCAACTACCTAATGTCGATTTAATCGGAGTAGGACGAGGGGCAAATCTCGGGTGTGTTTTCTGACTCGACATCGCACACACCATTTAAGTTAGAAAGTGCAACTGCCAAGATTCAACCCCACACCCAAGCTGTCAGGATTCATCCAGCACTTGGAGAACCGTCCTAGGACCACTGTACTAAACCCTTGGGTGTTGGCCCTGAGGAGGGTAGAACTTGAGATTTTAGGATTTATATCCCAAAGTCTTACCAAAATGGCACAACCCCTTGGGTTCTGGCTCTATGACATATTTAAAGTATCTTAGATTTTTTTGTAATACGTGTTTAAATTGACCATGATGCTCTATCTCTATGACATTATTCAATGGTTGTGACAAAATACTTTAATGAATATAATAATTTTTTAAAAAAAATAATGAAAAATTCAACAGCCAATTTTAAGATAGACCGTATTTCCTCAAATATAGTAAAAGAATTTTGAAATAAGGAATAATGTACAATTAAATGTTCTAGAATTGATAAATATGAAGATTTTATGTCTAGAAAGAAAAGTCGTATGTAATAGGGGTGGCTATGGACTTAAAAACTATTCAATGAACCACCAAACATGCATAGAGATAATGGATATAGAAGTTATATATACCATTTCTGGAGAATGTTTTGTATTCTGTTTTATATATTTCTGGTTTTCTATTATGTATTTCTTATATGCTACTCACACTATAAAACTAGCAACTTTCCATTGTAAGATATCTCCTTATGAAATGAACCTCTTCTTTCTTGCCAAAAATACATTAACCCATTTTCCTAAAATAAAATAAATAAAAATTACTGAATACATCATACACTAGCATTAGCTTTAGCTTGACATTTCGAATGATATACTTGGAATTAAAACAAAACAAAATGAAAACTCATGAGTTCAATCCTTAACAGAAAGCATATGCTAAGATGTTACATTTATGTGTACAAAAAGCAGAATTCCATCGGAAAGCTGTACAAATCAGGGAAAACAAAAATAAGAAAACAAAAAGTAAAGGGCAACACCGCCCTATCATTCCCCCAGGCATGCAATCAGCTCGTCACTTAATTCTGGTCTAGAATGGGAAAACAAGGAAAAGACCATCAACACAGCAATGCCTCAAGTTCAAGGCCAGTTAGAAACTTCTACACAAGAAAGCAGGTGATGCATGATTTCTTTACAATTCACTATACCAGTAAAGTCTACTAGGATTAATTAAAATTTGAAAGAGTCATCAACAGTGTAGAAGAATGCCGCTTATGTTGCTTCTGATACATTCCTCAATGTCTCTTGTCTACTTCAATCTTGAATTCTTCACAAGATTTAAGGTAACAGTGTCCATTACCTCCTAAGAATTCATGTAGCACATTGCTTGTGCTTGAAGAAAGTAAGAATCCTTGTATTTTCTGCCACTTCCAATGTGAATCCCACTGCGAATCCAGTCCTCGCGATGTATCCAGGCATCACGACCGAAATCAAGCACACCAAGAATCTGCAGGAACAAGTAACGTAACTGTATGAAGAAAAAATGGACAGCAAAAAAACAGACTGCGATGTTAATTTAGTCAGTGAAGATCTTCATGTGCAGATGTCAGTGGTGGTTTTTGAGAGGTAGTCAATAATGGACAGATATCAAGTCATTTCCTGATCTCAGCATTAGCTTTTAACGAACAGCTACTATATCCACACCTAACTAAACAATACACATTTTCATTTAATTAGCTTGATTTACTCATTCATAAGCTTGGATTATTTGTAGTCCTTGATGAAAAAATTGAATTTTACATTAATTTTGGAAAATTGATAACTTAGGCAACTCGACTGATCCAGTTCTTGCACTACAAAATTGGTTTTGGTGGGTGGGGGCTGGGTAGCTGCACCATGGCTCTAACAATGCAAAGAGTTACACCATGGCTCCAATTGGTTTGTTGATCTGTTCATAAAAATAAAAATAAAGGGTCTGTTAATCATTGTATATGCCAAAAATATTACTCACCAACCTTCTACATATTATTATATATTCAGAGCAATATTACCCCCCTAATGTTCAGATCATCATTTCAAAATACTACTCATAATGTCGTCATTTTACTGAAATTTTTTTAGATAGGTCTTTCATTCACTTTTTGGGTTAAAATAGAACTCATCCGCATTAAATTCCAATGATATATCCACAATATTTCTTGATTCCTATGGTTTAATGTCTTCAGCCAAAGCACATTTGAATTAATCATGTCATCAGAGAGGTAATGTATTTTAAATAACTTGTCATTGAAAAACTCTGATTGCAATCAATTTGCACTACATTTCTCTGAATTGAATCAACTGTAAAGAATCACTTACAGCTCCACCTTTCCACGACACAAAGGTTGGATTTGTTCTTGATTGTAAGACCTATAGAATTCATACCAATAAAAATAGAGGTCAACAATTCCACACCCAAAAAAAAAAAACTGAGATAAGCACAAGACAATATATAAATACAAGAAACATGGGATCAGGCAGGCAGAATTGCCTCGACACATTTAGTTTAAGAAACCAACTCTATATCAAATCAAGAACATGTTATGTGCACACTACCAAGGTTAGAAAGCACGAGGACTACAGAAGAATTGGAACCAACCAATGTGAATTTCTTTGTGCACTCATGTGCAAGTGTCATTACTAAATTAGCTTATATTTCACTCACTTTTTACTTTCCAAATTCCTACTTAAATCCATGATCCAAACACAGCCTAAGAATTTAATTCAAAATCATGAAGTGGTGAGATACAGGATCAACGTCTGCATGTCCTAAAGTGGTTGCCATGCAATCCCACAGAAGGGAGAAAAAGGGTATTAACAAAAATTTATTTCCATTAAATAAATAGAATGCAACATGTCCATCACAAAGTGGTACGTGCAAAAGGTGCAGTAGAGTCTATTTTACTAAAGTAAGAAACTGTGGCCACCAGCCTCCACAAGACTCAGAAAATGAAGCAGATCTTTACCTACTGATAAGCAGAATAGAAAGAGAACCACGAGTAGAACTCATGACATCATTATGAATAACGAGTTACAAGTGTCAACTAACCTCTACAGTGTCAATTGCTTCATTTGAAGGAATCGCATGTAATACTCTGAAACAAGAAAAATGATCAATGGCACATTTAAATTTTCTGCGGAAGTTGAATCAGTCTATAAAAATATATGTAGGTTGAGTGAGTGCTTTTCATTCCAATTTTCTCAAGAGTTGCTTCCAATATTGTCATTCTAGGCTTCCAAAGACTTTTTATGTAATACACTTTCATAATCATGGCAATTTTATCACGTATTACACAAGAAGTCATGAAAATCCTAGAATATTGCATTAAGAAGTCATTTTTTCGAAGGCAAAGGCTCCTAAGAAATCTGAAAATCTTATGTAATATATAAGAGTTATTTAATATTTGCATATTTATCAACAACAACAAAAAGTTATTTAATATTGCTATTGTTGGCTTCCAAGTGTAATATACTCTGACAATCATGGCTTTATTGCCACTGTTAATGTTGGTGCCTGAGGCCTAGATAATTCAATGATATTTTGATTTTTGTCAATCAATACAGTTAACAGATAGGTTAGATATGGGACGAGCAGTAAACCTTATTGTCCATACCTTAATATGGATATGCTCAAATCAACTATTGGAAATTTTCTTAGTGAGAGACATTTTGTATTTATAATTTCAACATGCACTCTTCCAATGTATTTGTAGCAATACAAGACATTAAATGATAAGCCTGTACTCCATGAAAGTAGAAGCCTTATAAACCAGGCAGGCTTTTGTAACCTGCTCGACACAACAATCAGAGACGGTCAACCAACAATTTCGCCTATATACACGAGAATACACATGTCCATTAAAAATCAACTGATGTTAAATTTCAATTCTCAATCCAAGAGGCAACTCTTGAATTGAACAGGATGAGAGCTTATTGTAATGTGTTTCTGCTTGTTCAGACTCAAATTACGCATCTCTTCAAATTGTGTAATGTATAAAGCATCATAATAGATTATATTTAAGCTAGTACTTTCTTTAATACTACATAAGCAAGAGTTAAACAAACCTCTCTTCTGCAGCAGAAATGAGACCAGCTGTCAAAGCAACACCACCAAACTAAAACAAATAAGAGTATCATTAATTCTATGCTAAAAATAGTATATGTAAAGTAGTACTCTGCGCAATTTACACAAACTCCGAAACTAACCAGTTGTATGCTACAAAATAATTTTCTTTGGAGGTCTATACGCCCTGTCAATAGAGAACCAAACAGATAAGTCTTGATGTAAATCTTCCCCAATCAGAGCATATCACTTTTGAAAGCAATCTACCTGTTGAAAGAATGCTCTTTGTGATAGCTTCTGCAAGGCCAATGCAATCTTCTTTCTTTGGTTTAGTTTGAAAAATGAGTAGCTGTCCCACATTGGGAACCCACCATTAATGCTGGAATACAAACCATCTGACATATCACTTCTTCTTGGAAATTCCATATGCCATGTATCTTGAGCATATCTTCATAGTCATTAAACCTAGTGAAGTAAAACCAGTATGTTAGAAGGTAGGAGAAAGAAAAAGGAAAAAAAGTAATTCAGCACAAGTAACTTAACAATGTAAAGCCATAAATCTTCAAAGTTACACACCAAAACGGGGTGGAGGAGGATGCACATCTGGAACCAAAAGCATAGGGTAGAACAGACCCATAGGGGAACCTATTTTAACAAACTATCAGAAAATAATTGCATTCTCAAAAAACTGCATTATATTCTTCCCACTACAGAAAGACAGCCAAGCGAACATTTATCAAGGAGACAAATGCAACAATATTAAGGTGCAAACAGACATACATTCAGAGCTGTTAGTCTGGTCTTATGAGATCCAGCAGGCATGCCATCTTCATATGAATGAACTACAGCAACAGCTTCAACTTCCCCTTCCTGGATAAAGAACAAACTAAACAAAATTAGCAGAGAGCATAACCAAGTTAAGATAAAGCAATGCTTTTTTTCTAGAGAACCTCAAGTGATAGCTAAGATATATAAGGAATTTCTTACCATTAGTAATTGATAAGACACCAATAACCACCTGTCTAAGATGCCACCTTGTTAACTTGACAAGTAATTTGGAAGAATGAGTTGATTTTGCCTTCTTGTTCAAGAACCTATTCTATTAACTTCTTTAGAACATCATTTTTCCATGGTTTGTTGATGCAAATACACAAAGATAAATAATTTACTTTAACAAAAGAAAAATAAATTCCTATGTCTATATTATTGTAGGAGTTGCCACATTCCATACCTTCTGTCTATGTCAGAATGTGACAAGTATCACAAATTACATCAGCATACAGAATTAACAAACTTATTTCTACAGCGTAGTCCTGGCTTGCAAAACCAATAGCAGATATTGAGTATGAGGTGAAAAGGTAGGTAGAAATGATTTCAACCCCAAATTGAATATGTAATGGGAAAAGAAGCAACCGCTAAACCACTAATAAAGCATACAACCTGTACTCCAATAACTTGATCCATAAACAAAATATTCATCATAAACTATGACCACATAACAGAGGTAACGAGCATTGTCCTAAAAGTTTTGAATGCCTCAAAATGCAACTTCTAACACAGCTTTCAATGCATGAATCCTCAATTTTGTGTTGTACGTTTCTTATGCTTGGATGTTGTTCAATCATAAGAATGTGAAAATATATGTCGAAATTGGACAGTGCATTTAAGAAACCCTAGTTTTGATTGATAAACAGTGAGTGGAACTGGGCAATATCGGAACACCCTAGTTTTGTTTTCCTCTCCCTTAACTTAGTAAGTTTGTATACTCTCTTCTTCCAATTTTTACTATCTAGGCTAGTGTATAGGTCATCATAAGTTTTCAACTTAACCTCTCTCACTATTTTCTTGACCTCCTTATTAGCCAATCTATAGCCCTTAAAGTTTTCCTTAATTTTATCCTTCTGACACTTTTTAAAGCACTCTTTTTTCGTCTTAACTATCGCTTAAACCTCTTCCCTTCACCACCAAGTTTCCCTAGAGTTGGGTTCCTTTTCTTTTGACTCTCCAAGCATTTCCCTTGAGATTCTCCTCATACAATTGGCCATTGAGTGCCATATAGTGTTAGCATTATCTTCCAAGTCCCAAGTACTTTCCTTATCCATTCTATTCTTAAATATTTTTAATTTATCCCCTTTTAGGTCCAACCATCTCATCCTACGATGCTCACTATCCTTCCTAGTTTGGTATTGCTCTTTAATACATAAATGTAGTACCAAAATCCTATGTTGAGACGTCAGGCTCTCTCTAGGAATCACCTTACAGTCAGTGCATTTTAGATTGTCCACTTTCCTCATTAAAAAGTAATCTATTTGGTTCTTAACTGACCCATTCTTAAAAGTTATTAAATGCTCCTCCCTCTTCTTATACATAGGAGTTGTTTGGAATGTCCTAAATAAGTGCACTTTTTGATTTTTTGGACAGAAAAGTAGAGGAAAAAAAATATGATTGCTTGGGGAAAATGTGTATTAAAATATTGTATAAAATAGCAAAATTACTATTTTACCCCTACTATAATGAATTGTCTACTGACTTGGATTGTCCAGGAAGCCAGATGGTGGGCAGGAAACAAGTATATGAGCAGATTGCCTATAGTTCGAGATTGGATTGGACGATGCTGTTTGGCCCGTGGGGGCCACCACAGGTCTCGTTTTGGTAATTGGAACCGTTCAATGTGTAGAATTCGTCGAGTGTTATATACCTGTAAAAAATCATGTTGTTTGGATATCGATAGCTATCTGATCAGATTAGTTTTTTGTCAACCGTTAATTTCTTCACCGTCTATTTTTTTTTTTTTACAAAACTAATTTGATCACATAGTTATTGATATCCGATCAATGTGATTTTTTATAGGCATATAATACTCAATGAGTTCTACATATTGAACGGTTCATATTATCAAAACGGGACCCGTGATGGGCCCTCACAGGCCGAATAGCACCATCCTGTGCAAATTTTTTTGTGCACCCGCATGACCATCACTTACCATCACTTCAATACTAACAGTGGCTCGTACTTGGCCTGTGTAAAGGGATTTTTTTGTTTTTATATTTTTTTTTTGGTAAATAGTGATAAATTTTTTGCTTTTTTAGTAATTTTTTAACTTTTTGTACTTTTTAGTGTGCCAAACTAGGCCATAGTATTGGCAACCACCAAGTTAGAAGCTAACGCAAAATCTAAAATACTCTCTCCAGCTTCATTTCTATCACCAAAACCATATCCATTGTCATGACCGGAACCCGCCCTTAGAGGTTTGGACCATAACCAGTCAGTAATCCTAGATTATTTGGCCTTAGAAACATAATTGCAAATTAGAATCAAGTATAGGGGGCCACAAGCAGAAGCAGAATTATAAGACTTTGTCCATTGAGCTGTGCATATATGGCATAAACAGAAACATTCATGCATTAATAACTCACGTTTAAGATACAAACACATAGATATCATATATGTCCGAAGTCATTCGCAGTATGAGTCATAGTCTTACAACCTACAAGATAATTACAATAGATACAAAATGAGGTCAAGTATGACCGACAAAACAAAAGACAAAAGATCACAAATAAAAGTATAGCGACCCCAGTCTTTCCCATTTGTTTACTATGTTCGGGCTTATGTTCCGTAGGTTTCGTTGTTATCAGATTGTTGTTGTCATCCTTTAATTATATTTGATCGAGTTTTAGGATGTGTTGGGCGTGTTTTGAACAGTTGGGTTGAGCCTTGGTCTAGATGTTGGTTGCCCAGTTTTTAGCCTTTCCGCTCGAGCGGACATTCCTGAGCTCGAGCGGGTTTTTATACGCTCGAGCGGGTTGAGCTCGAGCGGTATTGTTGGCGCTCGAGCGGATAGTGTGTTCTCCGCGTGGGTTCTGGAATGGGAGAATCTACGCTCGAGCGGTTATCATTGAGCTCGAGTGGACCTTGTTTTTGTTCTTTACGCTCGAGCGGTGTGTTGTACACTCGAGCGGGCCTGTCCAGTTTATATAGGCAGCAGCGGGTTTTTAATCAGTTTTTCATCTTCTTTCAGATTCCAAACCCTAGATTACGAGTTCTCTCTCTCCCAACTCACCTTCTCTCTTCGGATTGATCTATCTAGAGTGTGTTTCTACCCTAGTTTCTTCATTAAAAAAGGTAGAGTGAGTCGAGGGCTTTCATTTAATCTGAACAGTTTTGGATTTGGAGCACTTTGGAATTTGGGCATCATCTTCATCTTCTTCTTTTTGAGTTGTTTCTTCGAGGTAGGGATTTCCTACTCCATTTATACGTTTTGATCCTAAGTAGTGGTATTTTGGTATGTGGGGGTAGTCTGGTAATTTTGGGAGAAACCTTAGGGTTTTGTCATAGATTAATTTATATAATTAATTTAAGGAAGATTGTGATAGTGGGTTTAATTCATGAGACTGGGAAAGTTAATGATTTAATGATGTATTTGGTAGTTTAAATACTTACCATTGAGAATATCGAAATTACATTTATTGTTATAGTTACTTCTTGCTTAGAAATAATTGTTTTGGGCTATCGGTGGAGGATAGCTATTGATTGTTGTAGACCTTGCATGCGGTTTAGGTATAACTGAAATTGAGTCAATTGTTTGACTGTCGAGTTAATACAGAACATTCGTGTATTAATTATGTGTTGTATATGGCAAGTATTGATTATGTTGCATATGCATTTGGTTTTGGAGGAGATAGGGGATGAACTCCACGGTTTAGGGGAAGATAGGGGATGGACCTCTAAACCGGACTTGTTGGGAGGAGATAGGGGATGGACTCCAGTAGCATCACTTATGCGTGTGCTTAATTATAATAGAAATATTTCTATTTGTTGTTGATATGATACATCACCACCATGTGTATCAGTTGGGAAGTATGGAAGTGTAGTTGATTGAAATTGATATAACACCAGCATGTGTGTTTATTATGTTATAAGAAAGGTTTAACCTGATTTGTTATCCTTGTTGAGTTGTTGGGCCAGGTTCTGAACCATGTCTGTGTAAATGGAAAGTAAAAAGTGTCATAGACCATGTGTCATAGACAACGTAGGCGTTCGTGTCAATAAATTGTAAATTGATTATCTTGTGTTAACCATGTATCGGGTACTATTGCTTTAGTTAATTCTTATGCTTGGTTTAGTATTTCTCTACTGGGCTGTGGCTCACCCTATATGGGAACTTTATTTTCAGGTTCAGGTGGTTCACTACCTCCAAAGACTTAGCTTGTGAGGATTTGGACTTGAAGACTTGTTTTTATTGTTTTAGTTGTTTTATTTGAATTATGTAAACATTCAAGCCTTGGGCTTTATTTGTTTTGAGTTAGAACTCATGAAATTGTGTCCAAGTGTTGGCTTGGCAAGATGTAAGCCCGTAGGGCATTTATTTTGATGTTTTATTTCATAATACTTTAATGATTTAAACAATATAATGTTTTTCTTTTAATAATGCATGCCTTGTTTTATGTTTAATGGGTTTAATTCTGAGGGCGTTACAAAAAGCCTCGTCCGTGAGGTGTTCCAAAGCTGACTCCACAAAACTAGGGGTAATCCTTTCACAGGTTCACTAGGGCTGGACATCCCACTGCTTACCTACATATATCTATATAATAAGGCAAGAGGCTTTTTAAAAATGTCCTAGAGACAATTGTCCTACTAGGACATTTCAACGGTTGAGATGAGTTTTAATAATAACATTCAACGCTAAAAAATGTATAAATCAATCTAAGAATTTTCAATTCCCGTCCATATCCACGTCCACGTGTTAAACCACCTCCACGCTCTCTCTCTCAAAGCCATCTCTCTCTCTCTCTCTCTCTCTCTGTCCCTCCCTCTTCTACGCTTCTCACCCACGTGCACGCTTCTCTCTCTCTCTCTCTCTCTCTCTCTCTAAGACCGAAACCCTAGCTCTGCACAAGTAACCCATGTTTCTCACCCACGTATATATTTATCTCTCTCAATATGTTTGTGTATATATAATTATATACAACACCATCTTTGAAACAATCCGATGCTTACCAGACTCTTCACGATCTCGAACACTTGAAACTTCTGTACAACACCATTCTACGCGATCGGAAACACCCCGGTCTGGCCTGGAAGTGACATAACGTGAGGTACCGAGAAATTCCTGGAAAACTCTATACTTTAGCCACCAAGATTCAGCAACTGAAACAGAGAGTTACGTTAGGCGAAACTGGGAATGTATATGTACAAGTTTTAATGATTCTTTACATAGAGGGTCTATTTTTGGGGGTTGTTTGTACATAGATTGTATAGATTTTATTTGTTTATTGTATTTCTTCTCTTTCATTTGTTCGAAGAATGAGTTGTGTAGATTGTTCCGCAAAAAACCCTTTAGCTGTCAAGAGCTCTCTGATCGACCCAGATGGTGGGTCGTTGGTTGATCTCGTGGTGTCGGAGAGCCAAATGGATTTGAAGACTCTAGAGGCTGAATCAATGCCGAAGCTAAAGATAACAAAGGTTGATCTCGAATGGGTTCACGTGCTCAGCGAGGGTTGGGCGAGTCCGCTCAAAGGGTTCATGAGAGAGGATAAGTATTTTGAGCTTGCATTTCAATTGTTTGTGAATGAAAGATGGGTCTATTGTGAACATGTCGTTGCCGATTGTTTTAGCCATTGATGACCAGCTAAAGAAAGAATTGGGGCTTCGATTCATGTTGCATTGGTTGGGCGATGGTGATTTGGTTGGTGTTCTTGAGGTTAGTCTTCGATGCAATTAAATTGTTTGATGATTTTTTAATACTCGGTTAAACTACGAAATGAAAATAGTTTTGTTGTAGATTGTCCTTACTGTGGCATGAAAAGCTCTCTTTCCCTTTTAATAGTTTAGCAAACTCCTATAGGATTTGAAAAAAATGAACAATTCAAATTATCATAATAAAACTATATAACTAATTTAATCTATTGTGTGATCTTTTTATGTTTTAGTGTAAGCAACAATGTTATGAAGATGTAGAGGGTTAATGACCATGTTGGCTATGCATTAAAGTGGAACATAAATAATATGATGGCTAAAATTTGGTTTTCAAATTAAATTTTATTTTTTGAATCTTTTATTTTTGTCTTTAATAAAATTTTTTCATGTTTTAAATTTTTTATTACATGCACTTCATTCATATCTTTCCAGTGTCATTGACATCTGTAGTTTAGGTGGATGTTCATTGACATCTGTTATTTTTGCAGTGGCATTTCATTGACATCTGTGAGTCCTTCATATTGGTTTGGAATTTTATTCTCATTTTAGGAAATTATATGAGCATCAAAATTACGAATTTTATTATCATTTTATTCTCATTAGCCTCATTTCAAAAGCAGCAGTCAATGTGTCTTGGAAAGCTAATATTTATTCTCAAAATTTAATCAATAAGTAAATTTCCGGTTACAAAATTCTTGATGGTTTACATTTTTCAATTATAAAATCCAAGTAACATCTAACATACTCTCAAAATTGTTGATTAGTTGAGAAGAAAATTTTATAGTACATCATATGCCAAATTATGATTTTGTGGTCTTTTGGTTACTTCCTGTGTTATGACTTGGTCATGGCTGGTGTTTATGACCTATTGTGATTAGGAAAATGATATAGAAGCTTATTTTTTAGACTTACTTTTTAGATGCAATGATGTGTAGAAGAGATGATTAGTGATGATTAGGCGCTACTATCAGGATTATTATTTTGTTGGTTATGACCTATGGTGATCTTGGTTATAATCGAAAATGACTTGGGATATATTTTCATGGTGTTTGGTTATGACACTTTTTTTGAAGTTATGATTGAAAATGATTTAGTTATGACATTTATGTAATTAATATAAAAAATGTATGTATGGTAAGGCTCTGTATTCTAGAATGACCCCATTGTAAGTACACTAATATTGTAGATGGTTCAAATGTCAAAGATTGTTGGTTCAGATATTGTGTAATTGCGCACATAATGTAATTTTAGAGAGGTTCGGTTTGTCTTTGTGATGATGTGTGTAAATTTGGTTTATATGTGTTTTTGGTTAGGGTTTGTTTAGGTTAGAATGTGTGGTGGTTTGGAGGGTTGGTCCCTTGTGGGTAATTGTAATTTGTCAAATTGTCAATTGTAAACCAGTATAAAGCTCAAGGGTTGGTGGTGGCTGCATGTTGTGGCTTTAAATCTCAGATGTGGGTTCGTGGATTTTGTTTCAGTGTTGTAGCAGAGTAAAGATTCTTGATTCCTCTGTGCTAGCTAGAGAGGATGAATTTTAGCTATGTGGTGAACTCATAATTTTAGCTATGTGGTCAAACACAAGACAGGTCTTCATTTAGTAATTTATAGTTCGAAAAAAAAAGTCTGATTGTTGTAGTTAACTAAGCAAGTGCTTTATTTACGTGATTGTAGTTGGTAGAAAATAAGTGATCCTGGAAGTATTGCAGAGGTGCTTAAGCAAGTTTATGCAGATCACTCAACAAAGGTTGATAAAGTGTTTTCCCATATCCTTGAGGCAACCTGACACCAGCATTTCTGCGTCCTTTGTCTCAATTATGTTTGCTCCTCGGTGAAGCTTGTGTGGGGTCTTGGTGAAAAGACTACGCCGAAGCTCCATATTATGAGATCAGTCCTGCTGGTCACTGCACTCACGATGAAGTTCCTGAGGTACCCAGCTCATCACTGTCTACATTAGAAATCCATTTGATTGCCCATCTGCAGTTAGTGTTTGTTTTGACATGCCCCTGTAGTGAAAGTTTATTATAAGATGTTCATAGTTACAGTTGAAATCTTGGATGAAGAAATTTGGTTTTGCTGTTGATTTTGTTAAGACTTTTTCCGTTAGTATATGAGGGGGTTTGAGCTGTGCAATCCGAGTGCTGAATCTACCCAAGAGGAAGACTTAGTTAAAAGTCCACATAATTTTAACAAAAATGAAAAGTTTTAGATGAGTAAAATATTTTTGATGTAAAGCCCCAAATTTCTATAGTGAGAACTGTGTCCTGACAGCTTTAATTGAACCTGGTGATAATCTTGAGGTTTGATTTTAAGAAAATGAATGATGTACCAAGAAATTAACATGGTAGACCATGAAGTTTACTTTTATAGTAAAATATATAAAACCATTATAAGAAATTGCAAGTCCAAGTTGCTTTTCATTTGTGAGCAAAGTAGATAGTGAAAACTGAGCAATCAGGTACTACTTCAATCCCTTATTAAGAAAGTTATACCATGAATTTTAGCTATGTGGTGAACTCATAAGAGAGGAGACAGTACTTTCTTATGTAGTGAACTCATAATTTTTTTTGCTATTTCTTTGATCTTTGCGTATTTTTTTAGCTAATGTGATGATTTTGAATTGCATTGGTTACGACTTTGGGGTTGAGCATGTCTAATTTAAATCTTGATTCTTCATGTGTAGATTTTGTGGTGTGAACATTATTTTTTGGCGAGATGTGGAGTCCTTCATATTGGTTTGGTTTGTAAATTGTGTTCACATACTAATTTTGGTTTGGAATTGTTTTGCTTCGCTACTATGAAACATTATTTGGCCATTTTCGCCTTATCTTCTACACTTAAATTAGGGCTTTCTTTTTCTTTGAGATTTCTTTTCTTCTTTTTCTTTTTTCCTAGAGATTTCTTTTCTTCTTTTTCTTTTTCCTTCAATCGTGTAGTGGATTACAAATATTTACTTTTAGATCTGTGGATTATCTTTGATTAAGTTATACAACTATTTCTCTTTTGATCTACAAAACATGTTGATGTACACATTGCTGGATGGATGTTGTTGTGGTCCTTGATTTATTGTTCCAGTCCCTTGATCCAATTTCATGGTGTGTTCATCTGAGCAAACCAAATGGATAGTTTTATTTGATTTTTTTTAAAAATTTTTTATCAGTTGTTCATAGCATTTTAGTGCACAACGTTAACTCATTAATATTCTTTAATATGATGCTTGGGTTCTATTGGGAATTAAATTGTTCAATCTATTTTTAGTTTACAATTATTTTTAAAAAAATTTTAATATTATCATCTATAACTTAAGGAAACAGAGAGTCTTCATTTGAGAAGAGAGAGGAACGGGGGGATATCAGTCGGTGAGAGAGAGAGAGAGACAGTTGAGAAGATTAATGTTTCTGGTCTTTGGGGAGAGAGACTAAGGTAATAGAGAAGAGAAGAGGAGAGAGAGTGGGTGAGAAAATTGAGACATTGCAATTTGGGGGAAGTGCAATTTATCTTGGGAAGATTTTGTTTTTATTAAAAATATATAAAATGCTACATATTCTTAAAAAAATACAACTTTATAACTCTCACTCACCTGTGATTGGTCCAGGAAGGAAATAAAAACAATAAAAATATATGATTGGTTTACATCATGTTGGGAGTCATGGAGGTTCCTAATTTTGGGGGTTTCTTAAATTTATTCGAGTTACTAATAAATTGGTGTTTCATGTCTTTATTTATGAATTTTTCTCCTTTCTGTGAATTCATTACCTACTCTTTAAAAAGAAAAAACAAAAAACAAAAAACAAAAAACAATAAATTTGAATACATTCCTCTCTAATTTTGATTTATATTTTAATCTCATCATTAATTGTACTGTGCCTTCATGCACGGACATATGCTAGTCTATATAATAAGGGAATAAGGTTTTTGAAAATATATGAAAATGTCTAAGAGATACATTTTGTATCAATGGCTGAAATGAATCCTGAGTGTATATCAATGGTCCAAATCCATAGATGATTCCTGCCCAAACACTTCTCTCCCTAAACATCACACCTGTTTGCCTTTCCACCGACCCACGTTTGCCTTCCACCTTCCCTGTACATCTCTTTCTCTCCTCAAAACTTTTCTTCTTTTGCGATGACCATCGCGACGACCACCGCCATCGCGACACTGACGACCACCGGTCACCTCTCCTTTCTCTCACCGGAGATCCAAACCCGAACCCTCTATTCCTGTCCTCCTCCCTCTCTCCCAGCCACAACCTCAATCCCTTCATCTCCCGCTCCCTCATTCCCTTTCATCACTTTAGGACTTTGTTTTGCAACAGGCCCATACCTTTTTCTTTTTTTTTTTTTGCATTCCATTCAGGCTCCGGCTCCGACTCCGGCTCCGGCTCCGGCTCCGGCTCCTGCGCCTACCAGCGATGGTGAGTTCTGTTTCTTTGCTTTGTTCTCTCTTTCCATGCCGAGAAAATGTTGGAAAAGAAAAGAAAAGAAAGTTTTGTGCATTTCGTTTTCTTTGTGATTAACACTCAAATCTACTTATTAGTTTTGTGCATTCTCTCTTTTGTGCATTTTGTTTATTTTCCCAGATCTACTTCAATGTTGTAAGTGTTGTGCATTTTGTTTATTTTCCCAGATCTACTTCAATGTTCCCAAATCTACTTCAATCTACTTATTAGTTTTGTGCATTTTGTTTATTTTCCCAGATCTACTTCAATGTTTATTTTCCCAGATCTACTTCAATGTTTATTTTCCCAGATCTACTTCAAAGTTCTGTTTACATTTTCTGTGATTAGCATATTTACAATGTGATTAACACTCAAATCTACTTCAATGTTGTAAGTGTTTGTGGAGAAGGCACATTGTGTAATTTTATTTTTGGTCTCTAAAAAAGTAACAGAAAAAGAGAATTTTTATTGGGTTTTGAGTTTTAAGACTTAGTCGAAGTAGTTTTGTTTGATGGAAACTTAGGAGTGTTTCTACGTTTGGAGCTAATTTGGTGAGCTGGGTCTGAATTTGGAGCTAATTTGGTGAATTTGGGATGAGGAATTATATACATTTGGGTGTAATTGTTTGAGTCTCAAATTGTATACATTTGGGTCTGAATTTGGAGCTAATTTGGTGAATTTGGGAAGAGGAATTATATACATTTGAGCTAATTTGGAGCTAATTTGGATGCTAATTGTATGCAGAAATCTGAGACTCAAACAGAAGGTAAGGGCATGAATATGATTTTATGTAATTGTATGCAGTACTTATTTGTTGGATGCAAGATTTTATTTTTATTATTATTATTATTTTGGTGCATTAAAGTTTGTGATTTTTTGAGTTATGGGAGATGGGTTTGAAGGCATATGGTTCAATTGATGTAACGGTTCAATTGGCACATGGCATGAAAGTCCTGGATGGTCTTTTGTGTACCTGTTTAGTTTGGTTCATTTCATCGGAATATCTGTTCTCATGTTTGGTTAAGTAAAAAAAAAAAGGAATTTACATGGGAAATGAAATCACCATTCACCAGTTTAGGAGAATAGCCATTCCATTCTTGCCTAAAATCATTACAGTGTGGGATGTTTGCTGGACATTTGTTCTTGAATATATAGCTTTGGCGGCACTCAACATTTTCATTTTTCTTTGGTGCCCACTCCCTTAAACTACATCATGGTCATGGTGTGTGTAGTACAAGATTCAGGTTCAAACTTTTGTATATATGAACTTTTAGTTAGTGTAGGTTGGCCAAGGTTTATTAGTCATTAAATATCATGTGTAGTTTAATGCATTTCAAAATTCAAGCTTCAGGGGCAAGAGCTTTGTTTTGAGAATAACCTCTGTGATCATGCAATTTATTTATTTTTACTGTCGATCACAATTACGAATTAGGAATCTATTTAAGTATCTATAGCTTGGTGTGCATTGATAGGCCCTTTAGGCTATGCCAACGCATCTGAGCCTGCAAAATGGTCCCATGCCAATCTAAATAATCATGGATTAAATTGCTCAAGTTCAGGTGAGCATAATGTTCGCCCAGCCTAGCCTTTATGTTTGCCTCTGTAGATTGACATTTATTCACCCCATAAATTCTTCAAAAACTTAGGCATGTTTTGAACTTGGAAAGCATGTGTGAATATGAAAGGTGTTTGAGTTTAAAATGAATGCAATTTAATAATTTAATCAATTGAATTTAAAGTACATAATATTATTAAGATGAACTTAAGAAAATCTTTACCACTTATATAATTAAAAAGGACTAAATAATAGTTAAGTAAAACCTACCTATATAAATCCAAATTATAATGTTGTAAGTTTTAACACCCAAAACGTAATACAAAAATTCTGTTATAAATTAAACTGAACGATCTATAATAATTCTTTATTTTATTTTATTTTTTTGGTCTTTATAGATTTGCCCTCCTCTTCTTGCAGTAGCAAAGTGTGTTTTGAGGAGAGAGACAGAATAAGTGTGTTTTAAAATTTGAAATATGAGAAAATGAGAGCGAGAAAGGACCGTGGGTGGGTGGGTGGGTGGTGCAGTGTGTTTTATTGTCCGTCACCTCACTCTAATTATAAAATTTATTTGAATATAATTTGACCTCAAAATTTTTTTTTTGCAACAAATTAAATAAATTATATTTTAATCCATAAGAAGAATAATAATTCTTATCAAAAAATGTTACACACTCATTTTGATCTTAATATATTTCTGTTTATATTTTAAAGTTTTCTTATGTTTTAGCAGTCAAAATTGACAGTGTCTGATGGGTTGTAAGTGGTGGGTTATGGGCCTTAATTTGGCCAAGTAATATTAGTGGGTATGTAGTAGAGTTCTACAGAACTATTAGTAATAGAAGTTTGAGTTTTTTTTAATATTTGAAGTCTCAGTCCTAAAAAAGTAGGGAAGTATTCATTTAAATCGATCTGATCTTTTAGAGATTTAAAGGTTTTGTGATATGTGAAGCAATCCAACATTGGAGGTTGAAGCTGAAGGAATTTTAATTAGGATGCTCTTCTTTTTCTCTTCAATCCATATTCCTAATACGAATTTAATTCAAGTTGAAGTAAGTCTGTTTGGGAGGCATTAGATGGTAATGCGATGTTTTCCGTTACATCTCTTGCCTATACTAATATCAGCTGATACATGAATGAAACAAAGCAATGCCTTCCATGGGGGAGCATTACTTTAAGATATGCTTGGGTAGTTATCCTTCATTCAACTGATGCATTTAAATGCAGTTTTCAGAATTAAAGGGATAAGAATATGTAGCTTTGAATACCCAGCTTCTCATTTTATGCAATTAATTAGTTCATGATTGCCTCACATAACTGAATGTTTATCTTTATTTCTTTTCTGTTATGCATTGCTGAAAATCTTATGACCCAAAAAAATCTTATAGATGGTTGTTTGCATTGACCGACTTTCAATCAACAAGTGGCAAAGTTGTGAGCTGTGCTATTAATGCACTTTCTCTAACATGATTTTCATTTTGCCTAGTTTTGAAGGCTTTGCACACAACTCTTCTGGACCAGGAGAAAATTTTCTTTTTATTGCCAACTTTAGTTGTTATTTTTTGTCGATCTTGGTAAAGAACAAGCATCTATTATCCAAAATGCTGATTGTGCACATGCAATGCCATGACTGTAGGCAACAATATAGTTTAATAAAGTCCATAGTCACATTGAAATTTCAAAACATTTGTGGGTTATATTCTCTGAATCTATGAAGTTTTGGGCTAAATTTCAATTATCCATTTGACAAGCATGTATTATCCATTTGTGGGTTAAATTTCAATACAGTTTTGGGTTGAGTTAGTTTTCATTTTATTTTAATTTTTTATTTTTGCATAGCCGTATTGTTTGCTTTTTTTTTTTTGGACAGAGGATATTCACTCTCTTCAGTTACATTGCTGGATGGATGTTGTTGTGGTCCGTGCTTTATTGTTTTACCTTTTCTTATGTTTCTGATATGCTAGGTGTAGTGGATTTTATTTTATTTATTTTTCTTTGTTTTTATTGGATTGAATTTGTATTTTTTTGACCATTAATTTTGTTTTCTAAAAATATTTAATGATCATGATTACTCCATTCAAGGTGATTTTTTTTTTTCTTTTTAATTATTTTTTTATTTTTTATTTTTTAAATTTCAGTCCCTTGATCTAATTTCATGGTGTGTGTTCATCTGAGCAAACCAAATGGATAGTTGGAGTTATTTGATTTTTATTTTATTTTTATCGGTTGTTGTTCATAGTATTTGATTGCACAATGTTAACTCATTAATATCTATATAATAAGGTAAGAGGTTTTTGAAATTGTCTTAAAATGTATGTGAGATACATTTTGATCCAATATGAGATAATCTCTAATCAATATCCAACGGTTGCCATCAATTTTTTTACCGCCCAAACAATTTCTGCTCTCTCTCTCACGTCTGCCTAAATACGTCTCTCCCTTACCCTTCCCTCTCTCATCCAACGGTTCTTCTTCTTTCCTACCTTCCATCTTCGCTAGCTCCGACGCTCTCCAATTCTTGATTTACGCCTCTTCCCTACATTTACAGCCGAGTTGTGTCTGCTTTTTAATTGTTTGATGGCTTCAAGGTTACGAATCGAACTTGGTCGCTCTCGAACTTGGCTCGCAAGGTAAGATTGCTAATTGTTTCAATCTTTTTTTCCATTTCAGAATTGTTTCAGTCTTTTTTTCTACCTCTCTCCTTCTCTCTCTGTCAGGCTGTGAGGTTTTGTTTACGGGTCATTTAGGTTGGGTTGTGAGGTTTTTGACTGGCTTCATAATTAAACAGCTTCTGTGCATCTGTGAACTTAGATAGAAATAGGGATTTTAAAAAATCAAAATCAAAATCAAAATCAAGATGTCTGATAAATTTCTTGCTGGTTCTGTTTGATCATTTTATAGTGTTGCTTATTCTTCCCCCAAGAGACCCGATTAAATCGCCGACAACGGGGAGCTCACGATCGTCGGACTGGAAATCGACCTCGAAGATCTTGAGATTCACCGACGAAGGCCATCGTCCTCGCCGCCATGTATGGGGGGGTCCGGTGCGAACGCCACCGACGCCGATCTGTTAACCCTCTTCACACACGCCATAACCACCACCACCAAAACTGAGATACAAACACACATATATATAGAGAGAGAAATTAGGGATATGGGAAATGGATAACTAAGGAAATAGGGTTAGGATTGAGAGATGTTATTGAAAATTGAGGAAGATTTAGATGCGAGAGATAGACAGATCGTGAATGTGAATTTATTTTTCCATTATTTATTCATTTGTATTTTTTCATTGTTTATTCTGGGTTGATCATTAAAGGATTTTCTGGTAATTGTGGGAAGGGGCTTCATTTCTTCAACATTTGAGCCTTTGGGGACCTACATTGTGCTCTCTCTCTCTCTCTCTCTCTCTCTCTCTCTTTCTCTATTCAAGTGTAAATAATTTCCTTATTGTTTCTTAGTTTTTAGTTTCGTATCTCAGGTGATTTTTGTTGATTTACACAAATGAGTATATGTGTGTGTATCAAAAAATATACATTTTTGTTATATAGGTTTGTTCGGAGATGTTTATTTGGGTATTCCCACAACAGCCTCATATTCCCAGTCTTCTTCTCACAACAACCTCATCTTTTGCAGGTAATTCTACTTCCAACATGGGTTTATATACTATTTGCAACTATATATATATAATAATAAAAAATAGAGAGTAGTGTGGGTTTGTAAGGTTTGTAATTTTGAATGTTTTATTGATCATTGAATATTGTGTATGTCATGTTCTCTCATTTGTTGGTTTCTCACTTTTATGTGTTTAGAGCAGTGTGGGTTTGTAAGATTTGGGTTGGGAGATTATTGGGTTTGTGGGTATATGCATCATGACTGAGTCTTGCAGCAATGCCATTATACATGTGCTTGAATTGGGGTAAGTTTATTTACCAATTCTGTTTCGAATCTATTTAATTAATTATTTGTTTTAATCATGTGCGATGATATGTATAGTTCCCCAACTCTAAAGGGGTCAGATTTTTTTGATTTTCTTTTTCCTAACTTCATGTTTACAATTATTTTTACTTACGTTGATATTTCGATTTGCAATATTAGTGAACATTATAATTATAGTGAACTCCCAACTAGATTGTGAACTTGAATTCTGTATGTTTGCAATATTAGTGAACATTATATTGGTGAACATTATATTACGTTGAGTTTTTTGGGTTGAGACATGAAAGAAATAATAGTGAACTCGCAACTAGATTGTGTAGTAGTACTCTATATGTTTTATGTAGTTGGCCATCATAAAATTCAATAGATTTGTCATTCCCATTAAAACCTCCAGTCTGTGTGCAACTGGACTTTGTTTCCTTCGACCAGCTAAACCATTTGGATGTATTTTACCTGACTTTCTATAAGCGTTGTGATTCATGTTATGATGCGTGTATGAATCTTTTGGCCAGCCTAAAGTTAAATTTTCCAGGTCCTTTTTTTCCTTCTCACCGCTTCCATATAAATTTGGTTTTGTGTCCTCTTCCGTGCTTTTGGTGTTATCATGTCAACTTTGATACAAAATCTGTTAGTAGAGGACCAACAGGTTTGCCCTTGAATCGACTTGTTATCATTTCTCATGATCCACAAATGTCAATAAAGAGTTCTGTGGGAATGCAGCTTTCTTCCTTCATGGAATGAATAAATATGAAGGATTGGAATCTGTCATCTAACTGGGTTTTAAATTGCATTATTTGTTAGTTTGTGATACATTTTTGCTAGATTCTGACTGTCTAATTGGCAAGATAAGCAGGCCATCTCACAATGAAGGCTCTTATTAATAATTTGAAATGATTGATGTTGATTAAATTACGTTCCTGCTTTTATGAGTAAATTACAATTTATTGGGAGAAAGGTTTTTGAAAATGTCCAAAATGTATGATAACCATCCAAAAGGTTTTTGAAAGGTTTTTTTCCAGTTAAATTCTCAACCTTAGAACTTTTTTTGTTTTTTTAATTCTGTTGTATGTGTATTTTTTATTTTTATTTATTTATTTATTTATTTTTGGATGTACTTACATTTGTTATATATTATTGCTGCGTGGTTTACTTTATGGATTACCTATTGGATCTGTTTGAATGATTTTGATCGATTTTGGTGTTTAACTGACTATCTTTGATTGAGTCTCAAATTTTTATTTTATTTTTTTGATTGACTATTTTCCGTCTGTTGCAATTCGGGTTTGAACTATGTATAATATTTTGTTTTGCCTCTGATTTGGAGATATTATCTGCTTAATTTTATGGTTTCTTTGTGTATGTGGACTATGTATGTATGTATTTAGTTCATTTGTGAGGATGTGGAGGATTGCAAGGCAAAAACTTGGAGCTGGAGGATTTCCTGTTCCGGTAGGTCTTTCAATCGTATGTTTTGATTTTGAAAAAGGAAGATTTTTTTGCATCTAATAGATAGTATTTAATTTCAGATTTTAGAACAATCCTTGCAGAGGATACTGACTGCTTGATATCAGCGTTGAGATGTTATTCATCTGCTACCAAAGAGGTAGTTGTGGATTATGTTTATTGTGTTGTTCAATTTTTTCATTTTTCTTTTATGTTTATTTGGTTGTTTAGATATGTTAGAATTAATTTTATTTCATGAGCTGATTTTTCCTATTTTGAAAATCATGAAAACATCAATTAGGTTATTGAAAACTTAACTTCTCACTTTATTTTTTATTTTTTAAATTTATTTATTTATTTAGTTATTTATTTATTGTCAAATACCATGACCTGATTCTAACATATCCCTTTTTGGTAATGTTTATTGAGATGTTGGTAATGTTTATTTATTGAGATGTTGGTAATGTTTATTTATTGAGATGTTAGTAATGTTTTTTTTTTTTTTTCAGTTAAATTCTCAACCTTAGAACTTTCTTTGTTTTTTTAATTCTGTTGTATGTGTATTTATTTATTTATTTTTGTTCTAATTTTGTTTCCACATTATGTCATTTAGTTTTCACTACTCATGGATTGCAATGTGCGACATGGAAATTGCTCTCATTGTTGTTATTATTATTATTTTATTTCGTTTCAGGTGTCGTCTTTCAATCGCAATCTGAATTCTGCAAAGTTTCAATCAAGCATTTTTGGTACTGTTGTTCCTGGCAAGCCATCTTCCTTACAGTTGAGTAATCCACTGTTTCCTCTTTGTGCAGTTGAGTAGTGTTTGCTTATATTGTGATGAACACAGAATGATTTGGTCCAAACCATACATAAAATGTATTGCTAGGAGTATGCAGCCTATCAAAGCAACTGCAATGCCTCCTACAGTTGTTCTTCAACCAACATCCCGTACTATTCTTTGTTTCAGTTTTTTATTGACTATGTATGTAATTTATTTTCCTTCGATAAAAATTTGACATCATCTTTGGGATTCTTTGTGCTATATAGTAGAAATCTGCTGATCAACATTTGGTAAATAAATATTATATACCCCTACTTTTGTTCAGGGTATGTCCAGTGAAAGTTACCTGTTAACTTTTGTTTCATCTTTAGATTGGATGTTCCTTATGTTTTTTCGCTCTTTTTGTTCAATGCCCCCACTGGTATTTGCCAGATGAAGAAGATCACTGTGCTGAGGTCCACAATAACCAATCTTCAGCCTAAGGTAGGGTCCATACTTCTTTCTAACTCTTTTTAGTGTTGAATTTCTTTTGTGGTGTGTAGTGTGGCTATGTAATGATCAGCTGTTGCAACTGCTGCTTTTGATAGATCTTAGTTGGATTAACACTTGAAAATTTCTCTGTAACCATATGTATTCTATATCAGGGATTCAAATGTGGGTCTGACAAACGTAACCCATTGTCCCTGTGATTGATTTGAATAGAAGTAGCTAAATCAGTTGCACAATATTATCTTGAACAGTATGATTACCCAATTCTAGAAACAGTTCTACATTTAGGATATTTTTGATCACTCATTAATCTCAGTTGTTTTGGGGTGGTCCATTTACCATATTTATTGTGCCTTATATTTTCTGTAGGCAATCATTTTTGTTTTATTTGTATTTCTTTTAAATAATGTATTGTTAATGTTAGACAAAAGAAAACACCTAAACTGATATGGAATATGATAATGAAAAAAATGTCAATTTTTCTCTATACTATACAGTTAAATAATGTATTGTGCCTCTTGCTATTAGGCTCCATTTTCAAGTTATCCCTATACAGTTAGGTTCCATCATCTGAGGAGGCATCTTATATGTCATGCATGTGTATTTTAATGCATGAAAGGTGTCTACTGATGCACTAATTCTGTGATTACATGTCAAAATGATATATAAATTTGGTGTAAAAATTGGTAATCACACAACAATACTCTACAAAAAGTAGGCATCTTGCATTTGGAGATGAAAACAATTTTGTTCAATGATAGAATAGATGTGTGTGCGTTATATTTTCTAAATTTTGTGGTTACCATATGTCATAGGATGAATTTTGTTGTGATACCATCTACAGATTTGATTCACCGGTTCTAATTTCTCTTAGAGATTTGATTGGCAGCAATAGCACTAATTGGTTTGCATTTTAATTTTAATTTCTTTTAAATTGTAGAGCACTGGCTGATGTGCATTATTTGATATTTTATTTTATTTTTATATTTGATTTGTTTGGAAATATAGAGTACAGTCTGTTAAATATATTTTTATAACTGCATTTTAATCTTAATATTATTTATACCGTGCCTTTAGGCACAGGCATACGCTAGTCTATATAATAAGGGAAGAGGGTTTTTGAAAATATATAAATGTATGAGAGATACATTTTAATGGCTGAGATTAATCCCAAATTTATATCAATGGTTGAGATCAATAGATCTCCTGCCCAAGACTTCTCTCCCTAAGCATCATTGTCTTTCCCACTACCCACGTTTGCCTCCCCGCCTTCCCTTTCTATCTCTTTCCCTCTCCCTCTCTCTCTCCCTCTTTGTTCTTGAATACATCTCTCTTTCACAGATACATCTCTCTCTTTCACAGATACACCTCTCCTCTCCCTCACCGGAGACCCAAACTCGAACCCTCTATTCCTGTCTTCCTCCCTTCATCTCCCGCACCTTCATCCCCCTTCCCCATTTTAGGCCTTTGTTTTGCAACAAACCCATACCTTCTTCGATTTAGTGAGAGGAGAGAAAGAGGAGGGCATCGTCATCCCGCCCCGCCGACGCCCTACCCCGCCATCCCCGACAAGAAGGTTCGAAATACATGAGGTAAAAGGTCGCAGTCCACCTGATGAATTTAGAGACAGTTTTGGAACTAAAATTTGATATTGGGTTCCATTGGGTTATTTTATTTATTCATTGGGTTCCATTGGGTTGTTTTATTTATTTATATTTATATGAATTATTAATTTTCTGAATCTGTTGGGTTCCATTGTATTCAAAGTTAGATTTTTTTTGTAATGGAAAAGTATTTGTAGAGACTGAGATTTGCAGTAAGAAATTGCAAGTTTTCGATGTTTCGATGAATAGATTGAACGGGGAGATCCCACTGAGCATATCAAATTGCAATGCCCTTAAATTCTTGGATTTGGGTTTAACAGTCTGAATGAGAGTATTCCAATTGAGGTTGTGGGTTTGAAGAGGCTTTTGGTTTTTCGATTGGGGAATAATACGGTTGATGGAACTGTTCAAATAGGGTTTGGGAGCATTGAATTGCTTGGGTTACGGATTTGCATAATCTCAAACGGTTGGCAACATTCTTGAAGAAATCAAAGAATTGCAAGTTTCTTCTTCGCCAGAGTCCAATTGCAACATTCGTGGAGAACATAACTTTTCCTGCTTTACAGTTCGTTTATCACAAAGCTGGAGGAAGCAAAAATAAATGAGCAAGATAATGCGTGAGTTGAGCAATAAAAACCAAGTTCTTTGTAATATCAACAACATGCAAACTGTTTTTAAGAAGTGAGGAGTGGTGAGTTTGAAGAGAAGTATGACCAACGTGAGAAAAAAGGGAAGATGGTTGTTATTTTCAACATGAATGGTGTCATTTTCCGGAGTAGTTTGTGTGAGAATAGAGGGATTTTATCTCTTAAGTTGTGTGTTTTGAGGCACCCATATTTGGAAACCACTGTTGATCAGAGGAGATGTTCATAGCTGCAAATGCATAGGGACATCATAGCATCCAAATAAACTAAAACCTTTGATTGCCATTAAATATTAGCCAAGAGAGCTAAAACCTTTCTTGGTATTTTGAAGAGTGTGGCGAAGATAAGAGAGTTAGAAAGAAGTAGCAAATACAGTGGAAGCAGCCACATGAAGAAGGAAATGAGAACAACAAATGGATGTGAAAGGAAATGCAAACCAGATGGTCCCAAAACTATGAATGCTCAGATACCATACAGAACTCTGGGATAATCAATAACAATTTTTTTTTTTTAATACATGATATGATGTTTACGTTGATACTTTTGCTAGGTTACTGTAGACACCTGTTGAAATCCTTAATGGTGCAGGTTGGGGAGCAATATGCTAAAGAAAATGGATTGCTTTTCTTTAAGACTTCTGCAAAAACTGCACAAAATGTCAATGAGCTTTTTTATGAAATAGGTGATTATATCTCTTATCATTTGGCATTAAGGCTATGTTTAGTCTCTTTATGAAATAGAAAATGCATTGCAAAATCTCTTTATGACTGATATGAGTTGGTTGACTGATATGAGGAGTGTTCTCTCTCTCTCTTTCCACACATACACATGGATTTATATTTGGTACTACTGCTTATCAACCAGCAAATTAGTCAAAGAAGATCTTTTTACATTATTTTGAATTAATAAATGAAGTGGCTATAGAATGGATGGTTTTTTAATACTCTATGTTAAATGGACTGTTCAAAATAAATCAAATACCCCATGTCAAACACTTGACACTTGAATAAAGGTGTGCCATATGTGTTCGATACTTTCCATCAAACACTTCTTACATAATTGTATTCAAAATCGTCATTATAGATATATTTTGTTGCTTAATTGCTATAACATGAGTAAAATGTCTTATTTTTATTTATTTATTTTTTATGCTCTTATCTTTCATAAAACACCATTTTATCCTACAAAATAAATTAAAACTATGAATATATGACCCTTTTCTGCTAAGTCAGCATACCCTTTAATTAGAATTTTGATTGCTCTGACATCTAAAATTTGCATCCACACCTGCATCTGTAACTGTGTCCATGTAACATTGTTAATACTGTTGTTTCCATGTATTGAATGTGTTGGTGTGGCAATCGTTGTCCGTGGGTCAAGTTTACGTGCGGCCTGTAGGGTTTATGTTATGTGCTTATATTTAGTAATTCTTGCAGCAAAGAGATTGGCAAAAGGTTCCCATTCAAGGCCGGCGGGAATGAAACTGCTTAACAGATCACAAGAAGCAGAAATAAGAGCATTTTGTTACTCCAGCTGATACCTGAACTTGGTCAAGAGAACGATTGTGAGTGATTTTCCTCATTTTAATCCCTCACCTTTAATCTGAAAGTTCATCTCTTGCCGTGGTGAAATGAAAATTATATCTCAGAATTGAAAATCTATCTTAGAAAATTCTCATGCCAATCGTTTCCTCTTTTAATAGGTAATCCGGGAACTATTGAAATTCATTTTTTGCTGATCCAAGTTGAAAACATGCAACACTTTGTAGGAGCCGTGTCTTACCGAATATTTGTTGCATGTATGTTGTATCTTGAAATAGCTTTGTGACAACTGAATTATTTTACATGCTTAGTTATGTGAGGGAAATGAATATGGAACTCAAAATGAAAATCATGGTCATGGTGCATATACTTAAAGACTGGTTGATGAGATTGATGAGGTGAAATATTATTTTATTTTGTCGCTTAATAATTCTTTGAGCTCAACTTGATAATAAGATGAAACACCTTGAACCCTCATTAAGATTCACTCAAGAACAAACTGGTCAATCTCATCCATGAGATAGACAAGTCAACCTCAATCTTAATTTCAAGGGTAAATTACACTGACCTCTATTGTGGTTTGAAGAAAATATAGCAAATCCCATAGTTTTGATATAATTACATAGACTTTTTTTTTAATAAGGTTAAAGAGACCAAAACTAATGCAGATGGCATGAAAACACAAAGATGATATCATTTTTTCATTTGTACAATTAATGATTTTTTGATGAAAAGAGGATTGAGTGTCAGTATATATATGATTATATCGATTTGTATTTCAGATGATCTTTTTATTTCCTTGATTTTCCTTTGTAATGTGACCAAAGATTGCGTCCCCACAATTCACGACATTATCACCGCAAGATCAAAGGTTATGCGCAGAGCACATTAGTTCTCAAGGGTGGCATTGGTCAGGCTGCCCAAACTATTACTACTGGCCTGCATTATTTGAAAGGACATTTGGAGAGCTACCAGTTGCCAATTGGCTGGAATATCATTGGATGCTGGAACGCTATTGGAGAGCGACAGAATATGAGTGTCTCACAGAGCTACTATTTGGAGAGCGACATAATGGAATATCATTGGCTGGAACGCTATTGGTCATCGACCTGTCTCACCTGTGATGGCTCTATGGGAACAAAGACAGCCGCAAAGAAAGGAACTTCTTAATTCGATTTTGGATCTTTGTTGTTCGGATATTCGGTGAGATATAATTATATAATACTTAGTTTTGGGTATTCTTTTCCCTTTTGTTGAATTTAAGTTTGACCATATAAATGTTCAGAGAACCATGTTATTGTTGGAGAGCTTCTAGAATCAAAATCCTCACAACAAAGTGACATGAACACACCAAAGTCAATGGCAGAGATAAATTGGAACCCTGATTCTGATGCGTCTCATGATCCTGGAGGCTACAGTATTGGCTTTTCATTGACAGTTTTGCAGGTAGTGTCTGCCATCGTATTTGTCATTAGCTTTCTGGTGCTAATCTAGCGACCAATTGAAAAATTTTCATTTTCTGAATTTCAACATTGTCCATTTAATTAAAAATATTGGTTTCTGTGTATTAAGTTTTCTTTGTATTTCGAAGCATTGTATACTTAAAACTTTGGTTTCTGTCTATATTTTTTGCTTAAAACTTTGTAGGATGAACAACCTGAAGTTCAAGGGCCAGGAGTTTGGGTGTCAACTGAAAGAGGTGCAACAAATATTCCAATTGGTATGCATTTGCTCATGTATATTGGGATCAATTTTGATTGTGAGACACATTTATTCATCAATCTTGCAGGCTCTGTTATTTGTTTGTGTTGATGGGGAATAAGTTGGGGAGGAGGAGGCAAGTGGTGGATGAGAAGTATACAAGGCCACAGGGATTGTATCAACATAGAGATGTGGATCATAAGAAGCTTAGGAAGCTCATACTTGACTCTAAGCTCGCTCCATGCTATCCCGGAGACGAAGAATGTGGATTTGATCTCGAAGAATGCCCAATTTGCTTTTTGGTTTGTGTTTCAATTCTCAAGCTATCAAATTATTTGCATTTGCCCAATTTTCTGTCTGTGTTTCAATTCTGAAGTTGTCATTTTGTTTCCTTTTCAAATTATTTGCATTTGGGTTCTGTTTAGTTTATAGCAAATTGAGTAATCAAATTTTCTTTTTTGGTTTGTGTTTCAATTCTGAAGTTGTCATTTTGTTTGCTTTTTCGAATTATTTTCATTTGGGTTCTGTTTAGTTTATAGCAAATTGAGTAAAGCAAAAGGAAATTTGCGGAAAGAAAAATAAAGTTCATTGGCTTGATGAGGCTAAATTACTGCACGTTACATGGGTTTGGTTGATTTGGAGTGAAAACAAGAAAAAAAAAAGTACTAAGTTTTTAAAATTTCATTCGTGGTAGGTAATTGTTCAATGCATGACTGAAGTATGTGAGGTTCTAATTATATGTTTCAGCTCAAGGAGCTGATTTATCTAACCAACTATGAACCGAAAATATAGCAACCCTAAGTTTGCAATCTAATTTTGCATTTGGTTTTATTCTTGCTACTATTGAAGTTTCTAATTGTATACTTTTTTCTGTGTGGTTTGAAAACTTTCAGTATTATCCAAGTCTCAATTGCTCAAGATGTTGCACGAAAGGCATTTGTACAGGTTCTTATTATTTATAACATTTGTCATTAATTATTGTAATTTTAATTTGGATACTTTTTTTTTTTTTTTTAATTTTTTTGTTCTCTTTGCAATAGAGTGTTTTCTGCAGATGAAGACCCCGAATTCGACTCGGCCTACTCAGTATCCTTGAGTCTATGATGTATGAACCATGTTTCTACATTTTTGGGTGATAATTTCAACTACTATGTTTTAGAGAATCTCTGATTCTTTCTTCCAAATTCGTGTTCTATACTTGCATTCTTTAACCATATGAGGTGTCCATTCTGTAAAACCTTGAACTATGCGGTGGAGTATCGTGGGGTGAAAACAAAGGAGGAAAAGGGGATCGAGCAAATTGTAAGATTTTCTTTACCATAGTATCCTTTATTTAATTCTATTATTAAAGGGAATTTTTGAATATGTTTAGAATATCAAATTTTCATTATGTGTGCTCTAATAGGAAGAACAAAGGGTTATAAAAGCAAAAATTAGGATGCGGCAACAGGAACTTCGTGATGAAGAATCGAGAATGCCGACAAGGCAAGAAATAAGTTCTTCAAGCAGATCAATGTTACCAGGAGAGGTTGGATATAGCACAGGGGAAGGTATTTTCATTGTCTGGGTTCAGTGCTATCTATATTCTTTGCTTTGGTTATTGTATACCTTATTTTTTTCCTTCTAATATTTTATGTTGTGCATTACTTTTATTTTTCCTGCAGTGGACGAGGAAATTGTTTCTTCTCAAATACCACTAAGACAATCTCTACGGCCTAGGCAGAACAAGTATTTATATATTTAATGTAGTTTTTTATTGTTCCTTCCATCTCCCCCCCCCCCCACAATTATATATCTGATGCTGCTCAAGATGTCTGAATTGTGCTTCTTCTATTTCACTTTTTATATGGCATGAAATTTCTTTTTGTGATTGTTATTTCCCATTTAAGTTTCTACTTAACATCCTTTATGTCTTTATGATGTCATTTTTTAATTCACATAATGACATTGTCTTATTTGTGGTTAGCCAAAATATATTTTAGTTAACATTGGTGTTTTTGGACGTCACTGTACATATGACACATTTTACTCAGAATATATGAATGGGATGATATTGATCATTTGTAGAGCATCGAAATTACGAATTTTATTCTCATTAGCCTCATTTCAAAAGCAGCAGTCAATGTGTCTTGGAAAGCTAATTTTTATTCTCAAAATTTAGTCAATAAGTAAATTTCTGGTTACAAAATTCTTGATGGTTTACATTTTTCAATTATAAAATCCAAGTAACATCTAACATACTCTCAAAATTGTTGATTAGTTGAGAAGAAAATTTTATAGTACATCATATGCCAAATTATGATTTTGTGGTCTTTTGGTTACTTCCTATGTTATGACTTGGTCATGGCTGGTGTTTATGACCTATTGTGATTAGGAAAATGATATAGAAGCTTATTTTTTAGACTTACTTTTTAGATGCAATGATATGTGGAAGAGATGATTGGTGATGATTAGACACTACTATCAGGATTATTATTTTGTTGGTTATGACCTATGGTGATCTTGGTTATAATCGAAAATGACTTTGGATATATTTTCGTGGTGTTTGGTTGTGACACTTTTTTTGAAGTTATGATTGAAAATGATTTAGTTATGACATTTATGTAATTAATATAAAAAATGTACATATGGTAAGGCTCTGTATTCTAGAATGACCCCATTGTAAGTACACTAATATTGTAGATGGTTCAAGTATCAAAGATTGTTGGTTCAGATATTGTGTAATTGTGCACATAATGTAATTTTAGAGAGGTTCAGTTGTACTGTGATGATGTGCGTGGGCTAGTTTATATGTGTTTTTGGTTAGGGTTTGTTTAGGTTAGAATGTGTGGTGGTTTGGAGGGTTGGGCCCTTGTGGGTAATTGTAATTTAGTCAAATTGTCAATTGTAAACCAGTATAAAGCTCAAGGGTTGGTGGTGGCTGCATGTTGTGGCTTTAAATCTCAGATGTGGGTTCGTGGATTTTGTTGCAGTGTTGCAGCAGAGTAAAGATTCTTGATTCCTCTATGCTAGCTGGAGAGGATGAATTTTAGCGGCCTAATCATTTGAAGGAATAAATTCATGCATTGCAAAAAAGAATTTTTTTTCCGTCATGTTGATGCAAAAGAGAGGAGACAGTACTTTCTTATGTGGTGAACTCATAATTTTTTTTTGCTATTTCTTTGATGCTGCGTATTTTTTTAGCTAATGTGACAGATTTTGAATTGCATTGGTTCTGACTTTGGGGTTGAGCATGTCTAATTTAAATCTTGATTCTTCATGTGTAGATTTTGTGGTGTGAACATTATTTTTTTGGTAGAGATGTGGAGTCCTTCATATTGGTTTGGTTTGTAAATTGTGTTCACATACTAATTTTTGGTTTGGAATTGTTTTGCTTCCGCTACTATGAAACATTATTTGGCCATTTTCCTTATCTTCTACACTTAAATTAGGTTTTCTTTTTCTTTGAGAGATTTCTTTTCTTCTTTTTCTTTTTTTCCTAGAGAGATTTCTTTCCTTCTTTTTCTTTTTTTCCTTCAATTTGTGTAGTGGATTACAAATATTTACTTTTAGATTTGTGGATTATGCTGATTAAGTTATACAACTATTTCTCTTTTGACCTACAAAACATGTTGATGTACACATTGCTGGATGGATGTTGTTATGGTCCTTGCTTTATTGTTCCAGTCCCTTGATCCAATTTCATGGTGTGTTCATTTGAACAAACCAAATGGATAGTTTTATTTGCTTTTTTTTTTTTTTTAAATTTTTTTATCAGTTGTTCATAGCATTTTAGTGCACAACGTTAACTCATTAATATTCTTTAATATGATGCTTGGGTTCTATTGAGAATTAAATTGTTCAATCTATTTTTAGTTTACAATTATTTTTTAAAAAAATTTAATATTATCATCTATAACTTAAGGAAACAGAGAATCTTCGGTGAGAGAGAGAGAGAGACAGTTGAGAAGATTAATGTTTTATAGTCTTTGGGGGAGAGAGACTGAGGTAATAGAGAAGAGAAGAGAGTGGGTGAGAAAATTGAGAGATTGCAATTTGGGGGAAGTGCAATTTATCTTGGGAAGATTTTTTTTTATTAAAAATATAAAAAATGCTACATATTCTTAAAAAAATATAACTTTAGAACTCTCACTCACCTGTGATCGGTCCAGGAAGGAAATAAAAACAATAAAAATATATGATTGGTTTACATCATTTTGGGAGTCATGGAGGTTCCTAATTTTGGGAGTTTTTGAAATTTATTTGGGTTACTGAATTGGTGTTTCATTTGAGTTTTATGTCTTCATTTAGAAATTTTTCTCCTCCCTGTGAATTCATTACCTACTCTTTGAAAAGAAAAGAAAAAAAAAACAAAAAACAAAAAATTTGAATACATTCCTCTCTAATTTTGATTTATATTTTAATCTCATCATTAATTATACCGTGCCTTCAGGCACGGACATACGCTAGTATACTAACAAATGAAAATGAGAACGAGCTCAATATAATTATGTTAAAACTATAATACTTTTTATATTTTATCCAAATTACAAGAGAGATCAAAGTAATGTATTCTAAGAATTTATATTGGTTGTAAAATTATGTTGTAATCTCACTTCATTTCTCACTTTATCTTGAGCTTTGTAAAAATGCAACATATTTTAGAATTAATTATCTGAAAGTCCTATTTACAAATGTTATGATAGTTCAGGTTCTATCTAAGAATTTTTTGAACCAATAAGTCCTATTTAGTAAAACTGATAACATTATTAGTTTTTCTCAATTTTTAAAACTAAGAATACTATCAATCTTGCATAGTAATGTTTTTCACTAACTGATAAAAAAAGAGGAGAGCGTGAGATTAAACGTTGTTATCTTTCTACTTATTGGTTCGATTCAACTATACAATAAAACTGAAAATATTATCAATACACAAAATTTTCAGTTTTGCACAAAAAATAACTTAGTTTTTTTTTTAATTTAAAAAATATTAATTTTTTTTTGCACAATTTTTTTTTTTATATAGTTTTTGTTAATTTGAAAGTTGATGTTTTAAAGATTTAAAAATTAAAATAAATGTCAAATTATAATGTTCATTTATATATAATCATAAATGATGAACCATCATTGTTTTTGGGATACGGGTTGACTTTTTGGCTATTTTAACTTGGGACTAAAAAGTCTTATTTGGGATAATTTTTTTGGTTTTTTTGATTTTGTAAAAGAAAAATTGTAATGATTATGAGTTAGATGTGATGTTTTGTCTTATTGGGTTTGTGTGGCTATTTTAGCCAAAAAGCCTAGAGCTTTTTCTTCCCAAACAAGACAACTTTGACTATTAAGAAATTAATGGAACTTGAAGGTCCAAAAAAATCTTAGTTAGGACTTAATAAAGTATAAATTCATAAATTAGAACTTATGTGTAAATATCCCTATATTTTATAATTTTGACATAAAAATATAGTTTCATAATTTTTTAAGTTCAATAATTAATTAGTTTTATTTTTATCAATAATCGTTTGGGAAGTTGGGGATAAAATAGTTACAAAAAGACAACGGTGGTGCTACATGCACCAATTAATATACTAATTGGTGTATCAATTGATGATGTGACATAATTTAATAGGTTTTTGGTATTTGTAATTTGTACACTAGTTAGCGCACTAATTGGTGCATATAGTATTATTTAAAAGTCAAAATAGGCCTTTTAGCCCCAAGCTAAAAATTGTTACATTCAAATCATAATCATGTTTTTTTTTTTTTTTTCTTCTTCTTCTTCTTCCCTTACAAAAGTAAAAAAAGCCAAAAAAACACTTTTCAAACGAGATTTTTAACACTAGGTTAATAGTCAAAAAGTTAAAAAACCAAAAAATCAACGCATATCCCAAACGAAGCTTTAATTACTTGCTAGTTATATAATGAAATATTTGCTATTGTCATCTACTTTTATATTTCAATTTATTTATTTTTTACATTTTCACACCATCTACTAATTTTGATCCATTAACCTTACCAAAATAAAAATTAGTATATTTATGTCAAAATTATAAAAATTGTTATATTTTCACCCAACCTTATGAAAGGTCAGTGTAATTTACGATTTTTTTTTTTTTCTTCACTTCTAAACACAAGGATAGAATCAATGTGAACGTCATTATGTCATGTTTAAATTGAAATCTTTTTTGTTTAGTATGAGAAAAATAGAATAAAATATAAAATTATATCATATATAGCATTACTCTTATTATTTATTAAATCACTTAGAATGAACCTATTTTGTTTTTAAATTGGTCCAATGTTTGTCTCAAATTTTTTTAAGTAATAATCCGCTTATCTGGTTAACTTTATAACTTTTGTGTTTTTTAAACAAAACTTAAAGTTAGTTTGGCAAAAAAAAAATTTACTTGACAAATTTTGAAAAGATATATTATTTCACTTTGTTTGGTTTAGTTTTTAAAATATAAATTAGTTTTATAAAATTAAATATTAAAAAATAATTTTAAATTAAAAAAATAGAAATTTATGTAAAATTTAAAAATGTGAATCAAATTCATTCTTCTAATTGTATCTTAAGACACTAATTTTGAATTTACATCATCAAATCTATTTGTGCACACTAATGTACAAAAGCCATTATTGAGGTCTACACACTACAACACTTATTAATTGGAATAATGATATATGTATCAATTAATATACTAACTAGTATACCAACAAATGATATGTCATAATTTTATAAATTTTGAATATTTTTAATTTGTATAATAGGTGAGGTCAGTAATAATGACATAACACTAGTTGGTATACTAGTTGTATATTAATTGATGCATGTAATATCACCATATTAATTGAGAATTGAGTGTCACCATACAAAATATGTACACCAAAAACAGTGATAATAAGAAATAAAAAGAATTAAAAATGCAAAAAAGAGGCTAAATATTATTCTCTTATATCAGATAATTAGATCAAATCAGTGGCACAACTACTTTAGTTATAACTCTAGTGTGTGTGCATTCTTTAACCTTTTTTTATTATTTTTTTTTCTTTCTTTTAATTCCACTAAGGTAGGCCCACGCCTTTGTCTTTGTCCTCCAATCTGCACTTGACACGTGGTCTCACATTTCGCTTCATCCTCTACCCAATCATCTCTCACAAGTGATTGTTGATAACATCTTAACGCCACTAATAACATGAACACTGCATGGGATGTAAATCAATAATGCATGTGAGAAAAATCCAAAAATATTATCAACAATTTATGTATGTGTTATTTATTTTACAAAATTTATTTGCACTTTTTTAGTTTAAATTTTGAAATTTCATGTTTAAGTACTTGTAATTTAAAAAGTTAAGATATATATATATATATTAATTTTAGTTTATTTATTTTTTCAGCTTAAAAAATATGCTCAAAAAGCTATATTTTTTAAGTTAAGTTTGAAATGTTTTTTTATTTTTATTTTGTTTTTTAAATTACAAATAAGTTTTACCAAACAATCTCTAAATTGTTAAACTCAATTTGTTTTTTCAAATTACCAACAAATAATTTTTTTAGATAAATGTACGAAGTTGACCTTTTCTTATAACTGTCCAAAAAGTTTTGGATTTTTTTATTGAAAAGAAAAATAATAAATAAAAATGGTAGTTTATTGTGCATACTTAACAAGAAGAAAAAAAAAAATAAAAATTTGTTGTACATTTATATAGCCAAAGTTCTTATCAAAATATGACATAAAGTTATTGTGAGGTTTATATCTTTAGCTATTCATAAACTTGTAAATTTGTATTACTCCCTCCGTCCCAAAATAATGATCCCTTTTGGGAAATCCAACTTTTTTTAGTAGTACAATTATTGTACTTTAAAAAAAGTTAATTTTCCAAAATTACCCTTGATAGTACATATTTTGAGAAATTTCAATGTCATAATTGTACTTTTTATATTATTTATGAATTTAAAAGAAGGGTAAAATAGAAAATTTATGTTATTTTTGTACCTGATTTTTGAAGAGGGACTAATATTTTAGGACAATGAAAAATGGAATAAGGGACTAATATTTTTATCATGTTTTGTTTTTTTATCAAATGGCATACTCACAAACACAAATACAATAGATTCACATTAGGCTAATATAGTCAAAAAATCAAATGCTATATAAATTATTACATCACTCTCTCTATTTTTCTGTATATCTTTTCTTAAGAAGTCAAAAAATCAACTAAAATAGTCAATTTCTAAATGCAATTATATGACTCAAATGGATAAACAATACGTAACAAAAAAAAGTTTGATATGTTTAATCTTTGCACGAATCAAGGCATTCAGTTAAACACTGTATAATAACTATACGATTATCAAAATTTAACTAAATCTAATATTATGTTTGTGTTTTTAAGATTTGTCGACTTCATGAAACTACCTATGTTGAGAAATGACATTCAAACCATTCGAGCTTTGAAAGAGAACTTGAGGTGAAAAATATATATACTATACATTATTTTTTATAGAAAACCTAAGAGTATGCATTATTATATGTACTTACTATTATTCATGCGTATATATAGGTATGAATGAAATGACAAAAGTGTCCTTACCTGCCCATATGCGAGCTACGACTGATGAGAGGTTCCATACAAGGGCAAAGATGCCAAAAGCCACAGCCTCCTTGTGTGAGCATGATTCCCAAGCGTCTCTCAATTGTCCAATCCAAAATTTACCTATAATAACAAATAAATAAATGAATAAAGAAGACCGCTCTCATATAAAATATGTTTTCATGTAAATTACAAAGAAATCAAATTTGTTTGATAGAATGATTATTAGGATATAATCTAAATAATAAAAATTACAACCAAACAATATAATGTAAGTCTCACAAATTAATAATCTCAATCTAATGTTATAATTTGCTTAATCAAACAAGCTTTTTATCTCTTTGCACATACTAAGGAAAAAGAAAAAAAGAAAAAATAAGAAAAAGAAAAAGAGCAGTTATGTGATTCATGAGACACAAGACCTATTTAGTGCAACTTATTATAAAATAAAAATTAATAATAACAAAACTGTTGGCTTATTTTTCCTACGAAGGAAAATATTATAAATGCGAGCGTGCCAGCAAGGATTGAAAAATCCTTACAGATTAAATTCAAGCCAATTATCAAGCGATTGTGTTGACGGTTCTTTCGCCTCAACGAAGAGGACTTCAAAATTGCCAAAGTGTAGAGAAAAGAAAAATTAAAAGAAGAAAGGGAGATGGAGAAAGATGATTGAGTGAACAATCAAAGTAATAATTACTTACCTCTACTCCTATGCTTCGAAAAGGAAGTGCATAAAAATAAATGCTTCGAAATATAAATCTATGTTAAACTACTCCTAAGATAAGGAAAATGACAAGAAATATTGAAATCAAGTGTCTTTGATTTAAGTTCTGGATCCTTTACAATGTAGTCATTAATGGCTATTTATAGAGGAAAAAATACAGCAATAACTACTTAGTAACTACCCATTTCTTCCATCTTCATTCTTGTCTTGCCATGTGTCATTCCACTCATCCACTTTGTCCTTCATATTCTCCATTATCTCTATAACTTCTTTTAACTTCCAAATGAATAAAAGGATGCCACGTGTCCTGCAATTATATAAATAATAAATAATAATAAAAATTGCAGATTTATGGTGCTAACACAAACAAAAGTAAAAAACGATTATCCACCATTTTCTTTCACAAAGACTTCTAAATAAAAATTTAAACAACTCATATAAACTGTCTCTTTTGGAAATAAGATAAAACCCCAAAAGTCAATTTTTAATTTATTTTGGATCATATCATCTTTTTTATTTTTTACACACTTTTAAAAAAAATTAACTTTTAACCAACTTTTCAAAACAACCATTAGATATCACACTGACTCACATTGACTGGGGTAGAGCATAGAATGCTTTGTAATAAATTCAAGTGTATTGTGGTGTGGTTTATACGAATATTTACTTATAAATTAAAACTTGATAATTTAAAAGTAGAAATTAAAAAAAAATAAAAATTAATTTTTAAAATTTATTTAAGTTATTTTTTATTAATAAATTACAAGCAAAAACGTAGAAGTTAAAAAAAAATAAAATAGAAATTAGTCTGTTTTTAAAGTTATTTCTTGTTAATAAATTATAAGCAAAAACTGTATTAAACAATCTAGTATAGACTCTCAGAATAAATAAATGAAAATTATAAGCCGCTCAGATAAATTGCACCAAACAATGCCATACTCTAATGTTGCACTATCATACACATACTTGTTGACAAATGTTAAAAATTTATAATTTATAATTTTAAATCCATCCACAATGATTTAAGAAAGAGTTAAAATTTTATGATTGACAAATCAAAAATTAACATTTATCATTTAAAATTATTGTACATCAAATTATATGAATTTTTATTTAGAGATTTTATACATTCTTCACTTAAAAAATACTGAAAAAGAAGGTAATAAACAAATAAAGAGCAAATTATAATAAACTTAAACTATGACCAATTTGGTTTTTGTTCCTCTAAACTTCAAAACTCAACAGTTAAACCACCTTAAAATATTATCTTGTTACAGTTAATCATTTCTATTAGAATTTTGTTAGGGATTTACACAAAATCAAATCATATATAAAGCACATTGCACATTTATTTAATTTTTAGGGCAATAATGTATTTATCTAGTGATTCTATTTGCACTTTACCACTAAGATAAAAAAGACAAAATACAAATGAAATTACTAGATAAGAGTATCATTGCTTTTAAAAAATCAATAACGGATATTATTATTCTAAAAAATGATAAGTGTGTCATGTATTTCACACATGAATTGATTTCGTTAAAATTCCAAGACAAAATCCTAACAAAATGTATTGAGTGTAAAATGATGATAATTCAAAGTAGTTAACTGTTACATTTTGAAGTTCAAAGGGACAAATGACAAATTAATTATATAGTTTAAGAAGGTTTATTGTAATTTACCAATAATAAAAAAAAAATTATGCACTAGTCGTGGGACAAATTCAAATAGTGTCATAATTTGTTATTAATTGATTAAAATTATGGGATCTAATATTCTTTCCTAACCGCATCGCTTCCTCCGTTTGGAAAGCAAGTTTTTGCACAAAAATAGCCAAAACATTCAATCCCATCATTCATTTTACTTGTTTACACATATTTAATAAAATGTTAGTAAAAAATTAATTTAAATAGTCAACTTCCAAACGAGCTCTAAAACCTAGTTTGGAAACATGTTATTTTAATATATATTTTTTTTAATAAATTTTTTGCTAAAATATGAGATAAAAAAGAAAAATGCTAGAGACTCCCAAAAGATTTATCAAGAAAATTCTACCAAATGACTCACATGGTCAGAAGATTTATACCATGTGGGTCTTATGTGTGTATTACATCCACGTGAGACATTTGATAAATCTTTTAAGTCTCTAGAATTACCAGGAAAAAAAATAGTATGTTTGAGATGATTTTTTAACTTTTTATGAAAAAATTATATTAAAAAAAATAGAGAAAAAAAAAGGAAAAATCTTTGACATTTTTATATAATTTACTAATTTTTTTTTACTTATTTAATGATTTTTTAAAAAAAAAATTAGATTAAAATCAACAAATAATATTAGAGATCATGAAAAAAAATCATGAAATATTTCATGAAATTTTTTTATTTTTTAATTAATATATGATATTTTATTACATATATAATCTAATAATAAAAAATGTTCATAACCATCCTCATAATATTTTCTCCATAATCCCTGTTCCTAACAATGCTTGAGAATTACAAAAAGTAAGCATAGTGGAGAGTATTATTACCGTAAGCAGTGATGAGCGTGGAATACGATGAGCATATCTTTGGTACGCTGAATACTCCAAAAAACCCTGTTCACACCACATCTACTAGTCAGTGCAAAACGACAGTCCATAATATAAATAATTAAATAATGCTCAGAAAATTTAACTTTTTGGTTTGATCTGTTTGGTTCCCGGGAAAAAATTTGAGAAAACTATCAGGCAAAAATAAGCATTTATGGGATTCCCAAGAAATATTTATCACGTAAAATTATGTAAAAATGCTACATTAGGATTAAACTTGTGGCACATTCCTCGCGTATCAAATTGGAGTTATGGTATAATTATTTAAATTTCATTAACTAATATTTTAACAAATTTTTAACAATTGTCATGGATCCCACAGTAGATCATGCCAATTAGTAAAATTATTTAACTTGTTTGATTTGAATTTTTAAGATTCATTTTTAAAAAAATTATTTTTTTATATTTTTCTTATTTTTTTGTTTTCACTAATTTTTTAAAAATATTCTAAGTAATTTTTTTAATTTTTAAATACACGTAACATAAATACACTTAACAAATATAATATTCGTAAAAAAAATATTTAAAAAATTCACTAAATACCAAAAAAATTAAAAAATTCAATACATTTTTCATATTCTTGTGTATTTATTTTTTAAATACATCTAAATAAAATGCATTTAAAAAAGTAAAAAAAATTGTTTAAAATTTTAAAAATATTCACTAAAATAAAAAAATAAAAAATTCAATTTCAAAAAATTAAATCTAAAAAATTTAAACCAAACACAATGATTATTTCTTTGATAGTGAGAATTGTAAAATGATTTAAGCTTTTTTTAACCTAATTTATTTTGCAAAGATAAACATATTTTGAAAATGTCACTTTTTTTATATCGAGTCAATAAATTTATATACATTGTAAAAGAAATAATTAAATTTGCACATTTATACATTCAAATTCAACTCAATAAATATCATTTGAGATTTTATCAAAAGATAAACAAGTTAAATTTGCACATTTTGAAATTCATTCATTAAAATTTTAAATTAAGCTTGAACAATCTTTTTTTTTGAACAACAATTTAAACACTACTATTCAACTTAATTAGTTTACACTGTCTCCGGATCAAGAATTTGAAAAATAAAAATAAAATTAAGCAAAAATTTAACTTACACTTCATTAAAATTTCTTTTATATTTTTATTTATTTTTTCAAATCTCATCTCAAATCCGTATTCCAAACACTCCTTACAAGTTTATTTATAATTGATGAGACTCTAATGTAACACCTATATTGCCACTGGGCCAAGGCAAAATAGACTTTTAACTCCACTAAAATGATGAATAATAATGAATAAAAAAGATTAGTCAACAAATTTAGCACCCAAATTTTTAAGAAAATTACTATTCATACTCTACTTTTGCTTTCTATCCTTTAAATTTTGTTCTTAACCAAAAAACAATATGGAGTGTGAATAGCCAGTGAGGGGTGTAAATAACAATCTCCATTTTGAAAATTCAAATGAAATCATAACTCACCCAATTTGGCCATCTTCCAAATAGTTATGGAGCTGCCACACTTTGCCAAAACAAACAGCATGATTGCCAACTGAGAAGGCCACATTTAAAAACAATAAAACATCAAGAAGAAAGAATACTATAGATCTATGCTACAAATTCAAATTATGATACTATAGAAAAGGAAAAAAGAGTTGCCTAAAATTACTATTGAGTAGATCAAATTCATTTTGAAAGTAACATTCACATCATCAAGTTTAAATCTATATTATAGATTCAAATTTTAAACATTATTGTGATCTGAGTACGTAACATTGTTACTCAAAAAACAATAGAAAATGAGTATAATGAAACTCACCTTTATTGTAGTGGCAGGATCTCCACAAAAAAGGGCTCTGAACTTTAGAAGAAACTCATTCAAATAAGGAAGAATAATTTTTACTAAACATACTGCCTCTTCTTCCCCAACAACATAGTCTTGGTTTGTATCATCTCCTCCTATAACTCCCGTTATTTTTTTCCCAAAATTATAGCAAAAAAAACAAAAAAACAAAAGAAACCATTGAGCAAGTCTTTAATTAACACCTATGTGGTAAATGAACTTTCCCATAAAAAATAAAAAAGAATAAAGGGAGTTTCAAATGAATAGGAAACAGGCAAATAATCGAAAATCAATAGAGTGCAAGCGAGACATGTCTGGGAACTGTGCGAAAATGACACAGTTCTCACTTGCACTTTCTCAATTTGCAATTATTTTGCTCTTTTTCATTTATCTGAAGTTCTTCATTTAATAAATTACCTGCAAATAATGGATCTGAATAAGAAGATTACAGCAAGATAGACAAGACCCAGATAAGAAACCATAGTTATGAAGCTGTAAAAGTCATCAAAGAGTGTTTTTAGCTCTGTGCTCTGTTTTGAAACAGGGGATGAGTAAAATGGACAAGAAAAATTGGATAATGAGCATGGTTAGAGTAGTTGTGTTGTGTCATATGAGCTTGGATTGGAGTATTATTTCTGACCTGATATTGATATCTTTGGTGTAAGATGATGCAATTATGATAAATGTTCCAATACCGAACACGAATGCTGATTTTGAGACATCTCTCCACATAACCAAATCAACTGTTAAAATTTAACAAACATCACAAAATGAATGCTTGAAAATGGAGAGGTATAGTGACGTAGCATCCAAAAAAAAGAAAAAAGAAATCAAATCCATCCATCAGTGAAAACTTGCCTAAACTCTGCAATTTATTATGGGTTTGAGAAATCCTCTGGAATCCAGTCTGGGTTTCAGGACGACTCTGGAATCCATGTGACATTGAAACTACAAAGCAACCAAAATTGAAACACATAAAAGATTAACAAAGGCAAAATGTCATAATAAGTGAAAATAAAAATCAGTGAGATGTTAGTAAAGCAAGACACTTACTTGGTTTAGTTTTTTTGGGAGTTGGTTTTGGTCTCAAACTTTTGTCACCACTCTCTTCTGAGTTCTCTTCTTCACCGTGGAAGATTTTGATTCCTCCTTTGAGTTCATCACTCTTGATTCTACTCTCCCATGTTATGCGCTTTCTTCTACCCACCTCCATTTCCTTATAACTCTCTCTCTCTCTCTCTCTAGTTTCTCCTGTGATGAGTACACTAGGGACACTGGTTTTTTCTTTGAACGGAGGGGCTATGGTTGTTATCAATGGAATAGAGTAAGACTTTGAGATGAAGAAATGGCGGTTGGTGTGATGAAATTGAAACACATTAAAGATTGACAAAGGCAAAATGTCATAATAAGTGAAAATACAAATCAGTGAGATGTTAGTAAAGCAAGACACTTACTTGGTTTAGTTTTTTTGGGAGTTGGTTTTGGTCTCAAACTTTTGTCACCACTCCCCTCTGAGTTCTCTTCTTCACCATGGAAGATTTTGATTCCTCCTTTGAGTTCATCACTCTTGATTCTGCTCTCCCATGTTATGCGCTTTCTTCTACCCACCTCCATTTCCTTATAACTCTCTCTCTCTCTCTCTAGTTTCTCCTGTAATGAGTACACTAGGGACACTGGTTTTTTCTTTGAACGGAGGGGCTGTGGTTGTTATCAATGGAATAGAGTAAGACTTTGAGATGAAGAAATGGCGGTTGGTGTGATGAAATGAAACGTTGGAGATGGGGGCGGGGGGACAGACAGAGGAGAAAGATTTTATAATCATATAATTTCACCCCTCCATTCCATGTATTGTGTGGATGAAGTTTTGGAAATGTGGTTTTACCATATATTTTAAAATATATTTCTCTTTTTAGTTTGATTATTATATTTTTTTTCTCCATTGTAAAAAGTTGAGAATTTTTGAATTTTGAGTTTATTCGGTTATCTTTTCAGATGTTTCTTGGACGTTTGGTCGGTTGATCGGAATAATATAATTTTTTTTTTGTAATTACCAATCACCAATTGCCACTTGTTATTTGGAAAAAAAAATTATATTTATTTTTAATATTTTTTAAATATAAAAATTATTTTTTTAGACCAAAATGACAAAAAAAATTTTTGAATTGAATGTTAAAAAGAGTTTGATTATGCGTTTTGAATAAAATATTCAATAGAGTTTTAAGTTGTGTGTTTCGTTATAAGTTATACGTTTTTGAATTAAGTTTTAAAAACTATTTTCAAACTCATAATCAAACAATTTTTCTCATTTCATATGTCACATCAAAAATTCAAAACTCAATTTAAATTTTTTTTCGAAACTCATAACCAAAACAAACCATACATGTACTTACTATTCTAGCTTTGAAAGAGAACTTGAGGTGAAAAATATATACACTATACATTATTTTTTATAGAAAACCTAAGAGTATGCATTATTATATGTACTTACTATTATTCATGCGTATATATAGGTATGAATGAAATGACAAAAGTGTCCTTACCTGCCCATATGCGAGCTACGACCGATGAGAGGTTCCATACAAGGGCAAAGATGCCAAAAGCCACAGCCTTCTTGTGTAAGCATGATTCCCAAGTGTCTCTCAATTGTCCAATCCAAAATTTACCTATAATAACAAATAAATAAATGAATAAAGAAGACCGCTCTCATATAAAATATGTTTTCATGTAAATTACAAAGAAATCAAATTTTCTTTCACAAAAGACTTCTAAATAAAAATTAATAATAAAATAAAAAGTAAAAAACGATCATCCACCATTTTCTTTCACAAAGACTTCTAAATAAAAATTTAAACAGCTCATATAAACTGTCTCTTTTGGAACTAAGATAAAAAGCCAAAAGTCAATTTTTAATTTATTTTGGATCATATCATCTTTTTTATTTTTTACACATTTTTTTAAAAAATTAAAAAAATTAACTTTTAACCAATTTCTCTAAACAACCATTAGATAACCATTAGATATCACATTGACTGGCGTAGAGCATAGAATGCTTTGTGATAAATTCAAGTGTATTATGGTGTGGTTTATACGAATGTTTACTTATAAATTAAAACTTGATAATTTAAAAGTAGAAATTAAAAAAAATTAAAATTAATTTTTAAAATTTATTTAAGTTATTTTTTATTAATAAATTATAAGCAAAAACGTAGAAGTTAAAAATAAAATAGAAATTAGTCTGTTTTTAAACTTATTTAAGTTATTTCTTATTAATAAATTATAAGCAAAAACTGTACTAAACAATCTAGCATAGACTCTCAGAATAAATAAATAAAAATTATAAGCCGCTCAGATAAATTGCACCAAACAATGCCATACTCTAATGTTGCACTATCATACACATACTTGTTGACAAATGTTAAAAATTTATAATTTATAATTTTAAAGCCATCCACAATGATTTAAGAAAGAGTTAAAATTTTATGATTGACAAATCAAAAATTAACATTTATCATTTAAAATTATTGTACATCAAATTATATGAATTTTTATTTAGAGATTTTATACATTCTTCACTTAAAAAATACTAAAAAAGAAGGTAATAAATAAATAAAGAGCAAATTATAATAAACTTAAACTATGACCAATTTGGTTTTTGTTCCTCTAAACTTCAAAACTCAACAGTTAAACCACCTTAAAATATTATCTTATTACAGTTAATCATTTCTATTAGAATTTTGTTAGGGATTTACACAAAATCAAATCATATATAAAGCACATCACACATTTATTTAATTTTTAGGGCAATAATGTATTTATCTAGTGATTCTGTTTGCACTTTACCACTAAGATAAAAAGACAAAATACAAATGAAATTACTAGATAAGAGTATCCTTTGTTTTTAAAAAATCAATAACGGATATTATTATTCTAAAAAATAATAAGTGTGTCATGTATTTCACACATGAATTGATTTTGTTAAAATTCCAAGACAAAATCCTAACAAAATGTATTGAGTGTAAAATGATGATAATTCAAAGTAGTTAACTGTTACATTTTGAAGTTCAAAGGGACAAATGACAAATTAATTATATAGTTTAAGAAGGTTTATTGTAATTTACCAATAATAAAAAAAAAATTATGCACTAGTCGTGGGACAAATTCAAATAGTGTCATAATTTGTTATTAATTGATTAAAATTATGGGATCTAATATTCTTTCCTAACCGCTTCGCTTCCTCCGTTTGGAAAGCAAAGTTTTTGCACAAAAATAGCCAAAACATTCAATCACATTATTCTTTTTACTTTTTTACACCTATTTAATAAAATGTTAGTAAAAAATTAATTTAAATAGTCAATTTCCAAACGAGCTCTAAAACCTTGTTTGGAAACATGTTATTTTAATATTTTTTTTTTTTGAATTTTTTGCTAAAATATGAGATAAAAAAGAAAAACACTAGAGACTCCCAAAAGATTTATCAAAATTTTTTTATCAAATGTCTCACATGGCTGTAAGATTTATACCATGTGGGTCTTATGTGTGTCTTACACCCACGTGAGACATTTGATAAATCTTTTAAATCTCTAGAATTACTAGGAAAAAAAATAATATGTTTGAGATGATTTTTTGACTTTTTATAAAAAAATTATAAAAAAATAGGAAAAAAAAAAGGAGAAATCTTTGACATTTTTATATAATTTACTATTTTTTTTACTTATTTAATGATTTTTTTAAAAAAAATTAGGTTAAAATTAACAAATAATATTAAAGATCATGAAAAAAAATCATGAAATATTTCATGAAATTTTTTTATTTTTTAATTTGTATATGATATTTTATTACATATATAATCTAATAATAAAAAATCTTTCATAACCATACTCATAATATTTTCTCCATCATCCCTGTCATTACTCAAAATCAACCCTTCCTAAACAATGCTTGAGAATTACGAAAAGTAAGCATAATGGAGAGTATTATTACCGTAAGCAGTGATGAGCGTGGAATACGATGAGCATATCTTTGGTACGCTGAATACTCCAAAAAACCCTGTTCACACCACACCAAGTTGTCACACCACATCTACTAGTCAGCGCAAAACGACAGTCCATAATATAAATAATTAAATAACGCTCAGAAAATTTTAACTTTTTGGTTAGATCTGTTTGGTTCCCGAGAAAAAATTGGAGAAAACTATCAGGCAAAAATAAGCATTTATGGGATTCCCAAGAAATATTTATCACGTAAAATTATGTAAAAATGCTACATTAGGATTAAACTTGTGGCACATTCCTTGTGTATCAAATTGGAGTTATTGTATAATTATTTAAATTTTATTAACTAATATTTTAACAAATTTTTTACAATTGTCATGGATCCCACAATAGATCATGCCAATTAGTAAAATTATTCAACTTGTTTGATTTGAATTTTTAAGATTCATTTTTTAAAAAATTAATTTTTTTTTATTTTTCTTATTTTTATGTTTTCACTAGTTTTTTTAAAATATTCTAAGTAATTTTTTTAATTTTTAAATACACGTAACATAAATACACTTAACAAATATAATATTCGTAAAAAAATATTTAAGAAATTCACTAAATACCAAAAATATTTAAAAAAAATTAAAAAATTCAATACATTTTTCATATTCTTGTGTATTTATTGATTTTTTAAAATATTTATTTATAAATATTTTATTTTTTAGATACATATAAACAAAGTGCATTTAAAAAAGTAAAAAAAATTGTTTAAAATTTTAAAAATATTCACTAAAATAAAAAAATTAAAACCAAGCATAATAATTATTTCTTTGATAGTGAGAATTGTAAAATGATTTAAGCTTTTTTAACCTAATTTATTTTGCAAAGATAAACATATTTTGAAAATGTTACTTTTTTAATATCGAGTCAATAAATTTATATACATTGTAAAAGGAATAATTAAATTTGCACATTTATACATTCAAATTCAATTCGACTAAATATCGTTTGAGATTTTATCGAAAGATAAACAAGTTAAATTTGCACATTTTGAAATTCATTCATTAAAATTTTAAATCAAGCTTGAACAATTTTTTTTTGAACAACAATTTAAACACTACTATTCAACTTAATTAGTTTACACCGTCTCCATATCAAGAATTTGAAAAAAAAAAAAATTAAGCAAAAATTTAACTTACACTTCATTAAAATTTCTTTTCCATCTTTTTTTTTTCAAATATCATCCCAAATTCGTAATACAAACACACTTTACAATTTTATTTATAATTGATGAGACTCCAATGTAACACCTATATTGCCACTGGGCCAAGGCAAAATACACTTTTAACTCCACTAAAATTTAGTCAACAAATTTAGCACCCAAATTTTTAAGAAAATTACTATTCATACTCTACTTTTGCTTTCTATCCTTTAAATTTTGTTCTTAACCAAAACACAATATGGAGTGTGAATAGCCAGTGAGGGGTGTAAATAGCAATCTCTATTTTGAAAATTCAAATGAAATCATAACTCACCTAATTTGGCCATCTTCCAAATAGTTATGGTGCTGCCAAACCTCGTCAAAACAAGCAGCATGATTGCCAACTGACAAGGTCACACATTTAAAAACAATAAAACAACAAGAAGAAAGAATACTGCAGATCTATACTATAGAAAAGAAAAAAAGAGTTGCCTAAAATTCCTATTGAGTAGATCAAATTCATTTCGAAAAAATATATAGGATCAAGTTTAAATCTATACTATATATTCAAATTTTAAACATTATTCTGATATTTTTTTGTAAGTACTCGATAAACTAAAGAAAATGAGTGAAATGAAACTCACCTTCATTGTAGTGGCAGGATCTCCACAAAAAAGGGCTCTGAACTTTAGAAGAAACTCATTCAAATAAGGAAGAATCATTTTTACTAACCATATTGCCTCTTCTTCCCCAACAACGTAGTCTTGGTTTGTATCATCTCCTCCTATAACTCCCCTATTTTTTTTTTTTTCAAAATTATAGCACAAAAAAAAAAAGAAACCATCAAACAAGTCTTTAATTAACTCCTATGTGGTAAATGAACTTTCCCATAAAAATAAAAAAGAATAAAGGGAGTTTCAGATGAATAGGAAACAGACAAATAATTGAAAATCAATAGAGTGCAAGCGAGACATGTGTATATTCCAAAATGACACAATTCTCCCTTGCACCTACTCAATTAAAACAATTATAATTGTTTTTTTAAAAAATTCAAAAAAGATAAAAATAAGTCAAAATAAGCAATATCTTTTGGCATATTTTTGTCTTTAGTATTTTTTTTTTGGAATTTTTTAAAAAAATATTTTTTTTTTGGATTAGTCTCAATAAGACCGACCAAAAAAATAAAAATTTTGATATAATTTTGAAAAAAAAAATACTAAAAATAAAAGAATTGAAAAAAGACGTGGCATTTTTATTTTTTTTTTGCCAAAATGGGCCGATGTGTTCAATCTTGGGAGAATTTCATATTTGTGTAAACTTTGAAAAATAATTATAAATTAATGATAAATTTTATTAATATTAATAATTAAAATTATAAATTTTTTCATGTAATAATTTTTTCGACTTATCATTGACAAATATTTTTGAAGAATTTTTTTTAAGATCCCTGATATTAAAATTTTATAAAATAAAAGACATACAATATTTTCATAGTAATTAATGTCCCTTAACATTTTCATAGAGAATTCGATTCAAAGAAATTTTGCCAAACTTAAAGAAATTTCACCCCAACTTAGAGAAAGTTTAATTTTCACAAAGAAATTTCAAATTTCTCTGTCAAAATTAAAATTTCTCTAACTTAGGCGAAATTTTTCTGAGTTGAATTTTCTCTGTAAAAATGTTGAGAAACCTTAGCTAGTTTAAAAAAAAAAAAAAAAAAAAAATCTTAGATCTCTCTAACTACACAAAATTAAAGAGAGATGTTTAACTAATTTTTCCAATATTTTTCCGTTCAATCTTTACGTACTGCTTGGTTTTTGGCTTGTAAGTCCGTTTTCATTTTTTATCGGACTTCAATTCAAAATGTCACTACAACATCATTTTGAAATGGTCAAATTATTTAAAATAAATAAATATATAAACAAATAAAATGAAAATGAAGGACAATCTGATCTTTAGTTTTAACCCAAGGCTAGAAATAGTAAAATAATTAACTTAAAAACCAACTGTTTGGCTTTTCTTTCCTTGTTCTGGATGCTCAGCCTCTGTTTGGGATCTTGGAAGAGCATTTTCAATATTATTAGCTATTTTATTTATCTAAACTTTTAGGTGCATCTAAATTAAGTGTATTAAAAAATATATCACTTAAAAACAAAAAAAAATATCCAACAAAAAAAACCTTACAAATAACACAGTTCTCCCTTACACCTACTCAATTTGCAATTATTTTGCTCTTTTTCATTTATCTAAAGTTCTTCATTTAATAAATTACCTGCAAATAATGGATTTGAATAAGAAGTTTGCAGCAAGATAGACAAGACCCAGATAAGAAACCACAGTTATGAAGCTGTAAAAGTCATCAAAGAGTTTTTTTAGCTCTGTGCTCTGTTTTGAAACAGGGGATGAGTAAAATGAACAAGAAAAATTGGATAATGAGCATGGTTAGAGTAGTTGTGTTGTGTCATATGAGGTTGGATTGGAGTATTATTTCTGACCTGATATTGATATCTTTCGTGTAAGATGATGCAATTATGATAAATGTTCCAATACCGAACACGAATGCTGATTTTGAGACATCTCTCCACATAACCAAATCAACTGTAAAAATTTAACAAACATCACAAAATGAATGCTTGAAAATGGAGAGGTATAGTGAAGTAGCATCCAAAAAAATGAAAAAAGAAATCAAATCCATCCATGAGTGAAAACTTGCCTAAACTCTGCAATTTATTATGGGTTTGAGAAATCCTCTGGAATCCAGTCTGGGTTTCAGGACGACTCTCTTCTGAGTTTTCTTCTTCACCATGGAAGATTTTGAGTCCTCCATTGAGTTCATCACTCTTGATTCTGCTCTCCCATGTTATGCGCTTTCTTCTACCCACCTCCATTTCCTTATAACTCTCTCTCTCTCTAGTTTCTCCTGTAATGAGTACACTAGGGACACTGGTTTTTTCTTTGAACAGAGGGGCTGTGGTTGTTATCAATGGAATAATAGAGTAGGACTTTGAGGTGAAGAAATGGGACAGACAGAGGAGAGAGTTTTATAACCATATAATTTCACCCTCTATTTTTGGAAATATGGTTAGAGTTTTGGAAATGTGTTTTATCATATATTTTAAAAGGAATTAAATTACTTACGGCTGTCCCTAGACACTGTGACTGATAATGGGGATTGATTCTAGGCAACCCTTGCTTCTCTAACTATGACTCTAATCACCTATTGTGGCATATTTTTCAATTGAGAATATAATTTACATCAGAAAAAAAAATGGTTCTATAATACAGGGAGATTTAAGGATGAGAGAGAGAAACATGATAATGAGAAAATCAGATGGGATCGAGGTGTAGGATTTTTTTGATATGGGTCCCAAAAATAGCTGATGTGTTGCTCCATCATTGACTGTCCGTAAATCACTTCTATACGGGACAACTGTCAACAACTTAATCCCATTTTAAAATATATTTCTTATAATCCTATAATTTCACCATATAATATATGGAAATGTGGTTTTACCATATAATATATTTTAAATTATAAATACCCCTTAAATATCCAGGTTTCCCTCTCTCACTTGGATAGACTTGGGTTGGGTTGGGTTGGGTTGGGTTGGGTTGGGTTGTGCTTTTTATGATTTCCTTCATCTTTTGTTCTAGTTAAAAAGGAATTTTTAGGTTTTTCTATATATTGACTTAATCCCATTTTAAAATATATTTCTTATAATCCTATAATTTCACCATATAATATATGGAAATGTGGTTTTACCATATAATATATTTTAAATTATAAATACCCCTTAAATCTCCAGGTTTTCCTCTCTCACTTGGATAGACTTGGGTTGGGTTGGGTTGGGTTGTGCTTTTTATGGTTTCCTTCATCTTTTGTTCTAGTTAAAAAGGAATTTTTGGGTTTTTCTATATATTGACTTAATCCCATTTTAAAATATATTTCTTATAATCATATAATTTCACCATATAATATATGGAAATGTGGTTTTACCATATATAATATATTTTAAATTATAAATACCCCTTAAATCTCCAGGTTTCCCTCTCTCACTTGGATAGACTTGGGTTGGGTTGGGTTGGGTTGTGCTTTTTATGGTTTCCTTCATCTTTTGTTCTAGTTAAAAGGAATTTTTGGGTTTTCTATATATTGTGCTTCCGTTTAATGTAAAGATGTATGTCTTCACATTGTTGGATTTTAAAACTAAATTGTAAACCTGGAACAGCCCAATTGCATGTAATTTCTAGCAAAAACTTGCCCTTCATTATTAAATTGGAAATTTTCAATGGGTACTTATGTTCGGTGGCTTTGCATAAAACCCATTTGATTAAAAGAGGAAAGGAAAAAAAGAACCATGTGTAAAAGATTAAATGCACGTATGTGCCAAGTGCCACTGGACCCAATTATTTCATTTTGTCAATTTGGTCCAAATATTAATGGATGGTTAAATTGGCTAATAGTTACCGATACGAGGTATTTTGGACATTTTGTCGTAACACCTCAGGGTCATTTTGGACATCTCCGCCATCTATTGCTCCTCTATTTGTTGGGAGCTTCTATTTTATTATTATTATTATTATTTTGAACTGAGTTGGGAGCTTCTATTTGCGCACGTCTCAATTTAAATTGCTTTTACTGTTCGGATATTAACTTCTAAACAAAATTTAATTGTTCTGATATCAACATTTAATTCTTAATTATTTGGATATCAACTACTGAACGGTATTTTCGTTCAAAAGTTGATAAGAAGCACAGACACGGACATGGACATGTGATCCGACATTGACATGCCCAATGTCGGGCTCTATGAATATTTATTGATGGGGTCATGTAAAAACTAAACACCAATTCTAAAAATTACTATATTGATAATATTACTTTTGAGCCCTGAAAAAATGCAAATTTATCTCTTAACCAATTTTTTTTTTTTTTTTTGCAAAAATATGTATTACCAATTTAGCACAAGTGTTTCGATTATAAGATGAAACTTGCATTATGGTTTTTTTTTTTTTAGCTAATAAAAATAAAGCAATAATATTAACACTTCACTTTAAAACTCTCACAAAGGAAACCTAATTCTCTCTCATATTTTTCTTTGCACAGTTTTCAACTTTTCATTCAATCATTTTAAATGTCAGAAAATCCAAGATAATTTAAATGTTCATTTTGTTTTATCAACTAAAGACCATTTTCAAAAATTGAGAGATGATGGATGGGATGCTTATGCTTTACTTATCAAAGTAATATCATTTCGTGAAACGGAAAGAGAAATTGTAATGAAATTTAGTTGTATTGACTATGCAATTTTGTACATTAAAATTGCAATGAAATTTAGCTTTGACTCAATCTTAAACAAATTTTGAGATTTAAAAGAGTGTAAAGTTCTACTTTAATTAGGTGGAATTAAAAAATGGTAGGAGGGCTGTGATTTGGGAAAGGCTCTCCAATGATTAATGTTGCTGTACAATGGATTCAGTCTATTCTTTATTTAAGAATAATTATATTAATGTCATTTATGTCTTGACATGAGTTTTTAACCTGATAATATCACCAATAAAGAATATGTAAAACAAAAAATCAGAGAAAGTGTATGGTGGGTTCAACTATAGTCTTCTGGTATTTTTGTTTGGATCTTAAGCTTTGAAATAATTTGGCCTTCGAAACATTGATATGTATATATATATGTACGCCAAGTATGCCACTGTACTAAATAATTGAAATGTTTGTAGCATTTGCTTTTTTTAGTTTCTATCTGTATTTTCCCATACATCTATGTGGGCACCTTGTAACGCATATGCTGATAGACAGGCCTATATTATTTGAAGTGGAAAAGTCTACCTCCAACTAGAATCAAACACCAAAGATGTTTGATTCCCCTAAGAAGGATTACCACCGTACGAGCCGTAGCAGATAGTTCACCATCTCCAGCAGAGAGTGCAGTACAGAAAACAATTTTCTGAGAGCTATGGTTTTAAGCAAATTGCAGAACCTCTTCCAGAAAATGTTACCTTGAAAGATATTGTTGCTACTCTTCCAAAAAAAGGTAATTCCACAAGCACTGAATGTATGCTACCTAACTTCTTTTTTTTTTCTTTTCTTTGATTATTATTATTTTTCATCTTCTTGTTTGTTTTAAAAGCATGATTTTCCTGTATAAGATTGTGGACCTCTCTTTTACAAGGACTTGTAGGCCAAAAGATCAGTTGAGTGGTGGTTTCCTATACACGGGGTTAACTTCATTGTTTAATTAAAGAATAAAGACCTGAATCACATGAGCAGTATTTTTTAGTCAGGCTCAGGCTAAATTTTCTGATCTTGTTAAGCAGTAAGCAGCAAACAATACTTTTGCAATAGGATTATGCATCATGATTAAATAATGTTTACAAAGTGGAATACGAAGCTGCAGCTGTTCACAAGGAATGTCCATTAGTGTTTGTCATTTGTGGGTTTATTTTATTAACTTATTTTTTCTTGAAAGTACATATTCTGGTTTCCATATACACCTTATGGTGGACGTTTTGCTTGTTTGTGCCCTTTAGTTAGAGTGGAGAATCACAGTTGTAGACTCAGAAGGAGGAGCACAAAGCTCTAAAATTTACAATGAATATGCAATGTTAGTCATCAGGCCTTAAATTCTTTTAACTATCCTGTCCGAAAAGAAAATGAAAAAGAAAAGTGTTGGCTACTGTTTGTATATGTTTCATGCAACAAGGCTTCAATTAATGTACAACTTTACAATAGATATGAGTAGGCTTCCGTTGGTCAATTTCAGTCTTGCCACTTGCTGGGTCTTAATATACGTACACTTTTTTTCTTTTATTTTTGAAGGTTGTCATGTCTATGGTTAAATTTTTCCCATGAGTTTGAAATTAATTGAAAGACTTTGTGCTGCAAAATAAGTAGGTTCAATGGAACTGATAATAGTTGCTTGAATGACACAAATGTAATGCAACTAAAGAATGAACTTAATGAGAAGAAAAAAAAGGCAATTTCCAACATCAGATTGGAGCTTTCTTTGAATCATTCCTAGAGAGAGGAAATTGTCGCCTTTATTGTGGTTTGAGTGACATCTTAGATATAGTGCCAAATTAGCTTGGATATCTTCATTTTTTATTTTTTTTTTGATAAATAAAACAAGCTCTATTGAGAAAGCATCAAGGTGATGCAAAGAATACTAAAATTAAAGAGCCAAAAGACATGGCACACAAAACGCAAGATAGAAAACTCGAAGACTACCTAATCAAGTCATCTACAAAATCCGCAAAGGCCAACAAATACGGCTCAATAGAAAGCGTGACCCAACTATGAAGCAATGAGAATAACCTTATTTCCAATCACGTAACCAAACGAGTTAGGCCCCGAAAAATGCGCCTATTACGTTCCAACCAAATCAGCCACTATAAACAATAAGCAGCAAGTAACCACGCCTTCCGACACTGTTTCTAGACCTTCCCCCCACCCCAACTCTGCATCAACTCCACCAAAGTCCCTATCTGAATCCAAGTCAAACCAAAAGTCACCACAATAACCATTCAAAGCCTCGATGCAACCGAACAATGAATAAGTAGATGATTTGCCGTCTCTGTATCCCCACCACACATGCAACGCCAATTAACTAAGATATGCCGACATCGAATCAAATTATTAATAGTCAAAATACGACCCAAAGCTGCCGTCCATACAAAGAAAGAAACTTTGGATGGACTCCCAGGCACCCAAATATGCCTCCAAGGAAAAGAAACAGCCACCCCACCCACAAGTATCCGATATCTTCATCAATTTTTAAATTAAATCAAATATGAAGATTGTAAATTGTAATGGTGTTCCTGCAATTGACATGACTAAAAATCCATCTGAAACCTTCATTGTGTCAATTTCATCCATCAATTAATAGCGAAATAGTTTTTTTTTCTATTTAAATATATGTATAAAAGTTTTCTTATTACTTTGGTGTTATGTGTGCAAACAATACTATGAACAGTGAATGCTAAGTTTACAAAGTGAAGTGTCTAAGTGGACCAATTCATTGTTAGCCAACCAAATTAAAGCTTGAAAGTTGAAACTTATAAGTCTACCCTTGCAGGTTTCCTCGACAATTTTTTGTTTTATTTTTTAAATTTGCTCAATTGTTGTTTCCCTTGTTCATATTGCTATCATTTTCATCAATTTCAGAGAGAAACTTTGCAGCGTGTCCCTAACAAATTATAAAGATATTACTCTTTCACGTATACACTACCTTGGAAATGTGAAATCGAGTATTGAGATCATGTGGCTTTTTGATGCTTTTTTTTTTTTTTTTTTTTTTTTCCACTAAAATTTTGTTAAAGGTGTTTGAGATTGATGATGTGAAAGCATGGAAGTCAGTTTTAATATCTGTCACTTCCTATGCGTTGGGCCTCTTCATGATATCCAAAGCCCCATGGTATCTACTTCCTCTAGCTTCGGCATGGACGGGGACTGCAATCACAGGGGTTAGTTCTGTGTGAATATATCTTCATACATTAAATTTCTTTCCGTTACTTCTATCTTCCTTCAGTCTTTTTATAAGCTGTACATCCCAGCCAACTCTTTTTATTTTGGTTCTTTTTTTTTCTCCTTCTATTGTTAAGTTCTTTGTTATAGGACATGATTGTGCACACAAATCATTCTCAAAAAACAAATTGGTGGAAGACATTGTGGGGACTCTGGCTTTTTTGCCGTTGATATACCCCTATGAGCCATGGCGCTTTAAGCACGATCAACATCACGCAAAAACAAACATGTGAGTATGATATTCTTGTCAGTCACTTATATCGATGAAATAAATCTTTTTTGGTTGGTTTGATTACAGTTTGTTACTAGCATCGACATTGGTCAAGCATGTACATGGACAAGCTTTTATAATCATGATATTGGTCAAGCATGTACATGAAAAAAATAAGAAGATTGAAGTAGACAACTCGACACTTGTATATTGTTGAACAAAGTTTAAAAGTAGTAAACAACTCAACACTTTCCTAGACTGTTTTCGTTACTTATTACAAATAGGATTAAAGTTTACCTACTTTGATTAGGATTAGGAACATGATAACTTGACCCTTTGGGAAACATGCGCAACCTATAAACACAGAGCTGAGCCCCTCATTCATCATCAATCTTCAAACACAACTTCACCATTCAATTCCATTCCCAAAAGGCAATGGTCCAATTTCAAGAGGGTGTAACCATGAAGTCTGTGAATCACTGATGTTTGAACAGCACATCTTTTGAGGAATTATTCGATGGTCCTGGAATATCACATAATTTTTGTGCTAACCACTCTTAATCGTCCACCTCATATAATGGATCCAAAGTTTCACATTTTCAACTCATTTTTCGTACTAATTACTCTTAATTTGCCCTCAATTTGGTTCAAGGAAGACATTGTTGACATCAATTCCATTGGGAAAGTATTAAAAAAAAAAGAAAAAGATAATGATACTGATGATGTATATAGTTCAAGAAATTACAAATTCAAGGAAACAGATGGGAAGACACTGATACCCACAAATTTTGTTCCTTTATTACAAGATATAGTTTTATGGAAATGTATCCCTGTGGTTCTGCATAGCTTCATAACTTGAAATGGTCGAGCCCAGACACGTCAAGTGCCCTAGACATAAACTTGCCAATATAATCACTTACCAGAAAATCCCTATACAGAGGAGGATTTTCTTCGGTTATCAATTCTTTGATTGGGCCTAGGGGTGGGCGCGGGTCGGTTGCGGCCACAAAACTTCCAATCCGCCATCTGTCCGCCAGATTGGCGGATTGAAGAAAATCAATCCGCATCCGTTCGCCAACCCGGCGGATGTGGATTAATGATTAGCGGATGGATGCGAATCGGTTTGGCGGTTAAAAATTTTATAAATTTTTAACATAATTCAACTTGTGCACTTCCTCAAAAAAAAAAAAAAAAAAAAAAAAGTATTACAATCAATGATTTAAAAAAGTATTACAATCACTGTATGCCTTATCTAAAGAAAGAAAGTTTGAAACTTTAGAATATCACGATCATTGCATGCCTCATCTACATATTACAATCACAGTATGATTCATCCACATAAAATATTACAATCTATGATTCTTAAAATATAATAATAATTCAAACTACCAAAACCATGAACAGAGCAGTAGTAGAGATTGTATGTCTCTATATTGTTACATCTACATATGTTTTTGAAAACAAAAACCAACCAACATATATCATATTTTCTATTTATTATTTTTAGAGCTAAATTTAAAAACCAAAAAATATAGATAAATAATATGTTTATTTTTTTCAATTCAAAAAATATATTCAAGTTGAAAACTTTTTTTCAACAGAATATTTGAACTTTTTTTCAATTGAAAACACAAACATAATATTTAAACAAATTGAAAATACAAAATCTTATAAATTACTAGGGTGCTCGCGATTTGGCGGTTTGGCGGTTCGGTTGCGGCCAAAGAAATCTCAAATCCGCCATCCGTCCGCCAAATTGGCGGATTGGAGAAAATCAATCTGCAACCGTCCGCTCGTCATCACGCATCCGTCCAAAATGCGACGGATCGGTTCGGTTCGGTCGGTTTTGGCGGATCGGTAAATCCGCTGCTCACCCCTAATTGGGCCATACAGCTTTGGAGTTCCAAAAACACCATTGAAAAAGGATGCCACAGAAATTCTTGGTCCAACATTGTTGGCAAGCACTCTATGATCCACACTTCTAAACTTGTCATTTGATATTATCTGAATCAAAATAATAAAAACAACATTAGAAAGTTTAAAAATGAAGCAATGCCACCTACCTAGAAAATAATCCACAAAACACACTTTGATTGGAGTAAGTATCATGTCTTCTTGGAACACTGCATTGGCTATGTGCCCACCTAATAACGGGAGTTATGTGCTTACATAGTCCGCACCAGCATAAATTTAAATTTTTCTGAGTATTTTTCTAGATACATAGCATTTTTGTTGAATGGTGACAAATGACAAATAATATAAATTGGAACAAACCTGAAGAAGATCACCAATGTTGACTACCAAACCTCCGTGAATTGGTTGAACATCAACCCATTGATTTTGGTGCATGACTTGGAGGCCTCCAAGCTGGTCTTGTAGGAGTACAGTAAGGAATGCAGGATCAGAGTGCTTGCTAGCTCCCAAAGTCAGCTCTGGCTCTGGGCATGTTGGATAGTAATGACACACAAAGGCGCCCTCGACCACATTCGATTGCTGTTAAGTGGTTGCGTTTGAGGCCAAGTGCCTCTGATAATAACTCAAAGAGAATATCTCCCAACCTAGTAACATTCTTAATGTACTCAATTGTTGTAGCTCTGCAAATTTACAGAGCAAATTAGGTAGAGATGAACTATGGTTCTGATCATTTCAAATTTTTACATGGGTAATGATGTAACATATTGAAGTTGCTGGAAAATCTGGGAAGACCTACATTTAAACCGCCATATCAGGATTTCAACCTAAATTCTGGATTACACATAAAACATAGACTCCTAATGGTTGTACAAGTTGTTACACCAAGTAAAGTAGCATAGACATGAAAGTACAAGACACGATACACGTTGGTGATTTTTCATTTTAAAATTCAAAATAAATGATGTAATTCATGCGCTTTAATTATCAATAAATAGAGGGGCATCAAATACACATTGCATACTTCAGATTCTTTTTTTTCCTCTCATTTTCTGTTTGTCATATATAATTTGTTGTATCTTGGAGGTGAATTGGTTGAATCCGACAGCAAACTCTTTTAAGGGTGGGCAATCACTAAGGGTCATCATAAGCCCATGGCATGGCCTTATGTTTGCCCAGCACGTCGGGCTTTTTACCCCACCCAAGCTTGTACACTAGGCCTGAATAAAATTTGGGCTAGGCCGTGGCTGTCAAAGGCCGACTCACGTGTTGACCCATGAGAGGCGGCTCACCAGCTCTCAAAAAATTAAAGAAACAAATAAACAACAGAAAAAAGTAAAAACAAAAAATATAAAGCTCAAAAGTAGGTCCAAATTTTGGCCCATTGGACTTAGGCTGCTAGCCCATTTAGGAAATATCCATTTTGCAAGACTTAGGCCTAAGGTTTTGCCTCGGGTATTCTGGCTCTTCAGAAAAAAAATGCCCATTGAACTTAGCTCACGAGCGAGTTCGAGCACCAATTCACGGATATATACCGGCCCAATGCTTTCTCTCATCTAATTAACACATGAAAGGAAGTGTCTCGACATGCCTTAAAATAGCAGAAATTTCTTTAATTGCTTGATTCAAGAGAGATAGGGAGGGAGGGGTAGGAAGAAAACAAGGAAATCATATATAGATTTCTCCATTTCTAATGATTGGATAGTCCACATCGCATAAGTAATAACTCTAGCTATTCAGTGATTGAAGTGCCCCACATCCTAATTATCATCAAAAGTGGATAACTTAGGTATAAGTTTGGTCTCTAATTTCCAGATCAATCAACCATATGATTGATTGATTAAAGTGTCAAGGTCAAACAGTTACAAAGTTCTATGATTGATTGATTAAAGTGTCAAGGTCAAACAGTTACAAAGTTGCCTAATGTTATTCACCAGAGCAACTGCTCAAGTCTTTCCAAATTTATCAACAAAGCATGTAAAAGAAACTACACACCTGCATGATGTGGGAAATTCATCAGGCTCAAGATGATCAGAAACCAACATGGAGATGGTCAAGGTGTCCCTCCAATTCGCAGATCTCGACCGATACAAATCATAATTGCTCTCAAATCTCACTGTTTTTATCCGATCACGCGTATAGATCGCTTTCTTTACCTCTGGATCTTGTTCATGAAACATGCGTATTCCATTAATCATTTCATCCAACACACTTTGGGGGATTCCATGATTCACCACTTGAAAAAATCCCCACTTCTCTGATGCAGCTCGGACTTGATGGACAACTTCCTCGCGCCTGTTTCCTTTTTCAATACCACTCAGATTAATGATTGGAACTTGTAAGCCAGCCTGGCAACGGTTCAACTCTTTGGCAAGCTCATCTGGTGGTCGAATGAAAATTTTTGGGACTTTGTCCACCCCAGCATCTATTAACCCTTTGACACCGGCTTTTGAATCATCAAAGGCCTTCAGCTCTTTTTCCCTGTCATAATCCATTCTTTGTTCTATGCAAAGGGAACAATTTGGAGGAGAATTAGTTGAAGTCTACCAGATTTTAAACAGCATTTGCTATTGCTTAATCAATCAAGTTGTCATAAAAATATGAATTTGTTCATAAATCACAATACTTTATGGTTCAAAATTATTCTGTAAAGTCAACTTTGGACTCCAATAGTTACATGGGACAGTTAGTCTAAGGGCATATGTACATGAACCTGAAGCTCTGCCTCTATGGCATTTTTTTTTTTTTTTTTGGTTAACAAACAAACTCTCCAAGCTTGTCCTCTGCCGATTTCAGAATCAACTACCTAATGTCGGTTTAATCGGAGTAGGACGAGGGGCAAATCTCGGGTGTGTTTTCTGACTCGACATCGCACACACCATTTAAGTTAGAAAGTGCAACTGCCATGATTCAACCCCACACCCAAGCTGTCAGGATTTATCCAGCACTTGGAGAACCGTCCTAGGACCACTGTACTAAACCCTTGGGAGTTGGCCCTGCGGAGGGTAGAACTTGAGATTTTAGGATTTATATCCCAAAGTCTTACCAAAATGCCACAACCCCTTGGGTTCTGGCTCTATGACATATTTAAAGTATCTTAGATTTTTTTGTAATACTTGTTTAAATTGACCATGATGCTCTATCTCTATGACATTATTCAATGGTTGTGACAAAATACTTTAATGAATATAATATTTTTTTTTTAAAAAAATAATGAAAAATACAACAGCCAATTTTAAGATAGACCGTATTTCCTCAAATATAGTAAAAGAATTTTGAAATAAGGAATAATGTACAATTAAATGTCCTAGAATTGATAAATATGAAGATTTTATGTCTAGAAAGAAAAGTCGTATGTAATAGGGGTGGCTATGGACTTAAAAACTATTCAATGAACCACCAAACATGCATAGAGATAATGGATATAGAAGTTATATATACCATTTCTGGAGAATGTTTTGTTTTCTGTTTTATATATTTCTGGTTTTCTATTATGTATTTCTTATATGCTACTCACACTATAAAACTAGCAACTTTCCATTGTAAGACATCTCCTTATGAAATGAACCTCTTCTTTCTTGCCAAAAATACATTAACCCATTTTCCTAAAATAAAATAAATAAAAATCACTGAATACATCATACACTAGCATTAGCTTTAGCTTGACATTTCGAATGATATACTTGGAATTAAAACAAAACAAAATGAAAACTCATGAGTTCAATCCTTAACAGAGAGCATATGCTAAGATGTTACATTTATGTGTACAAAAAGCAGAATTCCATCGGAAAGCTGTACAAATCAGGGAAAACAAAAATAAGAAAACAAAAAGTAAAGGGCAACACGGCCCTATCATTCCCCCAGGCATGCAATCAGCTCGTCACTTAATTCTGGTCTAGAATGGGAAAACAAGGAAAAGACCATCAACAATGCCTCAAGTTTGAGGCCAGTTAGAAACTTCTACACAAGAAACCAGGTGATGCATGATTTCTTTACAATTCACTATACCAGTAAAGTCTACTAGGATTAATTAAAATTTGAAAGAGTCATCAACAGAGTAGAAGAATGCCGCTTATGTTGCTTCTGATACATCCCTCAATGTCTCTGTCTACTTCAATCTTGAACTCTTCACAAGATTTGAGGTAACAGTGTCCATTACCTCCTAAGAATTCATGTAGCACATTGATTGCGCTTGAAGAAAGTAAGAATCCTTGTATTTTCTGCCACTTCCAATGTGAATCCCACTGCGAATCCAGTCCTCGCGATGTATCCAGGCATCACGACCGAAATCAAGCACACCAAGAATCTGCAGGAACAAGTAACTTAACTGTATGAAGAAAAAATGGACAGTAAAAAAACAGACTGCGATGTTAATTTAGTCAGTGAAGATCTTCATGTGCAGATGTCAGTGGTGGTTTTGAGAGGTAGTCAATAATGGACAGATATCAAGTCATTTCCTGATCTCAGCATTAGCTTTTAACGAACAGCTACTATATCCACACCTAACTAAACAATACACATTTTCATTTAACTAGCTTGATTTACTCATTCATAAGCTTGGATTATTTGTAGTCCTTGATGAAAAAATTGAATTTTACATTAATTTTGGAAAATTGATAACTTAGGCAACTCGACTGATCCAGCTCTTGCACTACAAAATTGGTTTTGGTGGGTGGGGGCTGGGTAGCTGCACCATGGCTCTAACAATGCAAAGAGTTACACCATGGCTCTAATTGGTTTGTTGATCTGTTCATAAAAATAAAAATAAAGGGTCTGTTAATCATTGTATATGCCAAAAATATTACTCACCAACCTTCTACATATTATTATATATTCAGAGCAATATTACCCCCCTAATGTTCAGATCATCATTTCAAAATACTACTCATAATGTCGTCATTTTACTGAAATTTTTTTAGATAGGTCTTTCATTCACTTTTTGGGTTAAAATAGAACTCATCCGCATTAAATTCCAATGATATATCCACAATATTTCTTGATTCCTATGGTTTAATGTCTTCAGCCAAAGCACATTTGAATTAATCATGTCATCAGAGAGGTAATGTATTTTAAATAACTTGTCATTGAAAAACTCTGATTGCAATCAATTTGCACTACATTTCTCTGAATTGAATCAACTGTAAAGAATCACTTACAGCTCCACCTTTCCACGACACAAAGGTTGGATTTGTTCTTGATTGTAAGACCTATAGAATTCATACCAATAAAAATAGAGGTCAACAATTCCACACCCAAAAAAAAAAAAAACTGAGATAAGCACAAGACAATATATAAATACAAGAAACATGGGATCAGGCAGGCAGAATTGCCTCGACACATTTAGTTTAAGAAACCAACTCTATATCAAATCAAGAACATGTTATGTGCACACTACCAAGGTTAGAAAGCACGAGGACTACAGAAGAATTGGAACCAACCAATGTGAATTTCTTTGTGCACTCATGTGCAAGTGTCATTACTAAATTAGCTTATATTTCACTCACTTTTTACTTTCCAAATTCCTACTTAAATCCGTGATCCAAACACAGCCTAAGAATTTAATTCAAAATCATGAAGTGGTGAGATACAGGATCAACGTCTGCATGTCCTAAAGTGGTTGCCATGCAATCCCACAGAAGGGAGAAAAAGGGTATTAACAAAAATTTATTTCCATTAAATAAATAGAATGCAACATGTCCATCACAAAGTGGTACGTGCAAAAGGTGCAGTAGAGTCTATTTTACTAAAGTAAGAAACTGTGGCCACCAGCCTCCACAAGACTCAGAAAATGAAGCAGATCTTTACCTACTGATAAGCAGAATAGAAAGAGAACCACGAGTGGAACTCATGACATCATTATGAATAACGAGTTACAAGTGTCAACTAACCTCTACAGTGTCAATTGCTTCATTTGAAGGAATCGCATGTAATACTCTGAAACAAGAAAAATGATCAATGGCACATTTAAATTTTCTGCGGAAGTTGAGTCAGTCTATAAAAATATATGTAGGCTGAGTGAGTGCTTTTCATTCCAATTTTCTCAAGAGTTGCTTCCAATATTGTCATTCTAGGCTTCCAAAGACTTTTTATGTAATACACTTTCATAATCATGGCAATTTTGTCACGTATTACACAAGAAGTCATGAAAACCCTAGAATATTGCATTAAGAAGTCATTTTTTCGAAGGCAAAGGCTCCTAAGAAATCTGAAAATCTTATGTAATATATAAGAGTTATTTAATATTTGCATATTTATCAACAACAAAAAGTTATTTAATATTGCTATTGTTGGCTTCCAAGTGTAATATACTCTGACAATCATGGCTTTATTGCCACTGTTAATGTTGGTGCCTGAGGCCTAGATAATTCAATGATATTTTGATTTTTGTCAATCAATACAGTTAACAGATAGGTTAGATATGGGACGAGCTGTAAACCTTATTGTCCATACCTTAATATGGATATGCTCAAATCAACTATTGGAAATTTTCTTAGTGAGAGACATTTTGTATTTATAATTTCAACATGCACTCTTCCAATGTATTTGTAGCAATACAAGACATTAAATGATAAGCCTGTACTCCATGAAAGTAGAAGCCTTATAAACCAGGCAGGCTTTTGTAACCTGCTCGACACAACAATCAGAGACGGTCAACCAACAATTTCGCCTATATACACGAGAGTACACATTTCCATTAAAAATCAACTGATGTTAAATTTCAATTCTCAATCCAAGAGGCAACTCTTGAATTGAACAGGATGAGAGCTTATTGTAATGTGTTTCTGCTTGTTCAGACTCAAATTACGCATCTCTTCAAATTGTGTAATGTATAAAGCATCATAATAGATTATATTTAAGCTAGTACTTTCTTTAATACTACATAAGCAAGAGTTAAACAAACCTCTCTTCTGCAGCAGAAATGAGACCAGCTGTCAAAGCAACACCACCAAACTAAAACAAATAAGAGTATCATTAATTCTATGCTAAAAATAGTATATGTAAAGTAGTACTCTGCGCAATTTACACAAACTCCGAAACTAACCAGTTGTATGCTACAAAATAATTTTCTTTGGAGGTCTATACGCCCTGTCAATAGAGAACCAAACAGATAAGTCTTGATGTAAATCTTCCCCAATCAGAGCATATCACTTTTGAAAGCAATCTACCTGTTGAAAGAATGCTCTTTGTGATAGCTTCTGCAAGGCCAATGCAATCTTCTTTCTTTGGTTTAGTTTGAAAAAATGAGTAGCTGTCCCACATTGGGAACCCACCATTAATGCTGGAATACAAACCATCTGACATATCACTTCTTCTTGGAAATTCCATATGCCATGTATCTTGAGCATATCTTCATAGTCATTAAACCTAGTGAAGTAAAATCAGTATGTTAGAAGGTAGGAGAAAGAAAAAGGAAAAAAGTAATTCAGCACAAGTAACTTAACAATGTAAAGCCATAAATCTTGAAAGTTACACACAAAAACGGGGTGGAGGAGGATGCACATCTGGAACCAAAAGCATAGGGTAGAACAGACCCATAGGGGAACCTATTTTAACAAACTATCAGAAAATAATTGCATTCTCAAAAAACTGCATTATATTCTTCCCACTACAGAAAGACAGCCAAGCGAACATTTATCAAGGAGACAAATGCAACAATATTAAGGTGCAAACAGACATACATTCAGAGCTGTTAGTCTGGTCTTATGAGATCCAGCAGGCATGCCATCTTCATATGAATGAACTACAACAACAGCTTCAACTTCCCCTTCCTGGATAAAGAAAAAACTAAACCAAAATTAGCAGACAGCATAACCAAGTTAAGATAAAGCAATGCTTTTTTTCTAGAGAACCTCAAGTGATAGCTAAGATATCTAAGGAATTTCTTACCATTAGTAATTGATAAGACACCAATAACCACCTGTCTAAGATGCCACCTTGTTAACTTGACAAGTAATTTGGAAGAATGAGTTGATTTTGCCTTCTTGTTCAAGAACCTATTCTATTAACTTCTTTAGAACATCATTTTTCCATGGTTTGTTGATGCAAATACACAAAGATAAATAATTTACTTTAACAAAAGAAAAATAAATTCCTATGTCTATATTATTGTAGGAGTTGCCACATTCCATACCTTCTGTCTATGTCAGAATGTGACAAGTATCACAAATTACATCAGCATACAGAATTAACAAACTTATTTCTACAGCGTAGTCCTGGCTTGCAAAACCAATAGCAGATATTGAGTATGAGGTGAAAAGGTAGGTAGAAATGATTTCAACCCCAAATTGAATCTGTAATGGGAAAAGAAGCAACCGCTAAACCACTAATAAAGCATACAACCTGTACTCCAATAACTTGATCCATAAACAAAATATTCATCATAAACTATGACCACATAACAGAGGTAACGAGCATTGTCCTAAAAGTTTTGAATGCCTCAAAATGCAACTTCTAACACAGCTTTCAATGCATGAATCCTCAATTTTGTGTTGTACGTTTCTTATGCTTGGATGTTGTTCAATCATAAGAATGTGAAAATATATGTCGAAATTGGACAGTGCATTTAAAAAACCCTAGTTTTGATTGATAAACAGTGAGTGGAACTGGGCAATATCGGAACACCATATGCTTAGTCCCATTGGATAGCATAATTAATAGACAAATGTGAAATTCATAAGAGAACTTGGGTAAACCAAATGCATACTCTCAATACAAGCATCATTGCCATCTCATGAAGGAAGCTTCTAGTAAAATATGACACCCTCACGTACCCATTAAACTAGCTTTCAAGTGTAGTAAATGATGACACCATATTGAATGCCCAAATATTTCCATACATTCTAAATATTGTGCTAGTCTAATACATATTCAAACAGTACAGCTGTGTCGGAAGAACCAACCAGCCCTATCATATCGCTCAGAAAAGAAGAAAGAAAGAAGAAGAATGGAAAGTGAACTCACTTTAATCTGACAATACATCTCTTTAAGTCTGTTAAGCATCAATAAATCCACAGGCTTTGTCAAAGCATCAGTACGAATTGGTGGCCATGTCTGATGATGCCTCTGTGTCCAGAGAAGGCATCTTGATATATCCTAGAAGAGAAATCAACAATTATGCAGTTTAAGAAAAGGTAACAAGAAAATCATCAATATGAAGTCATAGCTGAAAGATCAAAATGAAGTAGAATTATACATCCAGCAATTTCCTCACAGTTAACATGTAAAACAAAAACAAGTTGAAATCTGAAATCAGAATCTAAACCTCTCCGCCAAAACGTAAAGTCATCTGTGTAGTTGGTAGAGCAACTCCATCCTGAAACAAATATAATTAGAAATTATTCTGCCTACATGATTTTAAACACAGACAGACAATTAACTGAAAAACATAGATGTTCGAAGCGAAAGTGAAAGCATAAATTCAATGATTTGGGCACCATCTGAGAAGCAGAGAAGGACGCATTTTCCTTTTTTACTCATTGCTTTGCTCCTTCCCACAAGTTATGCAAGTTGGCAATCAAAGGCAACATTTACTGAAAACACAAAATATATGTTCGGTAGTTGAGCATACAAGTAATGGTGATTATCGAAATGATATTAGTGCTAGAGAGAGAATAGCACCATGAAGGTTGTGGCACTTGTTGCAACAACTGAAACAACAGGTGGCTGCAACAATCACTTAAATTCATACTGATGACACAGTACTGACAGCATTGACCCTGGTAATGATGTGTATGGTTGCATAATCAACACCATGAAGTTGGTAACAGTGACAAATAACCAACATTCAACAGTGCTCAGGGCAGTGTTGGTGGCGGTGATTTTAATTGTAGTGTAATCTGTTAACTATGCTGATGGTGGGGCACAAGCAAAAATTAAATACTATTGCTTTTAAAAAGCAATACAAGATTATTTTTATACAGAATTATATTTTAAGTTCAATTACCAAGCACAACTACTTTGTGCTCAGTTGCTCCTATGCGATAAAATGGCACATAGAACATGCAACTGAATCAATGCTTTTAGTAGCTTATTGAACTGCACAAAAAATAATGTTTGAATTGTTCACAAGAAGTAGGTAAACAAAAATATTACCTCAATACAGATTACGGATGTCACCTGGGCACCCATATTTACAACACATGCTGTTGATAACCCATTTCCAAAAACTGCAGCTAGACCTTCCTGGTCAAAACCATTACATGTTTAGAAATTAGGGACATCACATACTGAAGAAGGATCTCCATAAAGTGCTAATTAGAGCCTAAAAAAGATGTTTAATATACAGGAAAAGCAAAATATACAATATATATATGCATATATATAAAGCACAGCAATCCTGAAAGCAATGCTGCCGCTAATACCACTAAATCCCCAAATCCAATAATCTTTCTTTTACCTTATGTTACCCTGAATCTACAATCTTTCCTTGGTCTAAACCCACCATGAAAATAGACATAAGCATCTTTAACTTAACTTTCGTAAAGTCATCCAACACCACACACAAACAACTCAAAAACTAATGTGTGTGTTTTGTTTGAGTTTTTTGGATTAAGTTTTTTGAAAACTGAGTTTTTTGTTTTTTGTGTTTTTTTGTTTTTAGTGAATATTTTTAAAATTTTAAACATTTTTTTTTATTTTTTTAGATGCACCTTAGTTAGATGTATCTAAAAAGTAAAAAATTTGTGAAAAAATATTTTTAAAAATTAATAAATACATAAAAATACGAAAAATATATTGAATACTCGTATTTTTTTGTATTTTTGGTATTTAGTGAATTTTTAAAAGATTTTTTTCACAAAAATTATACTTTTTATGTGTATTTATGTTAGGTGTGTCTAAAATTTTTTAAAAAATGCTTAAAATATTAAAAAATTCAGTAAAAACAAAAAAACAAAAATGCATAATTTTTTGAAAAGTGTTTTTGGAAAACCAAAAACAAGCAAAGTGAATATAAGTCATAAAATCTAAACTAGTTGCAACAAGGGTCTGCATAATTACTTGGTTAAATATTAGTTTGAAGCCAGTATCAAAAACTAACATATAGGCCACCTTGAAAAATGCAATCAAAGAAAATTTTCCCACCTGGTGGACCACTGCTGAGCTGAAGTGCAAGTCTCGCAATACGATAGACAGCATCTCCTTTATTTCTGCTCATAACAATAACACAAATGCTGCACTAAGTAACTTTCTTAAACATCTACACATTTTTTAATATCATAAAGATGAATATATGACTCTTCCTTCTCTTCGTCTATATGTTTTCCTCTATTAACATCATTGTAGCTTTAGTTGGTTCCTTTAAGTAATAATAATCAACTAATCAAATGGAAGGTATTAAACAAAGACATTCAAGTTTAACGCGAGTAACAGGGTACAAGAAGTATGCCAATCAACAACAAAAAAAAAAAGGAGAGAGAGGCAACAAGAAGTATAATTATGGTTGATCGAAATGACAATTGCTTGTTTTCAAGAAGATACAACCATTATTCTCATATCAATGCAACAAACCCAGTTTCTAGATAGAATATAAGGCATCTTCAAGTTGTATTGCAAAACCGTTACTTTGCAATCTATTATTCCATAGTCAAATATGTGCAGTATATGACAACTATTACAAGTTACAACAATATGAACTTGTGTGTATACAGGGCATGTAAGTGCCTCTGCAACTTGTAAAGTATTGTATATTACCTCTCAAATATCAAATGAAATCAAGTAACAAAGTTCTTCCTTGCTAATATGACAGATCATGCTACAAAATAATTTATTCTGGTCAAATACTGCTATTTACTTCATTTTGGGAGATTGGGCTTTGTTAGAGCATTAAAATTAAAATTTGGAAGAGCCCTAAAAGTGAAAAAATAAAACAAGTTAGCCCATTTATTTGTGGGCAAACAAACCTAACTCGGGCACATTAAGTTGACCTAGGGCTGGGCTTGGGCCACGTAGCTCAGGCTGGGAGGTTGAGCCTATGAAAGCACCAGTGCAACTCAGGCTGGACCTGAAAAGGACCTCAGCTCAACCAAAACCACCTGAGTTGGAGCCCAATACATATGAGAAAACTATAGTCAAATAGGACTATTGACTATATCAGAGAAAACAATTAACAGGACAGGTGCCCAGACTAACCAACCCCGCCAGATTTGGATCCCCTATATATAATATCAGAAAAGGAAAGTCAAATTGCAATATATAAGCTTTATCAGGGAAAATAATTTACAAACTTCAAACTAATTATTCCCATCACTAAACAACAAAGGAAAATGAAGAGGAAGAAATAAAACTATACGCATACCACGATTATCAAATGTTTCTGGCACAACCAGAATAGCAGAAAACATGTTTCTTTCACTGTGAGGGATATGCAGTTTCTCAATCAAAATCCAGTCCCAGATGACTTGCATATCTTCAAACACCTGCAGGGAAAGTCAAAATGTACTTAAAATGAATCACTTTCCCATCAAAGCATAGAATTTTTATGAGTTTGCTAGCAAATTACAGAATACCATTTTTTTTGTCAGTCAAAATAATGACTTTTTTTTTTCTTTTTTCGAAAGAGTTATTGGGCTATAACAAAATATAAATATCAAGTTTATTTACTTCAACAATGCAGTACTGAATGTAAACCATATTTTCAGGATCTATATGGCTGATGATATGGCTACTACAAACAGTAAGACATAAACTCAAGACGAAGCAAGTCTCTTCCTTTTGGTCAAGAGAAGTAGCTAAGCTAACATACATATTCATTGAAAATCTCTGTCCCATACTTGAAGAAGTTAAACGGTGGTGTTAAAATTAGTACCTGCTGCATAGGATAGTGTTGAGAAATATTAAAGTGACCTCTGCGAATAGGACGGCGTAAGCAATATGGCTCAGTAGGGGATATTCTTAGAGCTTCCTCACCACAGATATATTCTCTGAACTTGCATGCACTTGAAGTAAGCTCCTTGCTGGCAGTACCTTCCCCCTGGTCTGGGGGCTCACTAATCTCACCATTGTTTGGAGAACTTTCTGCAGAAAGTCAAGAATAATTTATCCAATTCAAATGTTTAAGGAAATGCATAACTCAAGTAATGGCTGCCTTAGTAGGAAGGCAAGGAATTGTGAACCATAAACCTACCAAACTACTGTAGTCAAGGTATGATTCACATGGGCAATATGTCTTACTTTCTACATACAATCTATTAACTGTGTTTATATTGTATTAGAGTTACCAACAACTGTCTCAGGTAAGGTGCTGAGCAAAAGCATAGATAAAAGTTCAATTAAAAATGCACTTTGATTTGACACGTGTAACTGAATACAAGAAAGTTCAACAAATCACATAAGGAACTCCAAAGTGGTAATCATTACTAGTTCTGCAAGATACACAGACAAAAAGGAACAAGCACGCACATGGGGCAGGCCAAGGGACAATATCCATTACCTAATGCTGAAGACGAATCAGATTTTTTATCAAAAACATTGGTCCAAGTGAATGCTGTCTCCTTCCTGTTGCCCTGTGGAGTATTAGTATATCCATCAACACGTCCCATCTGCATAACAGATTCATTAGTTTGCGCGCAATCAGAGTGTTCTGCATGTGTATCATCTTGCTACCTCAATGGTGTATCATATGCAGGAGGGCTGAGGAGAGTATTGAGTTGCTTTGTTGTTATGGAGTTGATTGTTTTTGCTTGTGGGCACGGATTGGGTGCTCCATCCTCTTGAGTTCAGGTGCTCCACATTTTTTTTCAAGGGTTTGGGTTCCACCTCAAAAACTAGGGCTTTCCAAAACTGTGCAATTTGTGCAATTCTTTGGGTACTTTGGTAGGAAAGAAATGCAAAGATTGTCTACGATAAGTTTGATGAATTGGGAGAGTAATGGGATAGGGTTTGTTATCTATCTTCATTTTGGGTGTCAGTCTCGCCTCTTTTAAGGAGATTCCTTTGTTTTTTATTTGTAGCGGTCGGAGAGTCGTTTGTGATTTGTAATTTCTTCTCTTTTTTCATTTGTATCATTTTGGTGGATCTTTCATCCTTTTCCCTTTAACCGATAAATTTCATTTATATTTATCCACCCAAAAAAATATAAACAGCATTTTGCATATGTAACTTCATTCTTATTCTTTATAACCACTTAATATCAGATTTTTATAAACGTAGGAATTTGTATAGCCTGAAATTTTTCAATGCTATAGACTCTTCTTCCATTACACAGCCTCAACTATGACATTTATACTTCTGCTGAATCAGTTAAAAGACCAAAAATAAAAGAGGAAGTATCTTTCTGTTGTATTAAGGACTTCGTATAGGTGGCAGAGGATTTTGCCTTGTAATGAGGGGCAAGCATCGAAGGTCTTCTAAGGCATGGAACTATCTTTGTATTGACTAAAATGATCACTACTCTATCCTCTATTTTTTTAGTTGAGAAAAGGATTGCAACTTTTGTGAATTTTATAAATGATATGTACATGGAGGTGGACATGTAATGTCCTAGGTTTGGTTTTTTTAGTGAACAGGGTTCACCCCCTTAAGGTGTTTTTCATAGTTTCTAACATTTTATTTGCCTATCCAAAAAAAAAAAAAAAATGGTGTGTCACATAAAATTGCCTTCCAACATGCAGATGTCAATGTGAATTTACATCTCTAAACTCACTTTAACAACTAACAATGTTAAAGGAATAAGAAATAATTTTTTTTTTAAAAATTGCTTAATGGGTATCACAAAGATAACCACAACATTAGAACACCCATCGAAATGTAACCTACAGCAGTTGTTTTACCTAGTGCATCACCCTCTGCTCTTCTCTTTCTTTCCTTTTTCCAAAATACAAATAAAAATTTGCCAAGCCATATTAGATAGTAAAAATTTAACAGTTGTTAAAATGTTCTTTTTATTGGACACAGGCAGCACTATTTATTTCTTAACTGAAAAACAAATAATAAATTCAAATTCATATAGCTAATAATAGACTAAACGAAAACACTTCATGTACCTTCAAGGAATGAGTTGTTTGCAACCTCTTCATCTAGAAAAGGAATCTTCAACAGTGACGCAATCTGAGAAATAAAATGCAAAAACAGACAAATTTATATGCTCTAACCGTGTGCAAGTGTAGCGCTAAACCAGCTAACAAATTCTACAAACTTAATATATATGAAAGTAAAAAAATTATAAAATTTGTTAGCAGCAAGTATAGCATTTTCCTATATAAACTCAGCAAATGAAACCAAAACATACAATATCATAGGACTTCTCACGCTCCATGTGTTGAGCAGTCGTAACCTGAGAATTAAGCGACTGAAAAACCACCAAAAAAAAAAAACAAGAATTGTCAAACTAAAAATGTACCAAATAAAAGTTCAAAAATTTTAAAAGCTGGATAAATTAAAGCAATTGAGAATAAAAGGGTTTGAATTTGGGAGTAGAACTACTCAACTTGATCTTGAACATTTCTTTTAGGGGCTTGGTTGGCACCAGTGGTGCGTCGAGCAATGCAGTGAGGGATGTTGAAAGGAGTGTCTTGTTGAGCCAGTCCCATCCGAATGTTCGCGGAACCTAAGCATCATAAACAGATATGATGAAAACACTTGCATAATGAAGATATGAATATATATATGCATATGTATAAGGGGGAATTAGGGTATTTTGGGGGGACCTGGATTGATGACGACAAGATTGGAGCCTCTTTCGGCGAGGAGTTGAGAAGGAACCACTGTCTTGAGGTAATCCTGCGAGTATAAATGAGTAATTAGGGAAGACAATTTCAGATTGGTGATGAGAGAGAGAGAGAGAGAGAGAGAGAGAGAGAGAGAGAGAAAGTAACCATGGTGGAGAATCGAATTGCAGGGATGCAAGAGAGTGATGACTGGTGAGGGTAGTAGTATAAAAAAACGAAACTTGCTTTTCGTTTGGATCGGAAGGATAAAAGAGAGTCATGTTAGCTTACCATAGGTAGGCGTACACGTCCGGATTGATTTGATTTTGACAAAATTTAAGAATTAAATCGATTCTATTTGGTTTTGTGATTTTGAGAATCAGGTATACTTATAAAATTGGATCAGAACGGTTGAGTTGCGATTTGGTTGAGTTGCCATTTGGATTACCGTTTTAAAAATTTTTATTTATAAGAATAAATTATTAATATTAATAACATAATTATTTAAACAGATTATATCTAATTCATGATAAAAACTAATAATATTAAGATATTTTTCATTCTAATATCATTAAAATTATAAAAAAATAATTAATAAAAATAAAATTTGACATGATAATATTAAATATTATATCTATATATATCTTATTAAATAACACGTACGCATAATTTAAGGACTGCTATTGTTTATTAAATATTATATATATCTTTTAAAATTTGGTTCGGTTTAGTTCGAACTATAATTTTTTCATAAAATCTATTAACTGAACCATTTTTACGATTCTCAATATTTCTTAAATCGATACCAAACTAGTTCTCAATAGAACCAAACCAAATCGTACAATTCAATCTGATTTGGTCAAAATTACCAATTTAAATGAATTTTTAAACAGCCTTAACCATAGCTCTTCCCTACAATTCCAGCTCATGACAGATGCTCAATTTCTTCCAAGTTTGTAGCACTTCTCCTAGGGTAAATTATACACTTATTTTGTTAATCTTTAATCTTGAGTCAATAATATTTTCAAACTTTATACATTAATTCAATTCAATGTAATTTTTTCATCATTAACTTTTTACCAATTGATATCATACTTATATTGGCCCTATTTGATAGAGTTTTTTTTTAACTTGATAACTAGAAAGTAAAAATTAAAAACATTCATTCCCAACTTTTAAAAAATTATATTTTTTAACTTATTTAAGTTGTTTCTACTTAAGAGCATCTTTAACTTTTTTATTTTTTTACCAAATTTGAATAAAAACTCTATTTGATATTACGTGCTCCAACTTAAGATTTTAAACTTTCATCAAAATATAGGTCGACCGAGCTGACGACCTGGTGAATGTCTATCCGGTTGATTGGCCAGTGTAATTTTTTCACAAATTTTTGCAAGGAGGTGGTCATCCGAGGTTCGCCCGATGGTGAAAATGACATGTAACTCCAACAGCTATGAACAGTGAAATGATGAAAGGTTACACCCGTCCTCAATTTGGTGAAAAATTTATCATATTCTCAATTTGATACTCATCTAATGAAAAGATTGGAGCAACAATAATGACGTTTTTTCATCAAATTTGAATTTAAGCTATGTTTGGCATGTTGGTTTTGGGCTAAAATAGATACAAAAATACAAAACAGACTAAAAAGTCAATAAGACAAAATATCACATTTAAACCATAATCATTTCATTTTTTCTCTTACAAAAGTAAAAAAATCGAACGAGACTTTTTAGTCTCAAGTTAAAATAGTCAAAAAACTAAAAAGTCAACCCACATTTCAAACGAAGGCTTAATGAAACAATAGGTGATACATTAAAAATGGTCTAATAAACTATAAGAAAAGCTGCACCACACAACTTGACGTAAACACCCTAATAAGTTATAATCAACTTTCATTAACTGCAACAAACAGTCCCATAATATAGCTTTAAATAGGTAATTTGATTTTTTTTTTTTTTTTTCTACTTCTATTCCAATTAAAATAGATTTATAATTTATCTCCCTTTTTACCACTCATGTAATTTTTCCTTCCTTTTCAACTTATTGCTTTCCCCCCAAAATAATAATAATAATAATTAAAAAGTTGATAACCCTCAACCTCGCTGTCGACCTTCGTTGGGATAAGTTAAAATATTTCGCATGCTCTCTCATATCAATATTACCTTGGCCTTACTCTATTTTTTTTTTTTTTTTTTTAAATTCCAAGTAATGCCTCCATTGTTGGATGTGTATTTGTCTGGAACTGGAATGGGCATTTGACCATTGACCCTTAGTTTTCACAGGTAGGGCTAAAAATAATGACGTGAATCTTACTTCTTATTTTACCTGTGACTATTTTTTATTCCTATCAAAATATTTATTTCCAGAATATTTATTCTCCACGTGATAACTGATTCGAGTTTCACTGCTCTATAAAGTGTAACTTTGCTTTTTCCCATTCCAATAATAATAAAACTGTACTTCTCCTATTCCTTTCCCTCCCTCATAAACCAGTTCAGCTCCCCTGAATTGTACATATGCCTCAAACCAAATGTGCACCCGAGCAAAATGAAAATGAGAAGGAAAGATTGCACTAATATTATCGTTGTAACAACAAGAAACATTAAAAACCCAGATAAGTCTGCTAGTTTAGAACACATGGCTTCTGTTTCTCAGTGAAAACCAGCAAGAGAAGATGGCTGGGTTAAATGCAACCCTTACATTATTCAACTCAATCCCGCAAAGAAATCTAATTCTCGAGGAACCTGTGCAAAATACTCATGCCATGAACAAGCAAGCAATACACAACTATCAGATTATCTTCCATATTGATTCGCAATTAAAAAACCAGTAATACCATAAGAAACGAACAATGAAGTTCATTAAACAATGCATTGATGACACATCCAATGGTAATTTGCTCAACGTGAAGAAACACAGTTGGATCAAACTTAAGTGGCATGTAACGAAGTGCTTAGAAGCTGAAGAATCCAAAAAAAATCAGTCTTCACATGCATGAAACACAACATCCATAGCCTAGCAATTAGCCAAACAAAACAGTGCATACTTCTCTTGCTTTCTTCTTTTTTTTCACAAGAAATATTTTTTTGTTACTCAACAGCCTTTTTCCAATATTTTTTGGCTTAGACTGGTTAGCTACTAGAGTTCTCTTTTAACACAAAAGTCATATTTGGGAAAGCGAAAAAGAGGAAATAAATTTGAAAATCTATGTTCCTGCTGAAGTAACAATAACTCACCCTGGAACAAGGGCATAACCATTAACAATTCGTCTGGTCAAAAAATGCAGGAAAACAAAAGACAATTACAGCAATAAATCCCGGGCTAAATAACTTCAGAAAGAGGTCTCTACAATGCAAAGCTGAAGCTGCATGGCAGCCACTTCGCATCCCGAAATTTAAACGCTAGCCTAACAAACCAACCTTCAACTATCGTTTCTTCCATTTATCTAAACTGTCTTGGTTTTGGGGGTCTTCTTTTTGAGCTGTTTCCTTGGAATTGAGTTCTTCATCCCAAGGAAAAAGAGCAATGCACCAAAAAGTGCTATGCACTGCCAAGAAATGCAAATCAAGTTAAAACCAAGTTCACTTGCAGTGCATAAATATAAGTTGACAAACAAATCAGATACAAAGCCAACCTGCAAGAACTCCTCTAGGAGTGAAAAAAATTCTGGTCCACCATAATTATAGTTGTAGAAGTCATACAGAAGTGGAGTGGTATATGCCAAGTGGTACAGCTAAAGAAAGAAAAATAACTCTGATTAGCAGTAATAAAATAAGAAGCGACCGAAGGACAATCTAGTTACACAATTTTGTACTAATATATTGTTGAAAGATGAAAATTTGGGGAGTAAGATAGTACTAACCAGTAGGTAAGCACCAAGGGAACTGCCAAATATAAAAAGAAAGCCACCAAACCCTTTTAGAAAAATAGAGGCTGCAACAAAATGCCTAACCTGAATACAATATCTCCAAATTAGACACATTTAAAGCAAGATGAAAACTGACTCCAGTTTTTCGAGGAAAATAGAAAGCAGAGAAAGTAAAACAAGAGTCTCACATCAATCTTCAATGCACTTTCCCCCAACTTAGAAGTTAGAAATTTCTGGAGAACAGCTAACTTGGGAGCTAATTCCTTTGCTGCAGGCCCACCATCAGTACCAAAATCATTGAACCTGTGCAGATGCATACCACATTAAAAAGTGAAACTAATCTTCCGACACAAGCCAAGAGGATAAGCAATATCAAGGAAGGCCATTAATTGATCTAAAGCTTGAGAACAAGTACTAACAACAAGCTAAAATATATAACAAAGATTAAAGAAAATGATTACGAAAAGGTAGAAGATCAAAAAAATGAGAAAAGTCCCTAAGAAAAACTACTTTGTTTCTCCATTATAAGTGGGGTCATTTTTCGCACAACATGAGCCAGACAAAAAGTTAATAAGTTAGGGTTAGCTAGTTCTTGATAATCGACACAAACCTAAAAGTGACACAACACGATAACACAAAAATAAACAAGTTGGGTTAGTGTCAAACATGCATAAATTTCAATATTATTTCCACTAATGGGTGCCATGCCATGACATGTTTCAATCCCCTTATGTAATCCTATCCAACTGACTACAAAAATATATGTAAAATAGGATTTTGGGGTCAATATAATCTTTTTGTTCTCCGTTTGAGATAATATAATATAATAAGGTTTAGTTCTTATATTTTGAGGAAATGCAATAAAGTTGAAATTAAACAATTTTTACGAAGAATTTCATCCAGTAGAAATTAGTTTCATAAAACTTAATTTGTGGGATTTTTTTAATGTCTCTATACACTTGGTATGCTTAATTAAGGGAGAAATTTTTTGACATGACACATTAACACCACACAAACTGGACACAAACCCAAAATGCTAGACACTCTCTACTCTCTGATCAATCAATCAATTCATCCCATTTTGACTGCTTCATAAAAGCCTTCAAGGAATGCTAGCCTCTACTCTGATTGGTGCTACTCCTACTACTTCAATTGGTGCTAATCACAAGAAATCCAATATTAAAAAAATGAAACTACTCAATGTGTTCCAAAACTATTTTTAGTAAACATCTTTGCCTCCTTACAAAATTGTCCCACTACTGAATTTAAATGCATCACATGGCACAAAGTGGTCATGCTCAAAGGGGGAACCAAGGAGTGGAGGGGAGTAGGAGGTAACAAATATATGCAAACAGCTCAACATTCTAAAATGTCTGCGTATATGGTTATTTCATCATAGATAATCCAAAGATTTGTGGTAAAATGAGAATTTTCAATAAGATCGATGAGAATCATTGTGTTCTCAATATATTTGTTGATACGTTTGCATTCAATAAAAGTGAATATATCCTTAATATCTTGCAGTTTTAAATCCACAATAGGCATCATGTCGAGTTTTGGTGATATTGACATTATCACTTAAAATATGCACAATATACTTAATGGTCAATTGGTCATACTTGTTCCATGGATATGATCAAGCAGGATTAACTGTCCTATGACAAATTGTAAGAGACAACCAAAACTAAGTCTAGTTTACACTTTAATCTGGTCTAATACAATGCTTGGTCAGGGATAAAACAGGTTCCAATGCATTTAATGCCAATGGATTCTGTACTAGCTGTATCTTGCCATCAACCTAATCCTAGGATTAACAAGAGCAACCCCACCGGACAAGTGTTGTTTTATCCCTCATACATGTGATAATGTATTCAAATTGAACAATTCATCTATTACCTTCGCCAACATATACACAGGATAAATCGGCCCAAGTATTAACGATCCAATCCCACCCATTTAATCCCACAATAAAAGCGCCAACCATTAATTCCGTCATACATTTATGTCCATAGAATACTCATTAAAAGGTCAAATTCATTAAGATTTCAAATCATTAATCTCTCTCTAATGAATTCAGTTGTTTCCTTAACTACTTTCTATATGCAAATTTGCTAGTTATTTATGTACTCCAATCATTACGATATTCATCATTACAAGCATAGTTGTCAAATCAGGATTCGAATCATGAATTGAAATGGCCTCGTACCGAATCGTGAATTGAATCGAATCGAATCTTGAATTATAAAGATTCAGTCACTTATTCTAACTTACTTAGAAAAATATATCTATATCTTATGAATATGAAACATTTAAACTTAAATCAATGACATTATTATTCTGAATGATGATCACGTAGTTTAATAAATAAGAAATTAACAAAGGTTCTTATGTAAGATCACCATCTTACGATTTTCTTTTTTTAGATATTTCTTATTAACTATTCTCAATAAAGACAGTAAAGAAAAACAAACTCTCAATTTTCAAAGTAACAATAATTTAACCATATTAAAATTTGGACAATAAGCATACATACTTTTCCAAGTAACAATAACCAAATAATAACAAAGAATTATCTGGAATATTTTATTTCAAAGCCTAGAATATTTTAAAAGGTATAACTGATCTCACTTATAAAATATTCAACTATATTTTATTTAGTAAAATAGCAATAGATAATTCATGACGTAAGTTACTTTAATTTTAAATATTTTTAGAAGATATATTATGATTTTTTAAAGGAAAAAAATGAGAAAAAATGTTAAAAAAAACATATTGGGTTTGACTAAATTTGATAATACCCTATTAAATACTACATGATTATTAAAATAATAACAAATCATATATATATTGGTTATTTTAATATTTTAAACGCTATTAGAAGTATTTTATCATTTTTACTAAAAAGATGAAGAAAAAAAGAGTCGCAAATATATTGGACACGACAGTGTCAAAAATTACATGAATCATAAAAAATGAATTGAATCATGAATCGATTGTGAATTGTGCGATTCACTAGATTCGTATCGATTTTATAAAAATTACTAATTGAATCGTGGATTGAATCGCGAATCGAATCGCGAATTGTAAGATTCTGATAACAGAAATTACAAAGTGAACATACCAAGCACCGCAAAGGTGGACATACATCCAAAGTTAATATATGTAGGGATTTGAATTTCATTGATAGATAAACATAAAAAAATGCTGTAGATAATATATTTCACATAATGCCTTATATGTGAATAATATATGAATCAACTTTAAGCCGACAAGGAGTTGAAGATTTATATGGCAGTTAATAAATCAAATAAATTGTGATTTGACAAAATGGCTGTGTCCATCGATGTGTGTACTCATCTACTTCATTTAATAATGAATCTGAATGGTCTCCTTATATGGAAGTAGAAACCTTTAGACATTGATAAAAATGTATTAAATCTGAATGGTCTCCTCATACGGAAGTAGTAACCTTTAGAGACATTGATGAAAAGGTTTCCTGTTTCAGACTATAGTCCACTCCCCGGTCAATAAGTCAAAGAAACATATTTGCATGATTACATTCACTGATTCCACTGAATAATTTAACATCTCAATAAAAGATTCCAAGAATGAAAAATAACAATTTCTATGAAAATATGTACACTTTAATTTGCTCCTCATAATACACAAGTTATTATGGCAATTCAACAAAGTAATTGTGTAATAGAAGGGCATAGCGAAAAATACATACTGATACGACCTAAAAAATTGTGGAATGATTTGATTAAAAAAAAACTAATTGAGATGAATGTCAATATCATTCACACAAGTTTCAATTCATCAAATCAGCTTCATTTTGCACAGATAACAAACCCTCGTTCTTTTTTAAAAATGTAAACATGCAAAACTCCTTTCGATTCAATACAATCATGACCAAAGATTAAAAATGCCATGTAAAATACATTGTTATGAAAGTTGATAAACAAAATTCAACAAAAAAAAACGCTCTAAGTTCGAATGAAGAATTAATTCCTCTTATACAACCCTAAGAAATAAAAAGAAAAAGGAATAAAGTAAGAAGGGGAAATTTTAATATGTTAAGTTACATTAAATTGAACCACCATAACGTCTGTGTTAAATATTCCCTAACAGAGCAACTCAAGTTTTTGCGTCATACATTGGCCAAGGTATTTTTTTCAAATGGCATTCAACATTTTTATTTTTTTGATAAGTTTCAACAACATTCAACTTGTAATAAAAAAAATACAAAAATTCAGAAACTAAGCATCCAAGAAGTAAGGTGGCACAATTCTTTTTCTTCTTTCCTTCCCTCCCATGCAAAAAGCAAATCCCGCTAAACTAAGGTAACCTTTTGTTTTCAAACCTCTGAAATCTCCAAGTATAGTTCACCTAAAGAATGATCATAGTGATGAGCATGCATGCTACTGGATTCTGTTCACTTGATACAATTTAATTTTCTGTTTTGGTAATCTATAGCCATGTTTAGGGACACTCCCACTTCCTCTATCCCTCAACTATCTCTCTCTCGCACTCCCACTACCCCACCCCCACCCCCACCCTTCCACTGCCCCACCTTCTCCCAATCACTCCCAACCCGCACCCCTCCCAAGCAACACCAATCTCAATCTCTAACCCCACCGGTTCAACACCACCTTAATCAAATAATATAAGAAAAATTCATATATAAATCCACCAGCAGATAATCTGGCCCATACATATATATACACATATTTATAAATATGGATACATATGTATGTGTTGGAAACTGGTTCTATCTGCCCATGTTGGCATAAATTATTCGATGGCAGTGTTGGTATGTAAATGAAAAATTAACTCTGATATTATTGCGGTCATTGCATCTTTTTTGATCACACAACTCACACCTATGGCATTGAACGATATAATTGTATTTAACAAAGTACTTTCTTCTAATTACTTCTAGAGTTTTTACATCCTACCTAATTGCTCCTCCGCTATCCTCAAATAATTTTCTCTATCTTGCCTTTCCTAGACTTTGCTTTACATTGTGTTTTGGGAAGGGATTTTGAAAAGAAAAATGAAAATGTAAATAAAATGTGAACAAAATATACTTACATTTCACCTAATTTCACACATCTTTTCCCTTTCCCTTCCCTTTCAATTTCCAAATCCCCCAACCAAACACAACATTAGTGGGAACCTCAAGAACTTAAATTGCTTTTTTTCAATCCCTACTAGAACTTCTTCCTCATCATGAGTCTATGACTCTAGGGAAAGTCAACTATCGTAAGCTAGCTAAAACAAATTGCAATCCTCTTTAGTCTCCACCAATTGGAGTTCCGATAGAGGAAGGGAGGGGCACTGGGAAAGGGTATTGGAGGTGATCGTTTATTGATTTATATACATAAATATATCTATATATCCACGATTATATACATATATATATTGGTTTAGTTTAGAAGAGGGTATTTAGGTTAACTTACAAGTGACAAAAGTTAGTCCACAAACCACAGGAGTTAAGTGGTTATTTCCAAATAACATAGTGTTTCATGAAAATGGCCTACAAGGAGGTAAAATGAAATTTGTGCTTCCATAATTTTTTTTTCTTCTTATGAATGCATTTTCCTTATCTTCATAGAACTAGAGTGATTAGTTTCAAATATTCAAGCGAATGAAACTAGGCTGAATGAAAAATTATTCAAAAAAAGCTGGGCACTACTGGCACCGGAATTTGGAAGTAAAGGCAGCAAAGTCACACTTCTTTTTCAAGTAAAATAGCACAAGAAACCAGTCACAAGTGTTCCGTCACTGATCAAATCTAAGGAAAAAAAAAAAAGAGGGGGGGAATTTTCACTACTTGCCAACCCGGAGACCTAAAAATCGAAATCCTCCGCCTAACCGAACCCAATAGAGGTATTTGGGCTAGTTTCAGGGCAATATTTCCTCATTTTAAAGCACAAAACAACACAAACCATGAGGATTCAAAAAAAATTCAATTTCATTAATATTCCAACAGATCAATGGCACGAACGATACAAAAGCAAAAAATGAATATAGAGCTGGAAAAAAAACCTAGATCTGACAACAATTCATATACACACAATGCAATATACAGCAGATCTACTATACATAGATAGAGATAGAGCTTACATTTGCCAAGCGGAGAGGATGAAGAGAGAGGCGAAGAAGACCCTTCCGAGGAACGAGAGGAAGCCCATTACTGGTTTTTTGAGAGACAGAGAGAGAGAGAGAGAGCAAATCTCGGGGCCTCCTTGCCTCCGAGCACTCGAACTGTGAATAAAAAATTGTATGATTGTGTTTCGTTTGGGTCTTAATGATGTCAATAAGCGATCAAATCAGAATATTTGGAGGTTCGTCTACACACGCAAATGGATTGATTCCTATTTGCCTTTTGAAATTACAATTTAAGGGCTTCTACTTTCAATTATTTACCGCAGACCCTGCCCACGCACGACAATCGTGAGTCACGTGGCTGATTCTCAATAAAGGAGTGGATTCTTAAAAAAAAAAATGTTTTATTATTTATTTTTCGAATAATTTTTGTTAACTTATTATTGTTATTTTACTATAATTCATTTTTGCTAAGCACATCTTCATTGGTGAATTATTTTTTAACAAATTATAAATATACTCTCTGATATTTGTTTAAAATATAAATTGTTCTTATAGTTTTAAAAATTATAAATATCTCTTTGTCATAATTTTTTTATTTAACAAAATTAACAAAAAAAAAAAAAATCTAACTACACTCCTTACAATAATAAAATTACATAAATTATTAATTAAAACATAATTTTCATATTATTAAAAACTATTAATTGATTTTATAATTTATTAATAAAAGAAGTAATTTGTTATGTAATTATAAACTTAAAAAGATGATATATAATTTCAAAAATTACAATAAATAATTCGTATTTTAAGTAAATCTTATAAAGTATATTTATGAATTACTCATTATTTTTTTAATTTAACATGGTAAAAGGGTAACTTACAAGTAGTTCTGCTAATGTGCAATATTTGCTATGCTATTACTTATCAATCACAATTTACTAGCTATCACTTTAAATTAAAATTATGCTATGCTATTACCTGTCAATCAATATTTACTAACTATCACTTTAAATTAAAGTTATGGTATTTGCTCATTTTAAATATAGTTCTCACATCATGTAAACTAACATTTCAATTTACATGTTTTACAAAGTTACATATGATACAAGGCAAGTCTAGTTGACAATTGAAAATTTGTGTTGAAATATACTTGAATTAAAAATAAAATACATATGAAGGCGTGGCGTATAGTTTACTTGGATTATGTGTAACTATTGATTAATTTGATAGTTGGCGTCTACACATGGATATTTATATCGTGTTTTGACCATAAACTTATTAATAAGTTATTATTATTTTTGGTTTGGAAAGTGAAAATGAGATGTATAGATATTAATAAATAAATAAATGGTTTAGTTACTGTATGTGAGGGTTTAAAAACGTTATCGGAAAATTCGAAGGCTCATTGGGAAATTTAAAGATTTTTGAAGATCATCGAAAAACTCAAATTCTCTAAAAATGGTAAGAGGCTTAGATGATTTAACGGTCACAATTAGAAATACAATAGTAAAGAGATGATAGAGATAAGAGATTGGGTGAAGAAGAAGGCAAAGTAGTTAAAGAGAGAATAATGACAAGGCTCTCCTATGGATTTCTCACTTTTACTCTCAAGGTAGATAATGGAGAAGGAAAATTAGTTCTTTCCTAAGAATTGTCTCTCCAACATCCATCCCTTGTAAAACTATAGGTGGATGCTATTTATAGGCACATCATGATGTAGGATGGAACCCATGTGCAAGGCACATGGGAAATATTCCCTCTAACTATATTGTCCGAAGAGGTGACCTCTCCGAGGATAAGGAAAACTCCAAATAGGATATCAACTTCTTAGTGAACCCTTTTTCTTAGCCATACCTAACTAATAATTCCCAATCATCCTAAATGGTTAGGGGTAGTCCTAGAGAATGCCCTGTTGCAGAAGGGTCAGGGGTAATTCAAGAGTACGCCCTGTCGCAAATATTGTCGAGTCTTAGGGAACCCTTAAATCATGTCACCTCGACCCGGGTTGTAACAGCCCTCATATTGTTCACCGATTAATTACCGATCATGGCTAAACTGAGACGGATTGTGACTGATAATTAAAGTAATTGAATTGACTGACTGAATCTGAACTGAATCGATTGAATATATATATGTGTTTGAATTGCATCATATCTGTTTGACTGTTTAATTATCTGTTTAGTTTTATGTTTAAACTGTTAATTGAAGGCCTTATCGGCGGCCGAACCAGAAATTGATTGGTGTTTTAGGACCATCATAATTTATGTGAATTTATGGTGTATTCAATTAAAATGTGATTTAGGATGATTAAATTAGATTAAAATAAGCCAATTACATGAGTTGCATTAATTACAATTTTGCCACTTAGTGGCCCACTATCTCACACATAATTTTGAGCCTTACACTTGATCACCAAAGCACATTTTCATCAGCTATTTGTTGCCTACAACCGACTATAGAGAGAGAGGGAGAGAATTGAGGGAGATTTTGGCTTCAACCTTGTGATTTGCTTGGAAATTTGAAGAATTGAAGTGTAAATTGGCATAATTGAGCTACCAAGACTTGTATTTGAGAACCTAGGTGAGGAATTTACCCTCCTAATTGTGTATTCAACTTGTTCTTGCATGTTTCATGTCAAAATTTGTGGATTAAGTCATGAATTAGTTCTAGTATGTTGAATTAGAACACAACTCTTGCATACATGTTTGAATTGTTGGATTTTGAGTTGTTTTCATAGCAAATTGTTACATGCATGCTCATAATCATGTTCAAAGTCCATGAATCTCTCATGTTATGTAAAGAAGGAGCTCATTATAGCAAGAATTGAAGCTTTAAAATGGTTTTAATCCATGCATGTCCTACTTGAGCATTGTTCTTGAAAAAATGGGTTTGAATTGGAGTTTGAATTAAACACCCTTGGGCTTTGATTTCTTAAATTGAGCTTCAAATCATGTGATTCCATGTGTTTACAAAGGTTTTCCAGTAAATGGGCCCAAGAGGATCGATTTTGGTGTTTGAAAAACTTGGTTTTGAACTTGGAATTCGAATCTGGAATTTTCAGATTTTAGTCTTCCGCTCGAGCGGGAAAATCGAGCTCCCAGCTTCTCGCACTGTGCATCAGTCCGCTCGAGTGGAGGATTGAGCGCTCGAGCGGAGGATTGGGTGACACGCTCAAGCGGGCGTTGAGCGGAGATTTCACCCATCCAGTACTTTTTGGTCCGCTCGAGCGAAAAAGTTTACGCTCGAGCGGGGACCTTTATTGCACGTCCGCTCGAGCGGATAAACCTTCGCTCGAGCGGGACTCTGTTTTCCTGAAAAATCCTGAAAATGTTTTCTGTGTACATCTTTGCATCCTCATTCCATCCTAAGCATTCTTAGGCCTAGTTTTAGACATCTTAATGGGGGTATAGACGTAGAACACACCGAGGCATGATAGGGAGTTAATGATTATCTTTCCCAACTGTGAAACTTAGAGTGTGTTCAATCTGTTAACTGTATATGGTTGGCATTTCGAGGAGACGCTTTAGTTCACTGTAGCCCAGAACTCTGTGAGTAACAATTGTGTAAAGATATGTTCAATTGATTATCTTTGAATCTTGGAATCGAAGCTGGTATTATTCTTGAGTGAATGTATGCCCTTTATTTCAAGCATCTTGTGGCATCCTTAGCACCTCATTTCTTTATTCTTATTCTGAGATCTCTGTCGGTTCCCTTGTTGGAACCCCTACTGTTTACTGATTGATGGCCATCATTTACTGTTCGGTCTTTTAAGACCTACTGTTTACTGTTATGCTAACGGATGTACCACATATGACTGTTTACTGTACTGAACAACTAAAGTACTGATTGAAATGAACTGTTTTTATTACTGTAAGGACATTCATTCTAAACCTCTTTACGCATTATGTTATTCACTAGGCTTTCGCTCACTGCTCATATATATATATGTAGGTGTACAGGCACCGGATCAAAGCTAGTGGCGTCGGGGTATTTCCAGTTTTGTCAAGCCCACCTATGTGCCTCACTGCGAGGTTCCGAGCCTACCAAGCTAAGACTTAGAGGTGTTTTAGTAATTCCCCTTCCGTACTATTTTGTATTGTTGTATAGACTGTATATTGCACCGTACTGTACTGTAATAGGGATTAAGTCCCTGTTTCACTGTATGACATGTATGTATGTGTACTGTTCTGTAAATATGTATGAAAAATCTTTTTGGCATACAGACTGTCACAGCTCGTTGGACATCGTTTATTTACTGTATTAGCTTCCGCCAAGCCCCTGTACTTTGTATTACTGTTAAGCAGAATCTCGGATTACTAGCCGGTTACGGTGCTAAACCTATAGGGACGGGTTTGGGTCGTGACACAGGTATAGGCTAGTTCAACCGAAGAATTAATTTATATCCACTCATTGTTCTTGAGATCGGGTCCTTTGTTCGGACTCCGTTGCGTCCATGGTTCTGGTGCGTAGATCTCAGAAAAGCTCTAAGCCTGCAAATGTTCTAGGACTCATTAATTTTCAAGTCCGAGCTCAAACAGGTCTTTAGGTTCGTGGTTCTAAACCCTTTTAAGACTAAGCAAATACTTCGGAGAATGGATCTCCTTTGAGGGTTTCATCTCTTTTAAAAGCAACAGTTAACCTCTCCGAACACCTGTATGATCTGGACCTCCTCAAATGGACTTGTTTTGTTTTTTTTAGAAATATATGCTTGAAATGTATCCTTAATGGCTCAATTTGTTGACTTTCTTGTGGGTCCATTCAATAGAATTCACTTGGCTTATTTGGCAATAATTTCTCTAAACTCACAAATTTTTGAGCTTTTCGATTAGGCCCAATTAATTAGTGAGCTCAAGTTAACCCCTCTTATAATTACTCATAAAAATAAATATGTATATATGATTTTATTTTTTTTTTGCAATTTTTTTTTCTTGACAAATCCAATATCAAAATCTTCACTCTTTTTTAATTTATTTTATTTTTAAATTTTTTTTTATCTCTCTTTCCAAAGATTTTAGTTAAGGTTTTTACCATTGATGGGGGTGGGGATTGAATTGTGAGATAATCTCTAATTTACAAAGTATTAAAGTCCTCACCAACCAAGGAGGGGAGAGAGTGGTGGAGTGTATTCTACTTCAAGGACAAAGATGTTGATCAAGTCTATGCCATCTTCTTTACGCTTTTGCATCACTTCATACTAGTATGTCACCCGTGCTATGCACGGATTGTGTTTATAATTATCTACATATATTAATTGTTATTTTTAAATATATATTTTTTTAAATATCTTCTTTTTTTCCATTTTTATATTATATTTAAGTTTAATATTTTGATAATAATTATATATGTTGAACTTTTCAAGGAATTAAATGTCCTTTATTATTATTATTATATTATATTATATTAAAGTTTAATATTTTGATAATAATCATATGTGTTGGATTTTTTAAGAAATTTTTTTTATGCTTGTTCTTAATGCATTAAAGTGTTATTATGAGGGATAATAATTATACGTTTTGGGACTTTTCAAGGAATTCATAATAATCATATGTGTTAGACTTTTTAAGAATTTTTTTTTATATTTGTTCTTAATGCATTAAAGTGTTGTTATGAGGGATAATAATCATGTGTTGGAACTTTTCAAAGAATTCATATGTGTTTGATTTCAAAGAATTTTTTTTATACATGTTCTTAATGCATTAAAGTATTATTATGATGGTAAAATTTAAGAGTTGAGAGAAGTTAATAAATGTTAAGATTTTTTTTTTAAATCAAAAAATCAAGAAATTTAGATTGGGAGATTGGAGCTCCCACAAGCATTGGGGTTAAAAACTCCCTTTTGCTTAATATATAGTATAGTATAGATGTGTCACAGTAAGTATAAACACATGGCATACATATGGACACACGGGATAATTATAGATATTTATATTTGTTTTTATTTTTTTTAATATATAAATTAAATACATGGGGTTTGACCGAGGAGTTTGAAAGAATTTAATAAGTGTTTATTTATTTATTTAAGAGGCATTTACACAATAATTACATGGGTCTCTTGGGGATGGAAAAAGTAAGAAAATTAGGATTTCATTTATTGCGTTATTCATTTAATAAGTGTAATTATTATAAATTAAGTGTTTATTGTAATCAATAGTGTAATTATTACAATCTTTGAACCAATCACCAATCACCAAGTTAATTTTTTTTAAAAAAAATATTAAAAAATCAGGAAATTAGGATTGACATGTTGGAGCTTCCACAAGCCTTGGGTTTTAAAAGACCCTTTTCCTTAATATATAGACTAGCCTATCACCCCTGCTATGCACGGAATAATTATAGATATTTATATTTATTTTTATTTTTTTAATATATAAATTAAATACATGGGATTTGACCGAGGAGTTTGAAAGAATTTAATAAGTGTTTATTTATTTATTTAAGAGGCATTTACACAATAATTACATGGGTCTCTTGGGGATGCAAAAAGTAAGGAAATTAAGATTTCATTTATTGTGTTATTCATTTAATAAGTGTAATTATTATAAATTAAGTGTTTATTGTAATCAATAGTGTAATTATTACAATCTTTGAACTAATCACCAATCACCAAGTCAATTTTTTTAAAAAAAAATATTAAAAAATTAGATAATTAGGATTGACATGTTGGAGCTTCCACAAGTCTTGGGTTTTAAAAGACCCTTTTCCTTAATATATAGATAGTGTAGATGTGTCACAGTAAGTATAAACACATGGCATACATATGGACATATTGTATCAAGGGACCTGTTAAATAATTTTCCCCTTCAAATTTTTAAGATTTTACATAAGTGGGATTAACAAATAATGTTATACAAATAAATAAATTTGAGAAACTTTTTAATTTATTTATAGATCTGACAGTTTAATTGTCCTTATAAAATTATTTTTGTAGACCCCATTTCAAATACTAAAATTTCGTTATTACATGAAGAGGGTAGCCATCAAGAAATCATGAGGGGACTCGTCAATTTCTAGAAGAAAAAAAAAATCTAAAATTTTGAAATGTTTTCTAATTTTGCCTTTTAAAATTTTATACATGCTCGTCAAATTTTTATTATTTATCTTCCAACAAATTTGGTGCATCATTAAACATGAACGTAAATTCACTCTTTGTTTAATTTACAAATAAATCTAAGATTTATTATTATTATTATTATTGAGAAGGTAATTTGTACAAATCAATGGGGGCGAGCTAAGATGGTGGGCCGCTCTTTGGGCCGTATTGAGAAGGCTGAGAGGATGGGCCATGTGGTGGTCCGGGCCGAAGTATGAGATTGCTGCCGGAGTAAGGATGCTTAGTCCGGTTTCTATTGTTTGTAAGCTCGGTCGCGCGGTTTGGAACCGAGGTATATTGGGCCTGTTTTAGGACCTAAGTAAGGATTAGCTCGGCTTAATTCTTCTATAGACAGCTCGGCCTTTGCATATGAGGCCGAGGTAGGAGAAAGGTTACGGAGAACCGATGTAATCGTTAGACCGGTCAAGGCATGGTACGGCTAACTCGACCTCGGCATGAGGAGCCGAGGTAAGGACATGGGAAGGCAAATTCGAGCGGTGGGTTAGCTCGGTCGTACAGCCGGTCTGATAGAGAAATGTTATTTCGGTTATATGATATCTTTCCGAAGTAAAACCATCTCACTTGGTTTAAGCAGTGAGGGGGGTGTTGGAGGATAAGCATTATCTTCCAGGAGTATGAATCCTTGGAGGACTCTACATAGAGGAATAAGAGTTTTACTTGGATTGTGCCACACGAAACCTATAAAAACTCACCTATATCACCTTTGGAGAGGTAACACAACTTTGTTTTCTGAATACACAGAGCTTTTGTCTATTTGCCAAGCTTACTGACTTAGGCATCGGAGAGGTTTCCGGCACCCACCCGCCGGCTAGCTCACGTTTGTGTTTTCAGGTAATAAAGCGACGTCGTACGGAGAAGCGCAGACTTGATCAACAGGATTATACGAGAAGGCGTATTTCTTTTCCATACAATTGGTGCCGTCTGTGGGAATACAGACAAGAACAACCTCTTGATCAAGCTTTTTCTCTCAAACATCAATGGCGAACAATGAAGAGTTACCCCAGTCCGCCATTGACGGACAAACTCCAAATGGGGGTGTAAGGCGCGAAGGCCTACCGTTGGTCACTCCCATGGCGAACCTGGAGCCGCAAAGACAGAATTTCATGAGGGATGCAAGGGGACGAAGGCGGAATAACAGCCCTCATCCCTCACGTTCACAAAGCCCAGAAAGACAAAGGCGCAGGATTAATCCTCAAGCTCTGGAGGATCGCGTCAGGGAACAAGACGAGTTGATTCGTCGGATGGCAGCGGACATGGAATCACTTAAGCGCCAGGTAAAAGAAAAAGAAGTGGCGACAGGAGAGGGGCGCAACAACAAGAAGCCCCTTCGCCACTCAGAGGGTCGTAGTAGGAATTCTACACCCTCTCAAGCAGAGAACAGAAGCCTCAGGACAGGCGACACGCAATCTAGATCTTCCAGGACTCGTCACTCTAGGTGCGAGGGGCGAGTGCGAGAGATCATACACTGAGGGAAGTACATATTGGCCCTCGCATACGCACCAGACAAGGTCTAGACAGACGGAGTTGCCCAGATCGTCCGACCTACGATCCGTGCTAGAAGAAAATGCACGATGGAGGGAGAGGGCCTTGAGCGCGATCCATTGAGTTCGCTTTCTGGCGGTTGGCTCCTCGGACGCATGAAAGCGTCGAGGTCGGAATGCCAATACTGCGCCCGGCATACGAACCAACGGACAAGGCATTGGCGAGGTTGCAGACCTCACCGTTCGTCCCAGCAATAGAAAACGCACCCCTTCCGTCAGGCTTCCTACAGCCTAAATTCACAACGTATGAAGGGAAAACGGACCCCTACTCGCCAGAGCCACTTCGCGGTCATGGGCAGTATCTGCGGCGAACGAGGCCTTGATGTGCATCCTATTCCCTTCAAGCCTTGGCGACCTTGGCTTGACTTGGTTTGAAAAGCTTCCAGAGGGCAGCATAGCCTCTGGCGCCAAGCGAGGCGTTTATGTAGCGATTGAACAAACACGAAAACCCCGGTGGAGATCGACCGATTACTCTCCATCGACATAGCGATAAGGAGACCGAGGTCATACAAGCGATCGCATCTTGGGAGACATTCAACCAGTTGGGGATCGCCAACCAATCTTCTTGGTTGCGCCAATATAAAGAGGCCTTCGATCGGGAACGGTGAGGACTCTATCACCATGACACCGCCCCTCACCATGGAGGCTCTGATGGAGAGAGTGCATCAGCACATCAGGGTGGAAGAGGATGGTGCTCGTGCCAAAGCAAAATCTGGCACAACCACAGCACTAGAGAAGAAGACCTCAGCAAAGGTCAATACGGTAGATCGCCAAAACCAAAACGGACGAGGCAGGCGAGACAACGGCGAGGACCAGGACAAGAGATGGTTGAGAGTCCGCACTGCCATAACCACGGTATTCAAGAAACCGATCTACCGTATACTTAGTGAGATTCGAGACGAGCCTTTCTATAGCGACCCCGGTCTTTTCCCATTCGATGTTTGTATCCGGACTTAGGTTCCGTAGATTCTATCTTTGTGTAATGGTTGTTGTCGTCCTATATTTTCTTATTTGGAGTTATAGGATGTGTTGGGCGGGTTTGGAACAGTTTGGTTGAGCTTAGGAACCAAAACTAGTTGCCCAGATTTTGGCTTGTCCGCTCGAGCGTGGAGTTTGGCCTTCGGCGAGGACTTGTTGTTGCTTGTCCGCTCGGCGGGTTTTGGCGCTTCGAGCGGAAAAACACCATCCAAGATTTCTTGTGTAGGTTGGGCGCCGGCGGGAGTTTGGCGCCGGCGTGAGTTAATGTCTCGGGCGAGGAGTTGGGCCTTCGGCGAGAGAACTGTATCGAAATCTTTGAAAGTGTGCATCCGCTCGGCGAAGGAGGTTTAGCGCCTTCGGCGGCTGAGTATAAAATCGTGTTTTGGCGATTTTAAAGCAGTTTTTCATCTTTTTTCAGATTCCAAACCCTAGATTACGAATTCTCTCTCTCCCAACTCACCTTCTCTCCTAGGATTGATCTATCTAGAGTGTGTTTCTACCCTAGTTTCTTCATTAAAAAGGTAGAGTGGGTCGAGGGCTTCCATTTAATCTGAACGGTTGTTGATTTGGAGCACTTTAGAGTTTGGGCTATCATATCCGTCTTCTTCTTTTTGGGTTCTTGCTTCGAGGTAGGGATTTCCTACTCCATTTATATGCTTTAATCCTAAGTGTTGGTATTTTGGTATGTGGGAATAGTTTGGCAAATTTTGGGAGAAACCTTAGGGTTTTGGCTTAGATTAATTTGTATAATTAATTTATGGGAAAAATGTGGAATTGGGTTTAATTCATAAAGTTGGGGAAATTATAAGATTAATGATATAGTTGGGTAATTTAAATACTTACCTATGAGAATGTTGATTTTTACATTCATTATTGTATTTATTTCTTGTTTAGAAATAACTGTTTTGGGCTATCGGTGGAGGATAGTCGTGATTGTTGTAGACCTTGTTTGTGGCTTAGGTATAACTAGAATTAAGTCACTTACGTTGACTGTTGAATTAATACAGAACATTACATGTATTGATTATGTGTTGTATATGGCAATTGTGTGTTTCATTGCATATGCATGTTGTTTGGAGGAGATAGGGGATGAACTCCACGGTTTAAGGGAAGATAGGGGATGTACCTCTAAACCGGATTTGTTGGGAGGAGATAGGGGATGGACTCCAGTAGCATCACTCATATGTGTGCTTATTGATAATAGCAATATTGCTATTTGTGGTTGATATGATACATCATTATAATGTGTATCAGTTGGAAGTATGGAAGTGTGATGATTTGAGCTTCAGTCTCATTTATTATTGTGATATCTGGATCACTATTATAGTTGGCCAGGTTCTGAGCCATAATGATATAATTGGAAAGTTGAATAAATATTGGGAAGTGAAAGGTGTCATAGACAATATGTCATAGACAATGTAGACATTCGTGTCATGAAATTGGAAATTGATTATCTTGTGCTAACCATGTATCGAATGCTAATACTTTAGTTAATTCATATGCTTGGTTTAGTATTTCTCTACTGGGCTGTGGCTCACCCTATATGGAACTTCATTTTCAGGTTCAGGTGGTTCACTACCTCCAAGGACTTAGTTTGTGAGGATTTGGACTCGAAGACTTGCTTTATTTTATTTGTTTTATTTGAACAACTTGTAAACTTTCAAGCCTAGGGCTTTATTTGTTTTTGAGTTAGAACTCATGGAATTGTGTCCAAGTGTTGGCTTGGCAAGATGTAAGCCCATAGGGCAGTTATTATGATGTTTTTATTTCATGGTACTCTGATGAATGGAATAAGATACTTTATTTCCTTAAAATTCTGCATGTTAATATTATGTATTATGGGTTTATTTTTGAGGGCGTTACACTTTCGTTAAGTGGCCAGCCAAGCTAGGCGAGGCCCAGAAGGACTATGATGACAAATCCAGGTGCACCTTCCACAAAGAAAAGGGGCACCGCACTGAGAATTGCACGCCATTAAGGCAGCATCTGGAAGAGTTGGTAGCAGCAGGTCACCTGGACAAATACATAGAGGGAGGGGCACAGCCACCCTCCCAGGACCATAACAACCCCAATGGGATGCCGATCGACGCTCCGCCCCAAGGCGTCATCAACGTAATACATAGAGTCTTTAAACCTGAGCGTGTATGCGAGCTCAAAGGTTTAATCAAAAAGGCTGAGCACTTAAGAGAGGTGCTAAGTGCCCAACCAGTCGTCAAGAAGGGGAAGACAGAAGCCACAAATGTCATGTCTTTTTCGAATAAAGACTTGGCAAGGATTTATTGCCCTCACAACGATGCCCTGGTCGTCACTCTCCGAGTCAAGGATTTTGACGTCAAGCGGATTCTGATTGACCAAGGTAGTTCATGTGAAATCATGTACTATGAAACCTTCAAACAACTAAAATTGCAAGATAAAGACTTGGCGCCCGCCGTATCTCCCCTTATCGGATTCAACTCCATGCCAGAATGGCCCGTCGGCAAAATCATCCTCCCAGTCAGAGCAGGGAGTGTGACAAAACAAGTGGAGTTTTGGGTGTTGAAGGTCCCCTTTACTTACAACATTATCTTGGGCAGAACATGGCTGCATGCCATGCGCTCGGTGGCGTCCTCCTACCACCAAGTGATGCGGTTTCCAAACGACACCGGAATAATAGAAGAAATTTATGGAGATCAGATCATGTCAGCGATTGCTTTGTCACGATGAGCAACGGCCGTTAAAAAGGATACGTTCATTCGGTTGAAGAACCTGAGAGTAATGAACTATTCGCGGATGTCGGCAAAGCGGCTAGTCAGAAAGCGGTAGAGGACTTGGTGGAGGTCAGAATAGATGAAAAGAACCCGGATAAGTTCTTTCTGCTTGGTTCGTCGTTCTCCAGCACTGAGAGATTGGAGGTCTTGGAATTTCTGACCTCCAACATCAAAGTGTTCGCCTGGACCCTATACGACATGCCTGGCATTGATCCCAACTTCATCTGTTACCAACTCAACGTCCACCCTTCTGCCAGACCGATCATTCAACGCACCCGCAGATCGGCACTTCACCACGCCGAAATAGTGGCGGAAGAAGTAGGAAACCTACTAGAAGCAGGGGCAATCAGAGAGGTGTACTACCCAAGATGGATCTCCAACACTGTCGTAGTGCCGAAGAAGAATGGCAAGTGGCGTGTCTGCGTCGACTACAAAACGGTCAATAAGGCGTGCCCAAAAGATAGCTTTCCTCTACCAAGGATAGATCAACTAGTAGACTTAACGGCAGGGCACAACCGACTTAGCTTTCTGGATGCATACAGAGGCTACCACCAAATCGCCATGCATGAACCCGGATCAGAGGTCACATCTTTCACAACTCCAAGAGGATTGTACTGCTACAAGGTCATGCCCTTCGGCCTGAAGAACGCAGGGGCGACATTTCAAAGAATGGTCACTAAGATGTTTGAGCCATTGTTAGGCAGAACAATGGAGGCTTACATCGACGATATGGTGGTCAAGAGCAAAGACGAGAATGACCATCTCAAGGACCTAGGTGAGATGTTCGAGATCCTGAAAAAGCATAAGTTATGCCTCAACGCGTCGAAGTGTGCGTTCGGAGTAGGATCTGGCAAATTCCTAGGCTTCTTGGTGACCAACCGAGGTATAGAAGCGGACCCTTCTCAGATCAAAGCAATACAGGATCTGGAGAGGCCAAACTCAGTGAAAGAAGTGTAGCATCTCACTGGCATGGCGGCTGCGCTCAACCGGTTCATAAGCCGGTCATCAGACAGGCTACGACCATTCTTCCATGCACTGAAGGCTAAGTTTGAGTGGGACGAAGAATGCGACCACACCCTGGAAAGCCTAAAAGAATACATGTCTTCTCCACCACTACTCGTAACCTCAATCCCTGGAGAAGAACTCTTCTTATACCTAGCGGTCTCGCATCATGCAATTAGCGCAGTGTTGGTCCGCGCAGAAGGAATCCAACATCTTCCTATCTACTATGTTAGCAAGACATTACTGGGCGCCGAAACAAGGTACTTGTCACTGGAGAAACTGGCATTGGCCTTGATGATGGCCTCAAGGAAGTTATCGCATTACTTTCACGCCCACACCATAGTTGTCCTCACAGCCTTCCCATTAAAGGCCTTATTTGAAAGAGCGAACTTCTCTGGGCGAATTCTGAAGTGGGCAGTGGAGTTGGGACAATACAACATCAAGTTCCAACCTAGAACTGCAATAAAAGCACAAGCATTGGCAGATTTTGTTGCAGAATTCACACCAGGAAGTCATCACATCTGCCCAGTGGACCTAACTGAGACAACCGAACTAGGGATGGAAGTTGAAGTCGGAATAACGCAACCCCTGGTACTGGTTACTCAGTCAGGCCCCAAGGCAGACCAGAATAAAGGAAAGAAGGAAGAAACAAACCATGCTACAACAAGTCAGGACTCACCGACAAATAAAGACTTGGTACAAACAGAAAGCAAGGGACAGACAGCGAACATGGACCCTGAAGAAGCCACCAGCAACATGGAAGATCCCAAGGCATCATCTGATCCCTCCACCTGCTGGAATTTGTTCGTTGGAGAGATGTGGAAGCTCTTCATGGATGGAACATCCAACCGGCATGGAGCAGGACTTGGCATAGTCCTCATCTCTGCAGACGGCCTAATAGTGGAGCAGGCAATCAACCTTGGCTTCCCAGCGTCAAACAACGAAGCAGAGTATGAAGCGCTTCTAGCAGGACTCAAGTCAGCACTCTACATGAAGGCCACCGAGCTAATGGTCTACAGCGACTCACAGCTGGTGGTAAACCAAATATCTGGCGACTATGAGGCAAAGGATGATAGAATGGCCAAGTACCAAGAACTGGTCAGAACGGAGATAAAGAAGTTTGAAGTGGTGAGAATATAATAGATCGGCAGGGAAGAAAACAGTAGAGCAGATGAACTCGCAGGTTTCGCCTCAATGGCAGATACCTCCATACCTCACTACTACTAATCGACTACCTGCCTAGACCAAGCATTGAAGACCCAGAAGCAGAAGAGGTATGTTGTACAGAGTTAGGCCCTTCTTGGATGGATCCCATCATACTGTTCCTAAAAGACGGCACCTTACCAGAAGAAAAAGAAAGAAGTCAACAGAATAAGAGCAAAGTCACAGCGATTTTGGCTCTCTCCATCCTTAGCATTGTACAAGAAGTCATTTTCAGGACCTTACTTGAAGTGTGTTCACCCCAGCAAAGTGGAAGCATTCCTATTCGAAATACACGAGAGTGTTTGTGGCAGCCATCAAGGAGGAAGATCATTGGCATACAGAGCAATCTCACAAGGATACTGGTGGCCATACATGCAAGCGGATTCGGAGAAGTATGTTAAAAAGTGCGAAAAGTGTCAAAAGTTCGCACACCAAATACACTAACCTGCTAGAGAACTTCTATCTTTGACTAGTCCATGGCCCTTCGCAATGTGGGGATTGGACATAGTAGGCCCACTTCCAACAGCACCAGGTAATAGGAAGTTCTTTCTCGCCGCAACCGACTACTTCACAAAGTGGGTGGAAGCAGAAGCCTTGGCGTCAATCAAGGAGAAAGATGTAAAGAAGTTCGTTTGGCAGAATATTATCACTCGCTTTGGCATACCAAAGGCTTTAATCTCAGACAACGGCACTCAGTTCGATGGCAGAATATTCAGGGGCTTTTGTGAAGAGTACAAGATAGAGTTCTATAATTCTATACCGGCATATCCCCAAGCAAATGGTCAGGCAGAGGCATCAAACAAGGTAGTCTTGGATGGATTAAAGAAGAGGTTAGAACAGGCAAAAGGCAAGTGGGCAGAAGAGCTCCCCCATGTTTTATGGGCTTACCGCACCACGCCTCAACGATCAACAGGAGAAACACCATTCTCCTTAGCTTATGGCATAGAAGCAGTCATCCCATTAGAAGTTGGCCTCCCCACAATTCGAAGTGAAAACTTTGATCCAGACTTAAATGGTGAAGCCATAGCATTGGAGCTTGACCTTGCAGAAGAAAGAAGAGATAGAACATTAGTTCACATCACCTCCTACCAACAAGAGTTGTCCAGAAAGTATAACAAAACGGTACATCAAAGGCAATTCAAGATCGGAGATTGGGTACTGCGCAAAGTAATGGGGAACACCTTGGTTCCAGGAGATGGCAAGTTGGGGCCTAATTGGGAAGAACCTTACAAAGTGGTTGGATTAGCAGGCAAAGGGGCATACCACCTGGAAGATGAGGACGGCAAAGCAATTCCCAGGCCATGGAACACAGCAAATCTCAAGTTGTTTTATTTCTAGCTTTTTTTCTTTTTAAATATGTGTAATTTTTTACTTTCTCAAATACAACAAATCGATTCTTCTTTCGCATAATTATTTTCAGTAGAAAGTAACTTTAGTAAGTTAGTAGCATTGTAAACATAGTTGGCCGGAATAACCAACTATGACCCTTCCTAAGCCCAGGATCAGGATCCAGGCTGCAGGACGTTTTGGTCGGTATAACCAAAACACTTTATTCTAAGTTGGCTGGAAAAACCAACTTAGAGGTTGGCTGGATTAAACCAACTCTTTGTACTCTTCAGCCGAAGTAAGTGTACAGCTGAAGAGTGGTTGGCTGGATTAAACCAACTCTTCGTTACTCTTCAGCCGAAGTAAGTGTACGGCTGAAGAGTGGTTGGCTGGATTAAACCAACTCTTCGTTACTCTTCAGCCGAAGTAAGTTTACGGCTGAAGAGTGGTTGGCTAGATTAAACCAACTCTTCGTTACTCTTCAGCCAAAGTAAGTTTATGGCTGAAGAGTGGTTGGCTGGATTAAACCAACTTTTCGTTACTCTTCAGCCGAAGTAAGTTTATGGCTGAAGAGTGGTTGGCTGGATTAAACCAACTCTTTGTACTCTTCAGCCGAAGTAAGTTATATCGGCCGAAGAGTAGTTGGCTAGATTAAACCAACTCTTTGTACTCCTCAGCCGAAGTATGGGTATGGCTGAAGAGTGGTTGGCTAGATTAAACCAACTTTTTGTATTCTTCAGCCGAAGTATGGGTATGGCTAAAGAGTGGTTGGCTGGATCAAACCAACTCTTTGTACTCTTCAGCCGAAGTATGGATATGACTGAAGAGCGGTTGGCTGGATTAAACCAACACTGGATACTCTTCAGCCGAAGTAGATATATCGGCTGAAGAGTGGTTGGCTAGTAAGTTAGATAGCTAAACCGAAATCACAGTTCATGGAAAATTCATTACAAATGCAAGCATACTCAAACAAAACCGAAATAAGAGTTGAAGATCATTTCATTAAAGTGCAAAACAAATACAATTAGAGGGCCGCAGCATGGTTACAAAGTTCAAATTCAAAAGAAGAAAGAAAAAAGACAATCAGCGCAAAAGTTCATCAAGTTCGGCGTCAAATTCTACATCGGCATCACTGAAGACCGATGTCGGATAGAACCTTGTGGCGATGGGAATCTCACGGTGTCAGGAGGGAGCTCGGTGTCAGCCTGAACTTCGGTATCATTTGGCTGCAACTCGTGAGTCGGGTCTTCAATGACTTGCTCTAACCGAGCTGACTAATTATTTTGTTGTTCATTGACGACCGGGATGAGAGTTGGCTCATCTTCTTCAGAGTCATCATCATCATCATCATCTTCATCACCGGACCCCTCAAGAAACTGCCTTTGGAGATCGGCAGCGTATTGTGAAAGCGAGGCTGGAATGGAGTACGGTGGAGCATTGTAGACCTCGGTGTCGGACGTACAACCGAGCTTCTCCACCGCACTCCTCCAGCCACATTTGGAAAAAAGATCTTTGGCTGCGTCACATTGCAGGGTGTATGCTGCTTCGGCCTCCTTAAAGCCCCACTTCTTGGCCTTCTTCATCTCTCTTTTCAATTGGTTTATTTCGGCATCTTTTTTCTTCTCAATCGAGGCCAAGTGACGCAGGTACCTGTCTTTTGTCTCAATAGCGATCTTTTGTTTCTCGACCTCGGCCGAATTAACCACCGATCGGTGACCATTCTCGACCTGGCTTCGGCAATTTGTTTTTGGCACCCTCTAGCTCGGCCGACTTTGCTTCGGCCTCCGCCATTGCCTCCCTTGTATTGCGCCGAAGTTCCATGACCCTCCTATGAGTGACTTGGTTTTTCTGGATGGCTTGCAAAGGAGAAGTAACGTTAGCCGGACTCAAAGTTGGAAAAAATTTGCATAAAAAGATGAAAGCTGTTTACCAGGATCATGGACTTCGTAGAAGACCGGATTGACTTCAGCTCGGTGTTAAGCTGTTTGTAATGGTGCTCCATATCCTTGGGAAGGCACACACTTTTGGCCAGGTTGAAAGCCAACAAGTGGTCCTTCTCCGCAACCACAGAATCTGAAGCAGTGATATCTCGGTTGTCGAATGAGAGGGTAGGAGCCCATTTGGAGGAGGAGGCAATTCGGTCGGACTGCTCCGCCTGAGGGCTTTGTTGAAGGCTTGGGGGAGGATTTGGTGGTGGAATCCTCTCGTCCTCATCAACAAGTTCTGGCCCGGTTTGGCTAGTCCGGGCACGCTTGTTTCGGCGAGAAGTGGATGGCTACTGAGATGGAAGGGCCACCACGGTTTCAGTGGCTTGGCCGGTTGGTCGCACGTCGGATGGAGTTGTTGCGGTCAGAAGAGCCTTTAGCCTGTTCTTCTTTGCCATTTCTTGTTCGGCAGTAAGTGGCACAAGGATGATCTGGGGCAAAGATGGGTCCGGTTCTGGTGCCTCTTCAAGAAGAAAGTCGGTCACCTTCGCTTTTCGGCGATTGCTGTATCGGTAGGTCGGCTCGAAATTCAGAAGTTTTGCCCAATTTCTCTCCTTAACTCGTAATGCGGTGCGCAGAAGACCGAGGTTGGGGTAGTCGTAATTTGAAAGGAGATGAGCTTTATCTGCAAAAGAAGACAAACTGTTAGTTCGGTTCAGAGGGAAAAGCCGAAATAAAGAAAAAGTGAAATACAACCGAAGTATGTATACCGGGTTCTCCTTTTTTCCAGTTTATTCTTCGGCCAGGAATCTGGGCTTGATGGTCTTTAAAATTCCCCGAGACCCAAAAAAAATCATCGTCGTTCAAGTCTTTGTCCGGTGTGTGTTTTATTATTTTCTCTCGGCCACGGCGTATTCTTAAATAATAACACCAGCCATCATTTTTGGATTCTATGGAGTATTGATGGAGTATTTCGGCTAAACCGAGGTTGAGACCGGTTTGGTGGTTCAGTGCGGCTATTCCCATTATTATGCGGTATGTATTGGTGGATAGCTGGGTTGGGCACAGTCTGGTTTGCCTTAGGAATTCGCACATTAGAGGTTGGACTGGGAATCTAAGTCCGGTTTCTATTATTGATTGAAGGGTAAAAGGGACAAAGCCTTCATTGTCCCATGGGTCAACATCTTGTTCGGCCAGGGTAAGGTTTACATCGGTTGGAATGTTGTAATCTTTTCTGAATTCGGCTAGGCCTCCTGGGGTTTCTACTAGGAACCTATATTTCCCCATTTATTGTATAAGTTAAGAATAAATTATCTCGGTCGAAAAAGTGTGCTTTCGAGCTTCACCGGTAGCGGAAGTGCACCGCAACCTAAGTCTGCAAAGTGGAAAAACAAGGTGTTAAGCACAGATCGTTGACCGTGCTACAAAAAACAAAGCAAAAAGATAAGTCCTACTTCGGCTACGCAGTGTACTACAGGATCTACTTCGGTTGTAACCAAGGTGCTTGTTATCTCGGTTTGGCAAGATGTTTTGTTATCTCGGTTCTGCTATGGTTTTTGTTACTTCGGTTAAGCATCAAGGGGCAACTTTCTGAGTTCGGTTTAGGAACTGAGAAAGCTGACTTAGCCCCCAAGGCTTAGCTCGGTCGAGGGCCAAAATTTTCTAGTTCGGTGCATTTTTATTTCGGCTAATGTGAATCAGTTGGTGGCCTATTGAAACTACTGTGATGTGCACAAGTGCTAGTTCGGTTCCAGTCTACCTAAGTCTTTATATAGCAAAAACAGTTTCCTAGCTCGATTGGATGTGTTTTTTGGATCAAATATGCGTTCTACTAGCTATTACTTGAAGATTCATAAGGTTCTACAGAGTTTTTTCAGAAAGTACAAGAACACGTGGGAAAAAGTGGTAACAAAATGTTTTGCAAAAACATACGAAACAAACTACAACAGATTGAATGAAAAGAGACACAGAGTCACGATGCTTACCTGGTTAAGAAGAAAAAGAACGAGATGGAAGCAAACGGTAGCAAGGGCACGGGCTTCAGAGGTGCGAGAACAGCAAAGAACTGAAGAAGAGAGAGAGCAGGGAGTGAATAGTAGCAGTGTATGATCCAAAATAGAAATGGATTGTTTTGTTTAGGTAGAAAAGGGAAAAGGCGGGAACTATTCAATTTTTGGTCTGAGTATAAATTTGTGGAGGTCAATCGAGTCGCCACGTGTCCTTTGGAAAGAAGCGTTTGATTGCTACAATTGAAGAGACGTTTCGACCGGACGTGCATAGCTCGGCTAAAAAGGGTCTTAGCTCGGCTGTAATGGCTAATGGATGTTTTTAGCTCGGCTGGAGGGGTTAAAACTCTAGCTCAGCTGATGGACAGGTAATCCCTATCATGCTACGCAGATGGGATTAAGGGGCAATTGAGAGGGTAAGTTGTACAAATCAATGGGGCCGAGCTAAGATGGTGAGCCGCTCTTTGGGCTGTATTGAGAAGGCTGAGAGGATGGGCCATGTGGTGGTCCGGGCCGAAGTATGAGATTCTTCTTAGATGGGATGCTTAGTCCGGTTTCTATTGTTTGTAAGCTCGGTCGCGCGGTTTGGAACCGAGGTATATTGGGCCTGTTTTAGGACCTAAGTAAAGATTAGCTCGGCTTAATTCTTCTATGGACAGCTCGGCCTTTGCATATGAGGCCGAGGTAGGAGAAAGGTTACGGAGAACCGATGTAATCGTTAGACCGGTCAAGGCATGGTACGGCTAACTCGACCTCGGCATGAGGAGCCGAGGTAAGGACATGGGAAGGCAAATTCGAGCGGTGGGTTAGCTCGACATGGCCGTGATGCGATAGAGAAATGCTATTTCGGTTATATGATATCTTTCCGAAGTAAAACCATCTCACTTGGTTTAAGCAGTGAGGGGGGTGTTGGAGGATAAGCATTATCTTCCAGGAGTATGAATCCTTGGAGGACTCTACATAGAGGAATAAGAGTTCTACTTGGATTGTGCCACGCGAAACCTATAAAAGCTCACCTATATCACCTTTGGAGAGGTAACACAACTTTGTTTTCTGAATACACAGAGCTTTTGTCTGTTTGTCAAGCTTACTGACTTAGGCATCGGAGAGGTTTCCGGCACTCACCCGCCGGCTAGCTCACGTTTGTGTTTTCAGGTAATAAAGCGACGTCGTACGGAGAAGTGCAGACTTGATCAACAGGATTATACGAGAAGGCGTATTTCTTTCCCGTACAATTGTTATTATTATTATTATGTACTCTTTTTTTTCTTTTTTTTTTTCATTTCATACTAGTTGAAAGTTCAATAAATTTGAATGTTAAGATGATTTTGTTGTAGTGATATGTATGATCTTGGATAGTTGTAAAATATTGATAAGTAATTCTTTTAACCAAACTGAATTTTGTGTTCCAAACCGACCTAACTCAATAAGCAGTCTTAGTATTTGCC